>CM064502.1:15325957-15573457 GCA_032716605.1 Paralithodes platypus | reverse complement strand
TCACTCACAATTTAGAGCTAGGACGGTGTGAAGACAATTGCATGGGAAATAATTGTTTCCGGACTCATTTACACTTTCATATTTCGATTTATTTACATTTTTTTTTATTTTATCATGTACTATAAATATTCCTCTTTCCATTGATATATGATACATCACAATAAACAGCATTCTGGTGGATGGAAATCGCGAAAAATGTAAGGCTTCGACAACACTCATGAGCCAAATTCAAGACCAAAAATACTTGTCAAGCGCCTACTTGGACTTATTGGAACATAATATGTTGGAGGGAGATAAAGGCCTATCCTCACATGGTATTTCTCTAATCCAAATATACACACACATACAGTACACATACGCACACACACACTCACGGATCGGGTTAACCGAATGGTCTATAGCGCTGTAAGCTGTCTGTGAGGTCGAGGGTTAGAATCCCACAAAAACCTAAAGATTTGTTTCAGCTATAAAGATGAAGAGGATTGTATCGTGGTCCTTTCCTAGCCAAGCTGCTCAACTATGTTAGCCTACACGTAATGCTCAGCAGTGCATCTGCTTATGTACTATGATGGGAACTCGGCACCTTACGGTTTTCGTAGTTAAGGTAGAATAAGCATTATACTGTACCACGGAAAAACTCGACAACTGGATGGGGATAAACGTCTTAAAACAGTAGGCTGAATGGGGCCGAATGGATACAAACCAGAGAAAGAGAGAAAAGGAGATAAAAAAAGCAGGTGGCTATTCGTTCAGCTGTATCACAAACTCCAAGACATTTTCCTGTCACGCAGATGCTGGAAAACACAGTAAATGTATAAACACTTAATAATTAATTAAGTATTTAGACACCTGTTTAGGTACCTCCTTTTGTATTCGACAACAGCAGCACTAGAATCTCCATTGCAGAGCCCATAAATTAAGGGGAGACTGGCGTTTTTTTTGGTCTATTCATTCATTTATTCATATATATTTTTTTAGTTTCCTCCCTAGACCTCCATCAAGCTTAGAAAAAAAAACCCTAGACCCCCCTTCAAGATAAATTTGTACATTTTTCGGTAGAAAAATGTCACCTCCGAAGGCCAGTTCCTCTTAAAATTGCAGACTCGCATTGCTCGCCAGGAAATAATCGACACCTAAATGGCACGAAAGGCCTTAAAATTGACAATGAAAAAGGGCGAAATGTGTTAAAATCGCCAAACTAATGGGCCGAACGTCTCATAATCTCCAAAATAATGAGGCTAAACACGAGGGAGAAAGGGGACCAGAAAAACGACTGTCTCCCCTTAAGGTAAGAAGAATAAATATCATGCTACGTTCTAAACCTGGATGAGCCAGTACCGTCCCTCTCTGATGAGCAGGCTTAGGTATAATAATATATATGTAAATATGATCAGGCCGCTCAGCCTTATCCCAGACCACCTTACGATCCCACGCGGGATTTGTTTATGTAATATTCGTTTTTCATATTATCTCTCTCTCTCTCTCTCTCTCTCTCTCTCTCTCTCTCTCTCTCTCTATATATATATATATATATATATATATATATATATATATATATATTTATATATATATATTAATGATGATATCAGTGAGTTGTCCTCCAGGATAACGTATTTTCAAAAGGAAAAGGGTAGCCAAAACAAGGAAGATCCCCATCTTCATATTTATTGCAATATTTCGGACTGCGTCCATCATCAGGTCAGTACACGATCCTATAAAATAAAATTACCATACATAAAATTTCGTAAATAGAAGGACCCGTAAAATAGTTTAAATACAAAGTAAATAAGGGTGTAAAATACCTAAATGAAATTAATTCGTTAACAAACACCAGTACCGCATGAATAAAAGGAAAACTAATGCGATATGACTAAATATACAGACCAATCCTACCCACCTAGATCCCCCCAAGCCCACCTCGAGTACAACTGAAGACCATTATTTGATCATTTAACACTAACACCCGACAACCCCAAATACACAAAACAAAGAACATCTGAAAATGATATATTCTGACTGGGCGTACAATGTGAAACCCTAATTAATTTGAAATTAAACAAAACAATATGAAAAACAATTAAAACTAAACTATTTGAAAACTGACTAAACAATTGAATCAGTTCATAGTATTTAGTTCCGGCTTGAGTTGTTGAATTAATATCTTTTCCCCTAAAAAAGTATCTTGTTTCATTATTGAATTTACCTATTATTTCAAAATCATTCTCTCAGAAAAGATGGTCGTTCTCATGTGAATGATTTCTTATGGCCGAAAAAGGCATTTTATTAAGATATTGACCCGTTCTATAGCTCCTACCCAAATGTTCAGATATTCTAATTTTGAAATGTCTGGAAGTACATCCGACATACCTAGCATTACAGCTGGGACACGACAATTATATACAATATTTGACACATCAGGTTAGGAATACGGTCTTTAAATTTGAAAAATGAAACCTATAGTGAAATATTATTGAATATTATTCGAAAGTTGACGGCAGGAAATTCAATTTTGAGAAAGGCTAGCAACTTCTTCCTGAACAAGAAACTTGATTCTCCATAGAAAAGAAATTTAACATATTTGATAAGTTTAGGTACTTACGAAACTGTGACCTCTAAATTTTGCTTCGTGTATAGAAATCTTTAAGTACTTTATTAAATACATTCATATATAATTGTTGGATATAAATACTGCTTCAAAAACTCGAATTCTAGATGCATAACATTAAAATTAGAACACACATTCTAGGCACGATTTAAAGTGTTTTAATAGAGTTTATTTTGAAAATATCTGGGCAGAAACTAAGCCAATTGAGACCTACACCAGTAAAGGTTCGTTTTTCCCTAAAAAACATCAGTGATCAATCCGTTCCGGTTTTGGTTATTTTAACATCCAGAAAAGCTAATGTATTGCTATCTTCAACCTCCTTTGTGAAATTAATATGGGATGTTGTTATTCAAATACTCCAAACACAAATGTATATCCTCATTTCTATTGAAATCAAAAAGCAGTCATCTACATATCGTTTATAAAAAAAGGGTTTGAAATCTTTAGGACAATTATTGAACCAAATTGCTTCATTGTGGCACAAAAAGGTATCTGCTAAACTAGGTGCAAGGCAAGATCCCATCGCACAACCATCGATTTGATTATACATTTCTTTATTGAACAAAAATTATGATTCAGACGTAGCAAATTTGAGTAAATTATTAACAGTTTTCCTATCAAGTCCGTAAAATTCTTGTGGATTAGTTTTACTGAGAATGATATCTATGGTTTCTTGTAGTGGTACATTGGTATATAAGGAAACTACATCAAAGCTGGCCATGACAAATTCAGGGGGTAGAGTTAGTGACAGTAATTCGTCTACAAATGTCTTAGAATTTTCTACAGTATATTCATTATTGATAAGGGGTTAAGTAATGGAATGAGAAATTTACCAAGATTGTAATGCTGTATTTATGGTTGAAATTATGGGTCTTAATGGTACATTTAATTTGTGAATCTTTGGTAATCCATATAAAATCCCGGGGGAAGTTCCTGAAGCATACAAAGGATTAAAATTTGAAATTCCAATATTATCCTTAATAGAACGAAGAATTCGATTTAGTTTATCTTCTAATTTAATTATATGAGAAAATAGGTTACCAGTTACTCGCTGAAATTTAGATCTATCTGAAAGTATTTGCTTAATTTTAGTAAAGTATTCAATTTTATTTAAAATTACCACTCCCCTTCCTTTGTCTGGCTTGGTAACAATAATAGATTCATCTTCACTAAGCTTTCTAAGAATATCAACATCAGGTTCAAACACAGGAGACAATACATCACCGTTTGATCGTTTAGCCGAATTAAAACAAAACCGACCTAAATCCTTTATTTTCCGTAGAATATCTCCTATCACTCTTCCCGAAGTAATCCATTAGCGCAGACAGTGACAAAGTTACATAGATTATCTATGCCTAAATTATGTTTAACAAAATTAGTTCTTAAATAAGGAATGCAAAATTCAAGCCTAAGGATAATAATTTTTGTTCTCTACTTGTGAGGACTCTACTCGACAAATTAACAATTTTCATTCCAGTTTAGCGGCCCAATACCAAGGTCCTTCAGTTTCTTGTCATGGCGTCGTCGGACATCAGTGTATGAAGTACGAGTATTCCTAGTTATTCTTCCAAAAAATACAAAAAAGTCTAAGAAACTGACACTCTGTTTTAATGTATTCTTTAACACTTCCAAACTCTTCTTAACACGTTCAAGTTTTCGTTTATGTTGTTTAAGTTCACGATCAAAAAGTTGACTTTGCCAATCACGCTAGGTCGGCGTATTTCGAAAATTCTGGTTATGAACTTTGAAATTTACAAACTTAGGCACCACTTTAAAAGCCACACATGTTGAAATGAATGAAATATCCAAACGAATCTTGCTGATCTTGAAGTGTTCCCTCTCCAGTCCCCGATAGACCTTCAGTGTTTCTCGTCCATATTTGTTAATGATGATATCAGTGAGTTGTCCTCCAGGATAACGTATTTTCAAAAGGAAAAGGGTAGCCAAAACAATGAAGATCCCCATCTTCATATTTATTGCAATATTTCGGACTCTGCGTCCATCATCAGGTCAGTACACGATCCTATAAAATGAAATTACCATACATCAAATTTCGTAAATAGAAGGACCCGTAAAATAGTTTAAATAAAAAGTAAATAAGGGTATAAAATACCTAAATGAAATTAATTCGTTAACATACACCAGTACCGCATGAATAAAAGGAAAACTAATGCGATATGACTAAATAATACAGACCAATCCCTACCCACCTAGATCCAACCCCAAGCCCACCTCGAGTACAACTGAAGACCATTATTTGATCATTTAACACTAACACCGACAACCCCAAATACACAAAACAAGAGAACATCTGAAAATGATATATTCTGACTGGGCGTACAATGTGAAAAACTCCTAATGAATTTGAAATTAAACAAAACAAATATGAAACAATTAAAACTAAACTATTTGAAAACTGACTAAACAATTGAATCAGTTTATAGTATTTAGTTCCGGCTTGAGTTGTTGAATTAATATCTTTTCCCCTAAAAAGTATCTTGTTCATTATTGAATTTACCTATTATTTCAAATCATTCTCTGAGAAAAGATGGTCATTCTCATGTGAATGATTTCTTATGGCCGAAAAGGCATTTTATAAGATTTGACCCGTTCTATAGCTCCTACCCAATGTTCAGATATTCAAATTTTGAAGTGTCTGGAAGTACATCCGACATACCTAGCATTACAGCTGGGACACGAAAATTTATATACAATATTTGAACACATCAGGTTAGGAATACGGTCTTTAAAATTGAAAAATGAACCTATAGTGAAATCATTATTGAATATTATTCGAAAGTTGACGGCAGGAAATTCAATTTTGAGAAAGGCTAGCAACTTCTTCCTGAACAAGAAACTTGATTCTCCATAGAAAGGCAATTTAACATATTTGATAAGTTTAAGTACTTCCGAAACTGTGACCTCTAAATTTTGCTTCGTGCATAGAATTTTTTTAAGAACTTTATTAAATACATTCATAGTATTGTTAGTGTTAAATGATCAAATAATGGTCTTCAGTTGTACTCGAGGTGGGCTTGGGGTTGGATCTAGGTGGGAAGGGATTGGTCTTTATTATTTAGTCATATCGCATTAGTTTTCCTTTTCCCTTACGCTTCCACGCTCAGCACACAACTGACAACACCAACCAATCACAGCCACCCACAGCCAACAACCAACCAACGATAAGATTTAGTGCCTGTCTCGCGAATAGACTGCCTTCCACCAATGAACAGCCACCACACACCCAGTAGCTCCGCCCACCTCCCTCTACTTGATCCTCGAATTTTGTATAAATATGATGCTTTGTCCCTATTCTAATCATTACCTCTCCATTCCCTGAAGATGCAAGATGTTTACTTGTGAAACGTTGGATCCACAATGAATTTTGCTAACCTTTTGTACCTCATCTCTGAATCCCAGAGGAAAATTGTTAGAACTATTGAAAGCTGTAACAATAAAATTCTGAATGCTGAAACTGCTATTGCTTTTAACCTCATCTGTTTAAAAGAGAATATATATATATATATCCACACACATACATTACCATTACCATTTACCATTCTTTATATTTTGTTTGACACCTTGTATATATATATGTATATATATATATATATATATTTATATATATATATATATATATATATATATATATATATATATATATATATATATATATATATATATATATATATATATATATATATATATATATATAATATATATATATATATATATATATATATTTATATATATATATATATATATATTACTTTATTTTATTTAAGTGTACAATAGAATTATTTCTGAATTTATTACCTGAAGATAACCTGGCTTTCTTGTTTTGTTTTTTCAGTGCCAACCCAGGAGCCATTTCCCTTCTCGTTGGAAAGGGTTGTGGCCCTACCAGGTAAGTACAATTGACAACCTTCATGACTGACATGTCTTCTATGAACATTATATAATTATTGGCAAGGAAAATTATATAAAAGTGTTGTATAAATTGGCAAAGATATACAACTGTATAAACATTCTCATATATTTTCATAACAATAACAATGCATGGAAACAATTGCGCATAGCTCACAAACCAATTACGCTATATTATTTTGGTTTTCACCATTGGAAAGAGCACAATTTTCCAATTCCGTTAATATATACAGTTATATACATATCTGAGCAAATAACACAACGACGAGGTGGGGAACAGCTCGGAACCCGGCTAGCATCGGCGGAACAGAGACGGGTGAAGCGTAAATATTCGCATTTTGGCTCTTCATTTCATATATTCATAGCGCAAAAATTATTTGTTGTAGGAAGTTCTAGTTTGTTTTATACTCATCAGCATTTTTTGCCGTATTCATACAACCTAAATTTAAAACCATACACTTCGTAGCAACGAAATAAATCGAAAATGTTATAAACCATATAAATCAAAATCATAGTTTTTTTTTTTGGTCACTGCTTGAGAACTATTGAAGATAACCAATTTCTGTTTTCAGATTAGGAAAGAGGAGAACAAATACTATTATTTGAGCAAAAAAAATATATGGTCATCACTCACAATTTAGAGATAAGACGGTGTGAAGACAATTGCATGGGAAATAATTGTATTCCAGACACATTTACACTTTCATATTTCGATTTATTTAAAAAAAAAATTGTTTTATCATGTACTATAAATATTCCTCTTTCCATTGACATATGATACATCACAATAAATAGCATTCTGGTGGATGGAAATAGAGAAAAATGTAAGGCTTCGACAACACACATGAGCCAAATTCAAGACTGAAAAGCTATGTCAAGCGCCTCCTCGGACTTATTTGGACTTAATATGTCGCAAGGAGTTAACTTGTGTGCAATAAATGTTGAATGTGTTTGCCACTTATCCCCATGGTCCCTCAACCCCTCTCTGCAATGGCAGATGTCAGAGGTGCAGTAGACCAGTGTTGCAATTATAATGTGAATATTATGACATGCTCAGGATGAGAGAGCTGGTTTAATTAGTTACAGACAACACTCATAACAACAGCCTTTCCAACATTACAGTAACATATAACATGCACCTCATGTACTGTACCTATATAGTAAACACCTAGCATTATATAGATCAAGTCACAGGCTGAATTAACATATCCCAGAGATTCCCTGTGAAAATATTGTGAGAGTCAGTCTCCGATTTCAACAAAAGTTATATGTTTGTATATATCTGTTCTATCTGTATGAAGGACAAAAAGGCAATGTTGGCTGTGACAAGTGTCTGCTTTACTTCAATGCTGACCACCCTATTTCTTGTTACTGCTTTTAGTGTTCCTACAACCCTCTTCCCCTGTTGCACCGTCTCACGCACTTCTTTATCCATACACCCATCATTACTCAGCACACTGCCCAGATACTCAAATGAGCTGACATTCTCCATAGCCTGACCGTTTAACTTCACCTCACAGTCTGTGGCTGCACCCTTTTCAAAGACCATAACCTTGCTCTTCCCAGCATTTACCTTTAGATTCCGTTTTTCACACACTGTTCCAAACATATTTACCAAACCCTGCAACTCCCATTCACTATCGCTCATCAGAACTGTATCATCGGCAAACAGCAGCACAGGTAGCTTACAATCGTTTCCCTCCCTTATCAGCGGTACACCAACATCCACTGTTCTTCCTTGTATTTCGTTCATGACTCCATCCATATACTTTACTATGATAAGCAGAACAAATAGCACAAGTAGATATAGTAACTTTTAATAGTATATATTTAGTTAGTTAATATATTTTATATATAACTGGCCATGGTAGTGACTGCAGTTAAGTAATGTTGTGGTTGTTTAATAATAACAATAAACAGTATGTCCATTTAAACCAAAGGAAATATTGCTTCTCGTAGCAACTAATTAATAGTTTATTTACTTCAAGAAGTTTTTCAATATAAAAAAAAAAAATCAAATTTAAGCTCGTTGATAAACTACCTAAGTTAGATTCACATTTCTGACAAAGAGTGTCTGAACAAAACTAATTTAAACAACAAAATTGAAAACTGATATTAAACCAAAGAATCATGTGGTACATGTTTGTGTTTGTTGATATTAAGGAGGTAGTACTCGTTTTTTCTGGAACCCCTTCTCCCTCATGTTTAGCATATTAGTTTTGAAGTTTTAAGGCGTTCGTTCCGTTAGTTTGGCGATTTTCAGACCTTTCGCCTAATTTTTTTAGTCAATATTAAGACCTTTCGTGCTTAACCCTCGGGGCCCGGGCTGCCTTTCTAAATGACGGAGGTCGTATCCGGGCGATCTGGCTGAAAATCAACAAAAGTAAACTAAGGCTAATCTGGCTTAATATATTACCTACATTAATGAAAGATATATAAAAATGTGCGACTTACCTTGCCGCATAGAATGGCGTTAAGTAGAGCTCTCTAGCTCAACTGGTTCCGGAGTGATGGTGACAGAAGTGGAGGTAACTTTTGCCGCGTATTTACCTCGGCGCGTCCGAACACTCAACCGCGGCCCAGGCTACGACGCCCAGTTGCACTCGTCGCTCCACCCGCAATTATGCCGGGAAGCGATTTGATAGTGTTTTATTGTTTATTATGGCATTTATTATAGTTATTATGTTATTTTCACTCAATAAAGTTATTTACATGAAGTTATTTGTGTCTCTGTCACTTATTACTTAGTTTTATTATTATTATTATGATTATAGTGTCACTTTCACTGGAGTTTGATAGTTGATGGTGTCATTTTCACTTTTATGTATTGTTAGGTAAGCTTATAATTTATATAGTGTCACTTTCACTTGTTCATATTGTTATGAAGGCACTTATTATTACGTATGTGTGTCTCTTTCACTTATACTAAGTTGTATTATTATTATAGTGTCACTTTCACTGGACTATAATAATTGATAGTGTCACTTTCACTGTTTTTGTCACGGGCACTTCAAAATTGTTGGAGAGTGTGAAACTCATTGAAGCACCGTCCAGCACACAGTGCCACTTCACACTCGAGGCATTCCCATGTGGTTTTGCTCACTTTGCGGGGTCTGTGAGTTGTGTGGCTGCACACATAGCACCTCTTCTGACTCCTAACTGCACTACCTGGTGCTTTGAAAGGAAGGGGGTTGAGCTGGTGCCTCCTGAAGAAGTCGGCACACCCCGTTCTGTCCAGCTGGCCTGGTCCTTGTAGTGGTCTCCCAGGTTCCGAATGCTTAGCCAGGAGCTCAAGTATCACCTGCTTGTGGAACTTCCGCAGGGACTTGTACTTCTTGGCTCCTGGAGTCCTCAGACGGTAGATGTTGTAGTCATTGAGGACCGACATATCTACCGTATGCAGGATAAACTTCTTGTACCACCTGCAAGATGTTCGCAGGCAGTCGATGAAGCCCATCTGCATGTCGGACTTGTCAACGAGGCGCATGTTGAGGTTGTAATCCAGGACAGCAGCTGGTTTCTGGACGGGGTTCTTGGTTCTTCGGTCCACCTTCCCTGTGGCGACCATCAGGGCCTTGTGGCATGTGCTGAGGAGGTTGACCTTCCGCTGGTCATGCCAGTGGATGGAGAGGATGGGGCCACTCTTCTTGTGGAAGATGTCCGTCTTCTTCGTCTTGGTTGGGTAGCCTGGCATGCCCTTCCTCTTAGCCTTGACTGTGCCGACAGTTCCGGTCTTGCGGTCATGGAGGTACTTGGTCAGGATAGGCGACGTGTAGTAGTTATCGGTGTAGAGGATGTGGTTCTTATGGAAGTGCCTCTCCATCATCTTCTTTACTACAGCGCCGCCAAAACCAATGTGGGGGTCAGTCTCAACTTCTCCACCCTTGCCGCTGTAGACCACAAAGTCCAGCACATACCCCGTCAAACAGTCGCAGAGGACGAAGAGCTTGATGCCGAAGCGGTGTCTCTTGGACGGGATATACTGTCGGAAGTGCAGCCTACCACGGAACAGGACCAGAGACTCGTCGAGGCACATCTTCTGAAAAGGAATCAGGTAGGTAGTGAACCGATGACGTATCATGTCATACAGCTTCCTGATCTTCCATAGTTTGTCGGTAAGGTGGACATGCATGTTGTTTGTCAGGTGGAGATAGGAGAGGATGTCAAAGTACCTGTCCCTGGATATGTACTTGCCAAATGCTGGAGTCGTTATGAGGTCGCCAGTGATCCAGTAGTCTGCCAGAGCGTGCTTCCTGATATGTGTCATCAGCATTGTGAGTGCCAAGAACACATATAGTTCTGCCAAAGTGACAGCTCTCCATGCCACCATCTTGGCACTGGTCTTCCTCCCAAGAAAGTTGTCACAGATCTCATGATGGTTGTTGGTCTCCTCGACGAGGTATTCCATGACTTCATTGTCATAGAAGCCACAGAAAAGTTCACTGGGGGTAGCATCTAGGCCACAGGGAAATGTTGGTGACACCCCGGAACCCATCTGTACCTCGTCAAAGGCAGGACAATCTGGCTCAAAATCAGCCCCATCTGTCCACACAAACAGGTCGAATGCAGATGCTCGAGCACGTGCAGGTGCAGCAGGCACACGTCCTGGATGCCCTGGCACACGCCTTTGGCCACGCGGATGCCCTGCACGCCCACGCCCACACCCAGGGGCAGCGGCGTCGGCAGACTGACCACGTCCACGACCTCGCCCTCTAACTCGTCTTGTCGGGACTTCCTCTTCCTCTTCCTGTTCCTGTTCCTCTTCCTCTTCCTCCTCAGGCGACGTCAGGTCATCTGGGGCAATGTTGGGGTCGTCAGCATCCTCTTCAGGAGACAATTCGGGTGAAGAAGTGACCGGGCGTCGGCGGCATGGGGCGTGGGAGGCTGCGGGAGGTTCAACAATGGGAGCCTCGGCCTCGGGAGTTGGGCTCCTTTTGCGGCGAGCCGAGGGCTTCTCCGCATCAAATAATGCTCTGCGGTGTGTTGAGGGCTGTGGCACACTACTAATACCACTTGAAGAGGCCCTTTGCTCATCCTGAAGGAGAGATGAAGCCGAGGGCTGTGGGTGACCCACGCGGCGTCCCGGGTCAAGACGTCGGGACAAAGGAATGCGGGTGGTTGCTAGACCAGGGTCGGCGTCAATATCACTGTCTTCCGCTTCCCTAGCCTTTTCTGCTGCTGCCCTGCGTGCTTTTTTAGCTGCACTTTTCACCAAAAATTGGTTATAAAAATATTTGCCCACTTTCAAGGGCGTATGGGCAGGCAAAGGGGAAGGTCCTGGGCTAGGGCTAGGCCTAGGCTTACCTAGAAAAGATGGCGAGGGGGTAAGCCTAGGTTCTAGCACACTTGGAAGTTCAATAGCACCTTCCTGAAACACTTCCACATCAGGATCATCACTACTGTCTCCCCCCTCAAATAAATCCACATTATCGTCGTCTCCAAAGCCAACGAAATCGTCATCTTCGCTTGCACTTATAAATTGTTCTTTGTCCACCAAGCTTTCGCCACTGCTCTCTTCAATATCAAAAAGTTCTCGCTGTATAGCACTAGCACTCAACAAACGCTTCACTTTCTTTCGTTGAGCTTTCTTCTCGGTTGCAACAGGCGTCGAAGTTGCGAGCGGGGTAGCAGTGGGGCGCGCGGGAGGTTGCACGGTATCGGACACGTGGGAATTAATTTTTTCACTATAACTCGCTATGGCGGCCACGTAGGAACTGATAATGGTAGTTGTTGAGGCTTGGTGGCGCTGCGATCGCCCCTGCAAAGTAAAATTTGGCTGCGCGAATTTTGAACCACGCTTTCAAGCACAGGGATTTTATCAGGACACCCGGGCTCCGGCCCATCTGCCGCACTGTCATTTTAACATGCTGCCCGGGCTGGAAGGGTTAAAGGTGTCAAGTTTTTTTTCTGGCGAGCGATAACGAACCTCTAATTTTATAAAGAACTACCGAACAATGTAGCCTACAAATTTATCTTGAAAGGGTGTCCAGGGGGTGTTGTTCTAAGCTGGATGGAGGTTTAGCGTGGAAACTTAAAAATATATTAATTAATAATTATCTAGACTCAAAACCAAGCAGTACCCCCTTAAGATGGTGGACTGTCCTGTTTGGAGCGGTGGGAACACTATATCCTGAGTCCCGCGTTCGATCCACCAACTCAACAAGAGGACTGGTCTACGTTTTTATTTAACACTATTAGTATTATTATTATTATCAATATTATATATTATTTATTTATTTATTTTATTATTATTATTATTATTATTATTATTATTATTATTATTATTATTAATTTATCCGTCATAACAAGTTGCATAGTTTACATTAGTCATGGTGTTTTTCATCTAACAAAACCCTGTAAAAGATTAACAGCTGTTGCTATGTCTAGTGCAATGACCAAAAGTTAGTAAGGTAAGAAAGGAGGTCACACATAGGGTGGCCTTTAAGGAAGCCCACCTCGATTTTTTTCTCCTTCTCTCCCTCTCTCTTTGGCTTGTACCAATTCGACCCCATTCAGCCTACTGTTTTAAGACGTTTGCCCTCATCTAGATGTCAATATTTTCCTGGCGAGCGGTAGCGAGTCAGCATATATATATTTTTGTTTTGACAGCAAGTTAGATTTGTACATTTTTCGATAGCCGGATCACACAATGCTGGCTCACTATCGCTCGCCAGTAAGAAATCGACACCTGGATGAGGATACACGTCTTAAAACAGTTGGCTGAATAGGGCCGAATGGATACAAGCCAGGGAAAGAGAGAAAGGAAAGAAAGAAAAAAAGTCGGTGACCCCCCTTAAGGAAGCCCTACTGGTGATCTGAATGAAGGTCGCGGGCATTTAGATTCTTAAGGGGAGGAAGACTGTTTTTCTGGACCCCCTTCTCCCTAATGTTTAGCCCCACTAGTTTGAGATTATAAGACGTTTGGCCCATTAGTTTGGCGATTTTAACACCTTTCGCCCCATTTCGTTGTCAATTTTTAAGACCTTTCGTGCCATGTAGGTGTCGATTATTTCCTGGCGAGCGAAAGCGAGCCTGCTATTTTATGAAGAATCGGCCTTCGGCCGGGACATTTTTCTACCGAAAAATGTAAAAAATTATCTTAAAGGGGGGTCTAGGGGGTGTTTTTCTAAGCTTGATGGAGGTCTAGGGAGGAAACTAAAAAAAATATATGAATAAATGAATTAAAAACCAAACAAGTGGCCAGTCAACCCTTAAGCATAGATTAGTAAACTTTAGAGATAAGAGAGATTATGACAATTGGATGATAGTTGGAGGGATAATAGCTATCACAGGTTGAACCAGAGCAAATTATACCAGCAAGAATGAAAGGTGTTAAATGGAAGACAAAACAAATAGTTTACCTAGATAAGAAGTGACCGCAGCAGTACAGTTATTTTAGTACAATAGTGTGTGTGTGTGTGCGTATGTGTTTTATACTTTATAATCATAAAATATATAATATCTCTCTCTCTTCCTCTCTCTCTATATATATATTTATTTTGGTGGAGAGAACATAATAATACAGTATACAGTATATATATATACAGTATATATTCTATCTATCTATCTATATATAATCGACACCTACTTGGCACGAAAGGTCTTAAAATTGACAACTAAATGGGGCGAAAGGTGTTAACATCGCCAAACTAATATATATATATATATATATATATATATATATATATATATATATATATATATATATAGAGAGAGAGAGAGAGAGAGAGAAAGAGAGAGAGAGAGAGAGAGGAAAATAAAAATAAAAACATAGGAAAAGTGGGGATTGGGCCTGAGCATATAGATAGATAGATAGATAGATAGAATATATACTGTATAATTATATACTGTATACTGTATTATTATGTTCTCTCCAACAACCAACTTTACTCCTAAACTCGATTGATGAAATCAACAAACACATGTGGCAGTCTGGGGATTCGAACCCTGGACGCTCACACCAAAAATCAACACACTTATGCATTGCGCCATGAAGACAGTTAATATATAAAAGGTCACGGTAATAACTGCATTCATAGTATTTCCATGTCTATATTTGTTTAATAATAACAACAAACATTATATCCATTTTACGCAAAGGAACTATTGCTTCTCATAGCAACTAACCAATAGTATATTCACTTCAAGAAGGTTTGTCAATAAAAAGAACGTTTTCAACCATCATATTCGTTGATAAATACCTAAATTAGATGACATTTTCTTGCGGAAAAGAGTTGGAACAAAACAATCATAATTACGGAAGAAATACTATTAATATGAAGAAAAATAATGATGTGGTAAATGTTTGAGTTGTTGATAATAAGACACTGGACTGTCCTGTCTGGAGCGGTGGGAACTTACATATTGAATCCCTTGTTCAAACCACCAAATGTACAAGTAATTATTATTATTATTATTATTATTATTTTGATTGATTGATTTACTTGTTTACCATTCTATAATAACCGATATATACTGTATATGATATATGTCCAGTAGTGGAATTATAACCCTTGAATTGTTTCTTCAAAATATCAAACGCTGAGTGATTGGCTATATGCAAATAATTGTTGTTTTCGTATTTAACATATAAGTTGGACTGATTTTCATTTATTTGTTTGTCTATATACAAATGCTATATTTTCAACGTTATTGCCGTAATTTAACATTTACTCTCAGGATTCCCACACGAACACACGCCTTAATTTATTTAAGCGCACACCACCTTTTTTCTGCAATGAATGTGGCTACATACCATTTGTGCATAATGCAGACCTTGCTTACAATATCAAGATGACCTTATTTAGATTTGCAACTACAGCACGACTGTATTCTATTTTATGGCTTTCTCTCTCAAGTGTTCGTTAATCTGCATAGCGTCAACATTGATAAGTATGTGGTGGTAGTTTCCGTTATTATGGTTAGTGCGTTTGTTTATTATTATATTTTCCCCACACAACCACAGCCTTCCTTGGTAATGAAGGGATTAATATGCAAGCAATCCTCGCACGGTTACGTGTCCCATAAGTTAATCTTGAAAAGAAAACATAAAAACTAATGAAATAAATAAAACATAAAGAATATATAAATAAGAAATAACACACACACACACTCACAATGTTTTATATATATATATAGTATATTTCAAAGAAACAAGCTTGCATGTCGTCTATTTGTCCAGGTGTGTTAAGGACATCTCTTTTCGTTAACTAGAGCAAATAAATGTGAAGATGTTTGAAGATGAGACGTCTTTTGTACGTGACTATACCATTTACAGACCAGGGCCCCGATAACCAAAGGCGGTCATTAACCTCTTCTTTACCGACGACGTCTTTTCGATTTTATTGTAGCTATGTTTAGATGATTTTGTGCAGTTTAATAAGGATCTGTGGTAGTAGTAAGGGTGAAGAGAGTTACTTCGAACCTGTTAATTGCTAGAGGCCCTTTGTAAACTGCACAAAAATCGTCTAGTACCAACCAGAATAAAGTTAAAAATACGGTGCCGGTAGAGAAGGGGTTAACCCTTTCTGTACCGGCGAGATCTCCGTATTTTAGTCAGCGACGTCTCTGACTTTATTCTAGCTATACTTAGAAGATTTTATGAAGCTTAGGCAGGATATGTGATAACTATAAGGATTACTTGAGATGGTTTGTAGCCTTTTAATGGGTAGACGTCCTTCCTAACCTGATTACAATCGTATAATTGTTGCCAGAATAAAAACACACACACGTCACTGGTACGGTAAGAGTTAATTTACGTGATGGAAAATGTATGACGAAGCAGCTTAGGAAGGGCCTTCAAAGTCATGTATACTGAGTCATATATACATATAACTAGAATAAGATAGATGGTACACCACTTTGTAACTGTCACCTTAATAAATAAATATACAGAGTCATCTCACTTAATCATTTACACTACCACAGATCCTTTGTAAGCTGCACAAAATCGTCCAAATATAGATAGCATAAAATTAAAAAGACGTCGCCGGTACGGAAAGGGCTTAAGGGACCCCACCTCGCTTTTGTTTTCTTTCTCTCCCTCTCCCTTTGGCTTGTATCCATTCGGCCCCCTTCAGCCTACTATTTTTAGACGTTTACCCCTCTCCAGGTGTCAATATTTTCCTGGCGAGCGGTAGCGAGCCAGCATATATATATTTTTGTTTTGACAGCAAGCTAAATTTGTACATTTTCGATAGAAAAATGTCTCTAGCGAAGCCGGATGTCTCCATACAATGCTGGCTCGCTATCTCTCGCCAGGAAGAAATCGACACCTGGATGGGGATAAACGTCTTAAAACAGTTGGCTGAATGGGGCCGAATGGATATCAAGCCAGGGAAAGAGAGAAAAGGAGAACAAAATACAAAATAAAAGGCGGTGACCCCCATTAAGGCCACGACTAATGTCCCGGAGTATACAAGAGGCCAATTAATTATGCCGATGAGCTTCATAATATTCAAACCCGTTTTTGTGGCGTACCGAACACAAGGCTGTATATTTTATCCGCTTTATGTTTTCCACGGCCACTAGCTCATTATTTAAGGGGGGTCACCTTTTTGTTTATCTTTCTCTCCTTTTCTCTCTTTCCCTGGCTTGTATCCATTCGGCCCCATTCAGCCAACTGTTTTAAGATGTTTATCCCCATCCAGGTGTCGATTTCTTTGTATGGTGAAATCCGGCTTCGCCGGAGACATTTTTCTATCGAAACATTTACAAATTTAGCTTGCTGTCAAAACAAAAATATAATATGCTGGCTAGCTACCGCTCGCCTGGAAAATATTGACACCTGGATGGGGGTAAACATCTATAAACAGTAGGCTGAATGGGGCCGAATGGATACAAGCCAAAGAGAAAGGAAGAGACAGAGGAAAAAAAAACGAGGTGGCTCTCTTAACCCCTTCTGTACGGTTGCGTTAATAAGTCATGTTTCAGGTGTCATTACGTTTAGCTCGGTCTGCGCTGTATTAATGTATGTCAGATGTTGAATAGGGTAGGTAAGTGTAGGAACATGTTTGTATATCTCACTCAAAAAGAAGAAATCATGTGTACATTTTGCTGATACCATTTATTGATCAAAACATAATTGGTGCCGATACATCACTTATTAGGCTGACTGTACCGGCGACGTCCTCTTTATTTTATTCTAGCTATATTTAAACAATTTTGTGCAGCTTAAGAAGGATCTGTAGTAGTAAGAAGTGTTAATCAATTTAGTTTGAAGCCTGTTAATTGCTGGAGGCCCTATTTAAACTGAATAAGATCGTCTAATTGTGGCCACAAGCAAGTTTAAGAGGGATCTGTGGTAGTAGAAAGGGTTAATTAAGATAGTTCGAAGCCTTATAATTGCTGGAGGCCCTTCCTAAACTGAATACAATCGGTTATTAGTAGCCAGTACTCAATAAGTACAATGTCGACGGTACTGAAGGGGTTATTATTATTATTATTTTGTATTTTACTTTTAATAATCGTATTTAGACGATTTTATGAAGCTTAGGGAGGATATATGGTAGCTATATAAGAGGATTGATTGAGATAGTCTGTAATATTTTAATTGGTAGACGTCCTTCCTAAGCTGAATAATACTCGTCTAATACCTTCCCAAATATAATGAAAGGTTCGTCGACGGTACAGAAGGGGTTAATATACGTTCGTTTTTTCTAGCGTCACTTTCTTACTGCTTTACCCATCCAGTTCCAGGGACTACATTTCATCATATTCTGGCAACTATTGGAGGATTTTATTCAGATTAAGAAGGACCTCTAGCCATAATAAGGCTTCACACTATCTCAACCAAGCCTTTTAACTACCACAGATCCTTCCTAAACTGCATAATATAAATGTATATAGTTAGAATATAACATAACACCCGTCGCTGGTACTCAAAGGGTTAAGCATTTACTTGATTTCAGTACACTTATAATATTGCTATTGTCCAATCCACTTTAGTGTCCTTTCACTCAAACACACATACACAAATAGATATATATGCTTGCTCTCTCTCTCAATCTCACTCTCTCTCTCTCTCTCTCTCTCTCTCTCTCTCTCTCTCTCTCTCTCTCTCTCTCTCTCTCTCGGAAAACAATAGCCTGCAATCAGATTTATTCAAAATCAGGAGAGTGGTCAGAATATTAATGTAAACAAATGTCAGATACTACAAATAGGCTCTCAAAACAATAAATACGGATACCATATGAATGAAGAAAAGGTAAAGAGCGTATCACAAATAAAAGACCTAGGAGTGCTTATAAACGAAAATAAAACATCTAAAAGCCAATGCACCACAGCAGTTAACAAAGCAAACAGAACACTAGGATTCATTAGAAGAAATTTGCATTGTCATAAAAAAAAACATAGTTATCTATCTATCTATATATATATCTATCTATCTATCTATCTATTTAGTCAGGCCCAATCCCCACTGTTCCTATTTATATTTTATTGTATTTTATTTTATTTTTGTTTTTGTGTTTTTGTTTTTGGAGGGGAAGGGTTAGCCAACTCAAGACAGAGCAAGAACAGGGACAACACAAAACACAACAGAAAACAACGACACACAAAAACAAAACACAAATTCATACACATCTAGGTCATTCAGGACATAGTTATACCACTATGTATTGTGAAGCCGCATCTAGAGTAGTCTGTGCAGTTTTGGTCTCCCTATTTAGTAAAACACATAGAAAAACTCGAATCCATTCGGCGTAGAGCAACACAGTTGATCCCTTCCCATAGAGATAAACCATACAATGAGAGATTAAGAGAACTCGATCTGAATTCGCATAAGAAACGGAGAAAAAAGGGACAGCTGATAAAGTGTTTGAAGATACTAAAAGGATTTAGTAACATAAATTATAATAATCTATTTAAGATAGCCAAAAATAGTTCCACAAGAGGAAACAAACTAAAACTAATAGGTAGGAGAGCGAACCAAGACTCAACTAAAAATGGAATAAGCTCTCTAATGAAATTATAGACAGTGGCTCAATATGCACATTAAAAAAAAAAAAAAAAAAACTTATATCACAGAGAAGTTGGTCTGGAGTAGAACATGATTACTGATAAGAAAACTTGTCAGAAATTAAAAGAGTGAAAGTATGCATGCCATTTCCTTTTAGTTTTAAATATTCTATAAATTCCTTCAGGTGATTTCCAAGCCCTGCTATTTTCGTATACGGAAAATTGCCGGAGGGTGGGGAGAGATCCTTCATTTCTGTTATCCTTTCCTTCCACTTTCCCTTAGGGTTGCTATTTCTACTATGATTAAGTCCTGGCCACCTCGCAGGGATCGTAAGATCTGTGTGACCAGTGTATTTTTGTAAATCTATCAAGCCCACCACGCCCATACCGGCCACCTGCCTCCCCGCTCTCTCTCTTCTCTCTCTATCTCTCTCTCCCGCCCCTTTACACGCCCACCTCGCCCATACCAGACACCTACCCCCGTGTCCCCGCAGCTCTCCCAAGGCTGAGTTGGCGAGCCCCGGAATAAACTTTACCAACACTGTTAATTATCTATTGTATAAACTCTAGCCTCCACAACGCTCTAGAAGTTTAGAAGAATAAGAAAAAAGATAGAGACTAACTGGAGAGGACCTAGAAAATAAAGTTTGTAAGAAGTTTGAGAAGTTTGGTCGAACTCCTTGGAAAAATAACGAGTGGGTTATTAATTCCCATATGAGTTGAGAAGCCGGGCAGGGTTAGCGAGCTGAAAAAAGGATTTAATAAGTTTTAACGAGGAGTTCCATTATCTACGCCAGAGCACGTATGAGTTACAGCTTATACGACACAACACTACACAAACCTATTGCTGATAAAGCTACTACAGTCATTTTTATCTTTAAGACATTAATCCATATTATTAAATTAGCTGGACTTTCATAAACAAATTTTTTGTCAATGCACTGATCATTCTAACTGATGTAATTTAAATTTACACCACTTGAGTTTGGTATTCTGTGACTAGCTCAGGTGGGTTTCTGAGAAATGTTGTCAATTATAATTTATTGATATGGTACAGTAAGATTGCATTCTAAACCGTCAAAAGAGCATTTAAACAATACACATGAGTGTGTGAAGGGATCATATACTGTAGTATACTGTATAATACTGAAATAATTAATTGTAAAATCATATTCTCATTAGTAATTATTAGAAGACGACTAGTGTATATGTTACGGTCTTTTTGAAAAGGTGGCCTTTTTGCGAAATGACCGGGAGCTTTGCAAAATGACCAAAAACCTAGCCTTTTTGTAAAATGACACTTAATGTCTGGCCCATTTGCAAAATGTCCAGCGAATTGGCCTTTTTGTAAAATTACCTGTGCCTTTTTGCAAAATAAGAACATAAGGAAATGGAAGTCTGCAGAAAGCCGATTGGCCTAAGCAAGGCAGATCCCTGTCCCACACAACCCCAGTTCAATTTCAAAGCCCAATTATAGGCTTAACACTCTAATACCCTGAGGATCATCTTACCAAAACGGTTAGAGATTAACGCAGGATTATGGGGGTATGCAACCCCAACCCGGCTGATCCCCCTTCACACCCAACCCTTCTCGTCCATATGCTTATCCAATTTTTTCTTAAAGCTCCCTACCGATTTAGACCCCACTATAGCACTTGGTAGTCCATTCCACCCATCTACAACTCTGTTACCAAACCAATATTTGCCTATATCTTTTCTGAAACGAAATTTATCTAATTTGAAACCATTGGTACGAGTTCTTTCGCTATCACTGAGCTTTAGTACATTTGTCATGTCCCCTTTGTTAATCCCACTAACCCACTTGAACACCTCTATCATATCCCCTCTAACTCTGCGTCTCTCTAACGAATGTAAGCCTAATTTCTTCAACCTTTCTTCATACGAAAGATTTCTAATATTATGGATCATTTTTGTCATTCTACGCTGTACTCTCTCCAATGAATCTATGTCCATTCTGTAATAAGGACACCAAAATTGGACAGCATAATCCATATGGGGTCTCACTAATGACAAGTAAAGTTTTAAGATAACATCAGCAGTTCTGTTACTCACACTCCTAGAGATGAACCCGAGAATCCTGTTTGCCTTATTACGAACGCTTATACACTGTTTTCTAGGCTTCAAATCATTGCTAACAAACACACCTAGATCTTTCTCACAGTCTGAATTTTCTAATTCTAAATTAGCTAGTTTATATTTAACATTTGCATGCATCTTCCCTATCTTTAATACCTTGCATTTGTCAATGTTAAACTTCATCTGCCAATTGACTGACCATTCATGTAAGGTATCTAGATCACTTTGGAGGCACTCTATATCGCTATCTGAATCAATTGATCTCCCCATTTTAATATCGTCTGCGAATTTACTTATCCTACTAGTTATACCTAAATCTAGGTCATTTATGTATATAAGAAACAACAGGGGACCTAATACCGATCCCTGGGGACACCACTTTTGACTGCTCCCCACTCTGACTTGGTACCATTTATGCTGACTCTCTGTTTCCTACCAATTAGCCATGACCTAATCCATCCCAACAACGACCCTCCTATTCCATGTGCCTCAACCTTTCTCATCAATCTCTCATGAGGGACTCTGTCGAAAGCTTTACTGAAATCTAAATAAATAATATCATATGACTTGTCACTATCTACTGCTTCATATACCTCTGAGAAAAAGCTAAGCAAATTAGTAAGGCAAGAACGTCCCTGAGTGAATCTATGCTGAGAAGAATTTATTAAGTTAAATTTGTCTAAGTGGCTTCTAATTTTCCTAGCAATAATAGACTTTAGCAACTTTCCTATGATTGAAGTGAGACTAAAGGGCCGGTAATTGGATGCTATCGATTTATCACCTTTTGTGAAGATCGGAACTACATTTGCAAGCTTCCAAGCTTCTGGAACTAAACCTGTTTCTAAAGACTTGTTAAATAAAAATGCTAATGGACTACTTAACTCATCTCTGCATTCTTTTAATACTCTAGCATATACCTCGTCAGGACCAGGCGATTTTTGAGGTTTCAGTCTGTCAATTTCCTTAAGCACATCATTTCTACTTATACTAACTGTACTTAACATATTTTCTATACTATCACTATATACCATATTGACTTCTGGAATCTGTGCCAAATTTTCATTAGTGAAAACGGAAAGAAACTGACTATTTAATGTACTGCACATTTCTAAATCATTTTCTGTTATTTCTCCTATTGAAGTTTTTAGGGGGCCTATTACATCTCTAACTTTAGATTTATATAGTTGGTAAAAAGCTTTAGGGTTATTTTTTGAGTCACTGGCTATCCTTATTTCATAATTTCTTTTTTGCTTTCCTGATTTCCTTTTTGACCTGTCTTGATAGAGTCTGATAGTATTGTATATATGTAGATGATTTTCGCCTTTCTTTATTTTTCTATATATTCCTTTCTTTTTTCCTATAAGATCTATTAGCTTATTAGTCATCCATTTTGGTTGGTTCTGCGGCGATCTAAATTTTCTTTTAGGGATATATTTATTTTGAGCATTGTGGAGTGAAGCAATAAACTGGTTATATGTAGGTGGCAAGTTTAACTCTGGCATATCCTGACTTAATTGCTTAACAATAGGGTCCACCCTTAAGTCTCTTCTTAGCCCACCATAATCGGCTTTTCTGAAATCTGGGATAAGTGTCGTATTCTCTTTAGCATTCCCTGTCCATTGTATATTAAAATAAATAGATTTATGATCGCTATTTCCTAGGTGGTCACCAATCTCTACATCATTTATCATATGTTCATTGTTACTGAAAACTAAATCAAGAATATTAATACCTCTAGTCGGCGTATCTATGAATTGAAATAAAAAACTATCTTGTACAACCTCAATAAACTCTACTGAATCGGAGTCGCCTATTTGGTGCTGCCAATCAATGTTCGGAAAATTAAAATCCCCCATAATGCACACATTGCTAAACCTTGATGCTATTTTAATTTCCTCCCATAACGATGTTCCGCCATTTCTACTCATATTAGGCGGTCTATATATAACTCCAATAACTATGGTCTCACTACCTTCGTTAACCTCTACCCAAACACTTTCATTATCATTATTTAGTCTAATACCTGATTTAATACAGCTTTTTAATGTACTCCTGACAAACACTGCTATACCCCCGCCCCTCCTACTTGTTCGGTCATATTTAAACAAACTATATCCTGGAATATCAAATTCTGCTAAAAAATGCCTAGATTCTGTATTAATCCACGTTTCAGTTAGCGCTATTATGTCTATATTTTCTGTGCTAACGAGTGCTCTAAGTTCGTTCATTTTGTTACATAAACTCCTACAATTTGTATAATATACCCTCAACCTATTACTTTTATTTGCAACTAATTTTCTATTGTTTTTAGCTAACTTATTATTTCCTGTTGAACTACTAGCTCTAGACGGAAATTCTACTCTATCAGTAATCTCATCTTTACTATCAGTTACATGTGTAGTGTTATCGATACTACTATTACACATCACTATATTCGCACTATCTTGACTGATTATTTCTATTTTACTCACTGGTTTGTCACATGAAGTACCTGCTCCATATGGAGACAGTATTTTACTTACACACCCAGTTTTTTTTTAACGAAACCCCGCAACAATCTTGTCCAGTGAGCTGGCCAAGGTCGAAACTCCTAGTCGAGAAAGATGTACTCCATCCTGGGCATGCAGTTCATCCTTACCATAGAAGTGGGTCCAGTTATCTAGGAATGGTATTGACTTTGCCTTGCAATACTTCTCCAGCCGGCTATTTACACCAATAGCCCTGGAGGACCATTCCTTCCGTACCCCTCTTCTTGGCAGGATACTGTGTACCACATGAAATCCACCCTTCTCCTTGATCCTCTCCAGCATTTCCTGGTACTTGGTCAGCAACTCCTCAGTCCTGCATCTCCATATGTCATTGGATCCCGCGTTGATGAAGATGATGGGGTCCTCCCCACCCACTTCTAGGACACCATCCATCTTCTCTGCCACCCTCCCGACTCCGGCTCCAGGTAGGCAGACAACTTTACTAACATGAGTGTTAGTAGCCCCGTCAAGGTACCTAACCATTGAATCACCGACAATGAACTTAGCTTTTTTCCGATGTCGGCGTGTAGCAGGAGTTTTAGCATCAACAGCAGCAGCATACTTCCCCCCCTCCCCTCTCACTGCCTCGATGATCGCCACTTCCTCGCCATCACTCTCATCAGCCAAGGTGCTGAAGTTGTTGTGGGTCTTGAGTGGCTGCCTTTTCAGCTTGCAGGCCGTTGCACTGGTTGACACCACTTTCCAAGGGGCTTCACGATCCCTGGGAACACTTCCGGTAGCCTCACACTTCTTCTCCACCATAGCTAGTCTCAAGGCCAAATTTTCATCTTTGAGACACTGAATCTCCTGCTCCACACTCTCCAGTCTTTCTTGCAAAGCAAGACAAAGCTGGAGAGTATGGGAGGAGACAGCAGACTCATCAACAACAGCCATCACTAAGAAAGTTCACTAGGACCTCACTAAGGGTAAACAGGTTCACTAGCGGTCACTGGGGACGTCCGCAGGGGTAAGAGGGCAACTGATTTTTTTTTTTTTTCTATGTGATTGAGGGAGGCAAAAGGCATAACTGCCTATAGCGAGTGCCCCCCCCCCCCCCATAGTTGAAAGAGTGACAGGGCCAAAATCAAGGGACGTTCGAGCCAAAATGCCTGGACACACGGAGTTTGAAGCAATTTAAGTCATAGGAAGAGGGAAAGACTGATTCTGGGAGAGAGTTCCAGAAGCTTAGCTGTTGAGTAGAAGAAAGTTTGAGAGTAACGTTTCACTCTTGGGTTGGAGAGTTGCACAGAGTAGGGGTGGGATTGAGTTGCAAGACGGGTACCACGTGCCCTACGTAAAGGAGGTGGTATGCACGGGATAGCTCTGAGGAACACTGATTATTATAGTAGCGATAGAATAGCGAGAGAGATGCAACATTGCGGCGGAGAGAGAGAGATTGCAGAGAGTTGGTGAGTGGACGGGAGTTAATGATACGAAAGGCCTTCCTTTCAACTTTGTCTAGGAGAGCGGTGTGAGAGGAACCTCCCCACACATGTGAACAATACTCAATACAAGGGCGCACTATGCCCCTGTACAGAGCAAGAAGCTGTGCAGGGGAAAAGAACCCCCTAAGGCGGTTGAGCACACCCAGCTTCTGGGAGGCTGCCTTAGCAAGACTGGTAATATGGTCCTTCCAAATGAGAGCAGAAAAAAAGAGACACCAAGAATATTGAGAGAAGATGAAGGGTTGATTTTTGTATTGTTGAAGAATAAGGGATAGTCCGCTGGGAGATCCTGACGGGTAGATAGATGGAGAAATTGGGTTTTGGAAGCATTAAAGTTAACAAGGTTTTCTCTGCCCCAATTGGAAATAGTATTTAGATCAGAATTTAAGAGTTCTATGGCTTCATTACGTTTGTCGTTGAGGGATTGCTGGCTGGGGCGTTCTGAAAAACTAAAGGAGTAGTGTAAGGTTGAGTCGTCTGCGTATGAATGGATGGGAATTAAGGTACAGTTAAGGAGATCATTTATAAAAATTAGAAAGAGAATAGGAGATAGGACAGAGCTCTGAGCAACACCGGAGTTTATAGGGTGAGGAAGTGAACAATGGCCGTCCACAACCGCGGCTATGGAACAGCCGGAAAGGAAATTAGAGACAAAGGCACAGATGGAGGGATAGAAACCGAAGGAGGGTAGTTTAGAAATTAAAGATTTATGCCAGACTCTATCGAAGGCTTTCGATATGTCTAGTGCAATAGAAAAAGTCTCACCGAAGTCCCGAAAGGAGGATGACCAAGAGTTAGTAAGATATGAAAGAAGATCACCAGTAGAGCGACCCTTAAGGAAGCCATACTGGCGATCTGAGAGCAGATTATGAGAAGAGAAATGCTTAAGAAATTTGGAAGCAAGAATAGTTTCAAAAACTTTAGAAAGACAAGAGATAAGAGCAATTGGACGATAGTTGGAGGGTTGAGAGCGGTCACCCTTTTTTGGGACAGGTTGAATGTGAGCAAACTTCCAGCATGAAGGGAAGACGTTAGAGGATAGACAGAGACGAAAGAGTTTGCCTAGGCAGGGAGTTAGCACGGAAACACAGTTTTTGAGAACAACAGGAGGAACACCGTCCGGACCGTACGCATTATTAGTGTTAAGCCCAGAGAGGGTAGAAAGTACATCTTTAGAAGAGATTAGGATATTAGGCATAAGTAAGAGAGAGGAGGGCGGAGAGGGAGGAATAGCACCGGAATCATCCAAGGTGGAGTTTCTAGCAAAAGTTTGAGCGAAGAGTTTAGCCTTGTCAGAGGAAGAAGTGATGGTTGTGCCATCAGAGTGGGAAAGGGGAGGGAAAGACGAGGAAGAGAAATTGTTGGAGAGGTTTTTGGCTAGATGCCAGAAAGCTTGGGAAGAGCTAGAGTTGGATAGTTCAGTGCATTTATTATTGATTAAAGAGTGTTTGGCAAGTCGAAGAACAGATTTGGCTTGATTCCGGGCAGAAACATATGAAGAATGAGAGTCTTGAGTTTTAATGCGTCGGTACCGTTTGAATGCTTCCTCCTTATTGCGGACAGCAGTAGAACAGGCGTGAGTAAACCAAGATTTTTTAGCATTAGTCTGAGAGAAAGAGAATGGAATGTATGCTTCCATGCCCGATAGGATTACCTCGGTAATGCGTTCAGCACTCTCCGAGGGTCCTCGGCCATGGAAGCAGAAATCATTCCATGGGAAATCAAAGAAGTACTGCCGAAGAGCCTCCCAGTCGGCAGCGCCAAAGTGCCACAAGCGCCGCCGGCTAGGAGGATCGGGTGGCTGTACTGGAGAGATAGGACAGGTGACAGAGATAAGTTTATGGTCGGAGGAGCCCAAAGGAGAGAAAAGATCGACAGTATAAGAAGAAGGGTTAGAAGTTAGAAACAGGTCAAGAATGTTGGGCCGATCTCCGATGCGATCCGGGATACGGGTGGGTTGCTGAACTAACTGCTCCAGGTCATTTAGGATAGAAAAGACGTAGGCTTGTTCACCAGGTGGATCAGTAGTGTGAGAGGAGAGCCAATGGCGGTGGTGAACGTTGAAATCTCCTAAGATGGAGATTTCTGAGAAAGGAGAAATGGATAGAATGTGTTCCACTGTAGAGTTTAGATAGTCAAAGAATTTGGGAAAGTTGGTAGAGTTAGGGGAGAGATAGACAGCACAGAAATATTTAGTAAGAGAATGACAGGAAAGTTTGAGCCATAAAGTTGATAATTCAGAGGAGTCGAAATCGGGAACACGAGAGCAAGTGAGTTTGTTGTGCACATATGAACAACATCCGCCTTTGGCTTTGAAACTAGGATAGAGAAAGTAGGAGGATACAGAGAAGGGGTTGCTGGATGTTGCTACAGACACCTGAGTTTCGGTGAGGAAGAGAAGATCAGGTTTATAGGAGGAGAGATGGTGCTCAACAGAGTGAAAGTTAGAGGAGAGTCCGCGAATGTTGCAGAAATTAATAGGAAGAGTAACAGGCCGAGGTCCAGTTAATTGTGTGACACCAAACGTCTGGCCAATTTACAAATAAACAGCATATTGCCCTGTTGTAAAGTTCTAAATAACTGTAAACATATATATTTGTAAAAATTGGGTAGGCCTAATCGAAACAATATTATTTTTTAACATTTTAGGTTAGGTTAGGTTAGGTTAGGTTAGGTTAGACGTTTGGTGTCATTTTGCAAAAGGGCACAGGTAATTTTACAAAAAGGCCAATATGCTGGACATTTTGCAAATGGGCCAGACATTAAGTGTCATTTTACAAAAAGGCTAGGTTTTTGGTCATTTTTCAAAGCTCCCGGTCATTTCGTTTCGCAAAAAGGCCACTTTTTCAAAAAGACTGTAACATTATACACATAGAGACTCGATGGTTCACCATGGTGTCTTAAATTAACTTGGTTAGACTGTGTGTAAGTTGAGAAATGTATTTTAAATGCGGTTGTTGGGATGAAATGGTCTTAGTTGGGACCACAGTGTGTAAGCAGGCAATTTGATATGCGTGCACTCTGTTTCAATAACAACATGTTCCATTGTTTGTCAAAGAATCACAGTGTGGCGGGCAGGATGTTATTCGTAGGACCACATTTCAGAGTATATTATTATTACATTATTACATTTCGAAACCGATTAACGCCATCAGACAGTACATTAGGACCATACGACTGGGAGGGAGCAGGTCATTCCCGCCCTCAGACCATTCCGACTAGAAGATCCCGTCCGCCTTAGCTAGGTCCATCCCGCCCGAATGTTGTGGGCGGGAAGAGCCAAGCAATCAATACTTCCTTGGCTGATTCAGCCCTCTAAGATTAGACCGTCCCGCCCATTTGTATGGTTGATTCCGCCCTCTAAGATTAGATCGTCCCGCCCATTTGTATGGTTGATTCCGCCCTCTAAGATTAGACCGTCCCGCCCATTTGTATGGTTCACACCACGGTATAGTAACAAATGCTACTATACCGTGGTTCACACAACCTCAGCTGATCTTGCATAATAACCTTGTGTGTATGAGTGACGATTAGATTAAAACACATCATTAAATTACTCCAACACACACTCTCATATATATATATATATATATATATAGCCTATATATCAGAGTTGGGTCAGTTTAGTTAATCAACTAGTCAACTTAGTTAATTAATGTTTAACTTAAGTAGTTAATTTTGAGACAGCTCGGCCACGACGGCAAGACAGCTCGGCCCCATGTTATGCTATGGGGCAATTTTTTTAATATAGCCGTGAAAAAGCCTGTAGCCTTGAAATCCTCAAGGGGTTAACATGATGATGATAGAAGACAATCATATATTTAATATTCCTAATCCTACCTACAGTATATGTCCCTTTTTTATTTATTCGTTCTAGGAAACATTTATCCTCTAAGTCATCCATTAGTATTCTCATTAATATTATTGACCTACCTAATCATTTGTTGTTAGCCATTTCTAGACCGGTACTTTCTGGATTTGAATGATCAGTTGTCGGACTTGTGATCGTGTTCTTAAAATTGTGCAATGGGTTCATTATTACCTTTTGTAGTTTATATGGGGAAAGGGGTAGAAAGATCCTTCCCAATTACAATATACCATTTATAAAACCACAGATAACAAATTACAATATAGATATATCCGTTATCTCGCCCTAATTACCAGTTTATAACTTAATATGCTAAATTATAGAATTGTTTTATTTATGTATGTTGAAAATGATTCTGATCCAATTTTATTTTCTTATTTAGTAAGTTAGTCTAATCGATATTTGGCCAAGACTACCATCAGTTAATGTTAACTAAACTGACTGAACAATGGGATCCAAAATAATTTGTTTGTTATAATTGTGTAGCCTATGTACTTTTGTTTAATATGTACATAATATATCCGTAGTGATACTACATATTAAATCACTCAATAATATAGATTCCCAGCGGTCGATTGAGTTGGGTCTTAATTAGGACTTGTAATTGGGGTTGGGTGTGCCGATCGGCTTTCTGCAAATTCACATTGTCTTATGTTGTTATGTTCTTATAGCAATTTACCGCTAGTTGGGAAAACAAAACAGAGGATAGTCACATTATATGAAATGCGAAGTGGTTAAGCAGCGAGATGACCCGCCTCGACCTTTAATGAGCCGGGGGTAGGCTAAGGAGGCGGTGGATTAGGGAGGGACAGACAACATTTATAGATAGTAATTAAGGAGGACAAGCCTTGACCCTAGCGCCATCTTGGGGACACTAAAGGCAAGGTTAGTTTGCGGCTCTAATATCCACTATACTCGGTTTAATTTCATCTGACAGTAAATTAAATACCTTAGCAACATATTTGTCTATACCTAACAAATTAATAAAACACTTTCTGACCTATGACCGTTTTGGTAAGGTCAGTTCTAATGGTGTTAGTAAAGGAAAATACAATGTCATATATCAATATGTTTGTAAAATCACAGGCGTGAAATATTATATCTTAGTAATCACGCACCTCACCACATATCATTATATCATTAATCTTAACAACTAAATACTAATAATATTAAAGGATATAAATATGAGAGATAATTGTTTTTAATATCTTGACTGTGAGGGATATTCCTAATAAGATGAATTCACTGAGCCAAAGATAGTGTAAATTTAATGAAAGGAAGCATATGAAGACACTGCAGCACTGAATAATCCATTCATTAGTGTGGAAGCTTTATCGGCTCCATTATATCGCAGTATGTCAATGTGTCATTTCACATTTGTAAAGGTATATATAGATAATATGTTTACAGTTTAGATAGTTAAAGAGATAAACATATATAGATAGACAGATAGATGAAGATAGATATAGAAAAATACGGATAAACATAAGAAAATAAGAACTCGGAAATCTGCATAGCACCGACCATCCCACACGAGGCAGATCCCATTCACACCCAACCAGATAAATACAGAAAGAGGTTCCGAACCATCCGGAAACAAGGCAAGAAGATAAGCTACTTATAAGGACTGATTGAGAATGTAAGTATGCATTATTTAACATATTCTTGTGTATTCCCTCAAAATGTATCTCAACCTCCATCCTGGAGGTATGTACGAAACTAGGACTTAAAATCATTAGTCATTTGTGTGAGGATGATGTAGCCCACGTCACGTGTATTATGATGGCTCAATTGCAGAAATGGAAGAACAAGGTTGGTGTCTTGGTAATAGACAAGGTTAATAATGAAGTAATAGAAAGCGAGTATTGATATAGAATATCTGATAACGTTTCTTCAACTCTAGCAGAGATTTGTGCAATTCTCTATGGACTATTATATATCAGAAATGGAGAGAACATAAGAAAACATGAGTCTGCAGAAAGCCGATTGGCCCACACACGGCAGATCCCTTTCACACCTAACCCATTTCGTCCATTATGCATATATAATTTTAACTTAAAGCTTTATATCGTTCGTAATCCCACAATGGCACTCGGTAGCCTATTCCACATATCTACAACTCTGTTACCAAATTAATGGCTTGTAGAAATCCTCTTTTAAATGATGTCACAGAACAAGTTATACGGATGATCAACAATGAAGTTAAAGTGTTAGCTAGAATGTAAAAATATAAATAGCCTACATTGTCGAGATAAACTGGTGGAATATAACTTCTCTTGCTGTCGTCATTATTATTATTATTATTGTTATTCTTATTATCATCATTATTGTTATTATTATTACATTATTATTATTATTATTATTATGATTATTATTATTATTTATTATTTTTGTTGTACTGTATTTCACTGGTAAATATCTACAATTTACAGATGGCCCATGACAAATGGCTACGGTAAACCCTGCACTCTCAAGTCTCATTAAGATATAATTAAAAGATTTTCATAAAGGTGAGAACAATTATAAGTTTTTCACAAAGGTGTGAATAATTATTAGTTTATCATATAGGTGTGAAGCTCCATTGATGACCCCAGGTGGGGATGGGGGGGAGGGCGGGTGATGGGACATAAGATCATAAGAAAATGGGAGTCTTCAATAAGGCTTTCGACAGAGTCCCTCATGAGAGATTGATGAGAAAGGTTGAGGCACATGGAATAGGTGAGGTGTTGTTAGGATGGATTAGGTTATGGCTAATTGGTAGGAAGCAGAGAGTCAGCATAAATGGTACCAAGTCAGAGTGGGGAGCAGTCAAAAGTAGTGTCCCCCAGGGATCAGTATTAGGTCCCCTGTTGTTTATTATATACATAAATGACCTTGATTTAGGTATAACTAGTAGGATAAGTAAATTTACAGACGATACCAAAATGGGGAGAAAAATTGATTCAGATAGAGATATAGAGTGTCTGCAAAGGGATCTAGATACCTTACACGAATGGTCAGTAAATTGGCAGATGAAGTTTAACATTGATAAATGCAAGGTATTAAAGATAGGAAATTGCTTTGTATGGGCCGATCGGCTTTTTGCAGACTCCCATTTTCTGTTATGTTCTTATGTTCTACAAAAAGCCGATCGGCCCACACAAGGCAGATCTCTGTCACACCCAGGATCCACATACACAGCACACCTAAGACAACAGGTAAAAAAATTAGATATTATTGATTTCCAAGAGATGAACAGTACAGGAAAATATGGATAAACTTGTGTCGCCGAGCTGATGTCGTGAATCCAGAGCATGCTATTGTTTGTTCTGTCCACTTTACCAAAGATGACTTAGTTGATGATATGAAAAGTCGTTTACTTGGTATTGGAAGTCCAAACAACAAGAGACTCCTGAAAAAAGAAGCTGTACCGTCACTCTGTCTTCATAATGGTAAACAATATATTGTGTTTAGTGTGTTGTGCAAACAACATACATAACGCAATTTTGAGATTAAGATGGCATGAATCGTAGGCTAGCGAAATGGTGACTTTTTCTTATAATTCTAAGCAGTTTGTGTTTCTTATAGAAAATATCAATACTCTGTGTATTTATTTTATTGTAATTGTATTTTACGTACCGTACCCAATAAAGTATAATATCACAATTATGCCTATTATCTATTGTTAGCTTTGCTATACTACACAACTAAGAAAATTATTTAGGTGAAACTATGAACATTATTAAGGTGTGGTAGGTGTATATTGTGACGCCTGCAGCTTAGCAGATCGCCACGTGGGCTCAGCCGCTTGCTTGGCCACTCGCTAACACTCGCCAGGGCAATGTATTTGGCTACACTCTATCTACAATGTTGTACTTTCTTTCTTGTGAATCGTCATGTCACAGGCAGTACAGAAGTGGTCTTTATTTTCGCCTGTGACAATGCATTATATTTTATATCATCAGTTATAAGTTTAATGTATAAGACTGAATGATACAGCTAGAGAGTGTGAGTGAGTAAGTATAGGAGGCAGAGGGTAGTCGCGTAGTGTTACACGTTGTCTCGGTGACGTCATGCCACGGCCGGGCCCTCTGAGTGGCTGGCTGCCTCACTACCCTCCTGCCGAGTCAGGAAGTTGTTCCCCCCGCACTCCCTGCTGCCTTGTGTCTTCCTTCCTCAGAGCTTGCCTGACCAGCATACCCTTCACATCTCCCTTACCACCTGTCCCCGACTTCTACCTATAGAGCACTTTCTCTCTCTCTCAACTTCTTACCTCTCATTCTTCCAATCTATTTAACATCATAACTCCCCTTTGGTTCTGCACGATTTCATATATCTGCCATCGTATTATATGCTGAAGCTCTCAGCTATTACATGTTTAGTTAGGCATTTTGGAGGGGTTACCATTTTGTCTGTAGAGGTTCGACACACTCACAGGGTCTCCCTACCTTTTGCTTGGTTGTCTGCTGGGCTATTTAATGCTAGACTGGGGTGAGGCCATTGTTGTTGTGATTTCCGATGTGTACCAGGTTTTGCTGAACCTGTACAATCGCAACGGATACGTGGGAAGCCTAGGTTGTCTTTCTGACTGTGTACCTTGCGAGTTTAGCACTGTGTTGCGAGTGACGGCTTTAGCCTCTGCCAGCCAACACTGTGCTAACTTGATTTGCGTTGACTTTGAGAGGGTTGCCAGGAAAGAACCAGATACTAGCGATCTGGATCTCTCGAGAGAGCACCCCGTCATTTAACGTAATTTGTCCGTACAGTCTTAAGGACCTCGCTAGTCTACGAGCCGCTTGCTCAGCCATTGTTTCCTAGCCTACTACATCCCAGCTAGACTTTATTCACCTAGCAGACACCCGATTAAGATTATAAACCCTTATGTTATGTATGCAGCATTTGTATTCACATTGATTGTAAGCCTTGGTTGTTGTTGAGTTGCACAACCCGAGCAGGCTTTTGCGTTGCCTGAGGAAGTACTTCTTTTGTTGTTGGAGATAATACTATTGCGCATTTATTATTATTCCCGTGCCAGTTAACACTGTATGTCCATACACTTGTCATATCTTGTTCCTGCTTTATATAATAGTTCAAAATCCGATTCGATCATCTTAAGCAGCATCAGACTTTCTTCAGAAGATTCCTGCTCGATGCTTTAGGACTTTCGTTCACTTTCTTTAATATAGGAGTGACAGTTTATTATTGTTTAAAGTAACTTTAATTATACCTTCTTCTTGTTTGCATTAAATCATTGCAGTGATTTAATTAAGATCTCTATCTTTTCCTTGTATACATTATTAACGTAATTGTATGCTGTTGTGATCAGGTTGTATCAGAGATCATCAGCCTGTAGTAGTAGTGCATTTATACCGAGTTATAGGATACCCCGTTATCGCAGATTTAACTCTGGAGGGTATAGGTGTTTTTGTGCGCCGGCATTATAAGTTCGAGGGTTGGATCTAGTGTTACCGTTGTGGCTGTGTGCCTTTCTAGTCCAATGATTAAGAGCCCTTGTTTTATACGAGTCCCGGTCGTAACAAATGGCGACCTTGCTTAGGATTTTGTGAACTTAGAGAAATATTGCAGGAGTGTTGTGGTCATTTTTTTTTTTTTTTTAACCCGTACAGCCCCAGCGACGCGTCTGGCGCGTCGGCGATGTATGTAACGCACAGCCCCAGCGACGCGTCTGACGAGTCACCCTAATTGCTCCGACCGTAACCTCAGGTGTAGCCACTTGAGAGGGCTCAGATTTGTATGGTAACTGTGTACGTATCCCACGCAACCGTGCCGATGGTTGAAAACTCTCAAAGTCCACGTGCGTGCGCGTGAGCGCGCAATAACCTGTTTTTTTGGGGTAATTGCCTTAAATTTTTTACTCCTGTAAAATACGTTTTCGGGGGCTCTGTAGGACCATTCTTTAAGCTTTTTGAGCGGTTTTTCGTGGTTTTTCCTTCATTCCTAACCCATTCGCTATTGTTTCTGGAATAAAACCATTTTTTGAAAACCGGCCGGGTTCTGGTGAACAAACTATACAAGACTAGCCCGGGCTCCACGGGTTAAAGGAATATAGTGGACACGTGGAATTTTTTTTGGCAAGTAGTATAACACTTAAGAGTCTTCAAGCATTTTATATTTTTGAGTGAATAGTGCTACATAAGAGTTAGGTACTTCTTTTTTTATATAAACGTTGAGAATTTTCGGTGGACAATATGTCGGACGACGGATCAGTGTACAGTGAGGACACAGTACGGGAAGCAGGCTCTGAGGTGCAGAGGCTGGGTTTGTTAGAAGGCATGAGAGTAGTAACTAGTGAGGAGGATGCAAGGAAGTTTCTGGAGGTGCCTACTACTGCTGACCGGGTGTCGGGGATTGATCGGTATGGTCTCCAGTGTTTGGCCACGGTCATGGGGCATGTGGGCACTAGCAGCATGTCGAGAGGTGACCTGGTGGCATGTGTGCTCGGCGGGGTGCGTGGGGCTTCAGGTGGGGTGGGAGCTGGGGCACCTTCGGCCCAGCCCCCATTCCACTCGACTCCTACCATGGCGCCCCCTCGGGCTCCGGAGCCGGGTACGTTCCCGCAGGCCGATAGTCACTGGCAGCGTGGTTTGCACTTGGGTGAGTCTCCAATTGTTGCATCTCCTCCTCCTCAAGGTTGGACTCCAGATATGCTCTTCCAGCTTAAGATGGCTAAGATGCAGCAGCAGCGGGAATCTGAGCAGCAGCAGCGGGAGATTGAGATGGCTAAGATTCAGGCTGAGCAGAGAAGGGCCATACGTGAGGCTGAGCTTCAGACTGAGGAGAGAAAGGCCAGACATGAAGCTGAGCTTCAGGCTGAGTCTACGAAGTACTGTGCAGACATAGATCTTGAGAAGTCTAGGGTGGAGTCGACAGGGCAGCGTCACGGTTCTGGGAATCGAGGTCTTGATCAGTCTTTATCGCACCTTCTTAAGTTAGTACCTGTATTTGACGAGTCGGGTGTCACCGAATTTTTTATGCGTTTTGAGAAGAAGTGCCGGGAGCACCAATGGCCCGAGGTTAAGTGGGCAACCCTTGTTTCCTCTAGGTTGGTTGGCGAAGGAATCAAGGCATATGATGCGTTGCCTTTGGAGTCGTGTATCGATTATGAGGTATTGAAGGAGGCTGTCCTGCGGGCATATGAGTTACAACCAGAGACGTACAGATTGAAGTTCCGGGGTGTAACGAAGGGTCGTGAGTGCACCTTTCTTGAGCATGCCCGGGATCTGTCCTATGCATTTAGAAACTGGCTGCGTTCTGAGAAGGCATCGACGTTTGAGGAGTTGAAACAGCTGATGCTTCTAGAACACTTTTTCAAGTGTACGGGCGGCGATCTGACGTTGAATCTTAAAGAAAAGAACCCGAAAACTCTTCAGGAGGCAGCTGAGATGGCTGACCTTCGGTTATCTTTGATTCGTGGGTGCGGTCTTGCACAGAGAAGTGATGCAGGCAATAAGGAGCGTAACCCTCCCCCTCCCCGAAACACTGATACACATAATTACACTAAGAACAAGAGCAACGACACCAAAACTGACCATAAACCAAGTACCGTCCCGTTTAAGGGTCAGTGCCCTTCCCCACCTCAAGGGAAGCCCAAGGGGGAGTTAGAGTGTTTTCATTGTCATGAGAAGGGGCATTTTGCAAGAGCCTGTCCAAGCAAGCTACCTAATGCAGTTGTGTCTTTGGCTCGCAACATTGGGGTGTCCCCGAAGTCGTCTGAGTTTGCCCGGGGTATAACGTCAGAGGCTGGGACACAGCCAGTGGAGAAGAATCCAGAAGGCTCGAACCCTGTCCGCGATGTATTTTGCGACCATCGAGGGCGTGGCTGCGTGAAGTGGGCTGGTAAGAAGCATGGAGTTGAGCTGTTGCGAGACACGGGTGCCTCTCAGACTTTGATGAAGAACTTTACTGGTAGACCAATAAACGCGGCACGGGTAGTTGTGGTGCAAGGTATCAATGCTATCAGGTCATACCCGTTGGTCAGGATGGAACTGGAGGTAGATGGTGTGACCCAAGAGTTGGATGTGGAAATTGTGGAGAACTTGCCTGTCGGGGGCGTCGACCTCCTTCTCGGCAACGACTTTGCGGTGCCTACTTCTGAGGTTTCACCCTTAGTCGTTGCCGAAAAGCCGGCCGACGTGAGTAGGGAGGAACAGGAGTGGGTAGAGAAATGTCAAGTACAACCTATGGCATGCGTTGTTACAAGACCTCTTGCATCCAAAGTGTCACAGCCTATTCCTCAGTCTTCTGATCAACGGAGGAACGGTTGGATGAAGACGGCTAATGTTGGTAAAAGGTTGGAGAGTTTAGTACCAGCAGCTCTTCTTGGCGACTAAGTATTGGCACCATTGTTGGAGTCTGGAGAAGCCCCAGGACCCGTCACAGCTAGTGAGGAGGTAGAGCAGGAAGAGACTCCGAGGCAGCAACGTTACACACAGAGAGAAAAAAGGGTTGCTCAGTTTGATATTGGGGGAGGACTTGGGTTGCTTCGGAAGCACTTAGACAGGTTGGTTCCCTCAGATATTTGTAAACTGCAGTTGGAGGATCCGGAAGTTCAGAAGTGTGGTAATGGTGCTGTCGAGATCAAACACGAGGACGGGGAAACATGTCATGTGAACCTGTTGGAGGAGTTTGTGAGGCAACCACCTGAGCAGCCAACTGTCCCTGCTTTGGTCTGCAGCGGCCAAGGTGGAGAAGGAGAGGGGGGCAGTAGGGCACAGGTGGAGGAGAGTAGGGATTGTCATGTCTCGGCGGAGCAGTGGGCGGGGGACACGAGTCTCGTGGCTGTGGAAGCGCTAGAGCCCCTGCCTGAGCAGCAGTGTGCAGCGCTCCAGCACCAGCTCGGTTCATACCCCACTGGTCGTGCCGAGCCCCCGAGCCTCACAACTCAGGCGGTGCAAGATGTTCCGCGGGCAGGTCACGTGAATGTTGGGAGACCGTTAGCCTCGTTGTTTCGGTTGTTCAAGGTGGGCGACGAGGCTTGGACATGGTTGTCAGGTCAAGGTCGACCCATGGCTGCCAAGGGTGGTGGTCAGAAGGAGGACATTGAGCAGATTGGTGAGGTTGGCTGTGGAGTGGATGTGCCCGGTCGTCGCATAGCCTCCCAATGCTGCTCTAGTCGAATGCAACAGCCCTACCATAGACCGACTGTATCTGGCCATGTCGCTAAAAGCGGTGATGCTGCGCAGGCAGATGTAGTTGCAAGGAATGCGGGGGTGCGCATGTACGGTATCGGCGGGGAAGCCTTAGCAATATTGAACTATGGGAGTGACTGCACAGGTGGTACTGATTGTCCCTCTCATGGCCTGGCTGTTCTAGGGACGAAGGTGGAGAAGGAAGGAGACTACAGGTTAGAAGCTGCGGTCTCGGCGGGGTTGTGGGAGGGCACTAGGCATGTTGTTCTGCGAGATAAGTTGTTTACTAGGCTGTGGCAGTGCATCTGCATGTTTGTTGCTTCTCCAGGCCTGATGTACGGGGTAGAATCCGACATGGAGGCTGGAGACAGTGCAAGGCTCAGTTTAATTCCCTACCGTATAAATCCTGCTCGACAGCCTGTGGTGCAAGCAGAGCTGGATTACGTGTTGACGAAGGGTCTGAGGGATAAGGAATGTCGTGAGGGATCGTTGCCTGTAACTTTACAACCTGTGTTAATGGCAAGATCAGTGTGTGTGTTGATTGCAAGAGTGGGTGTGAATTATCCCTGACAGACGCCTATACCTTATCGAGAGTTGACGACACCATAGACCGCATCGGGGCTGCATCGCCTATTACGAAGGTAGAACTAGTGAAAGGCTTTTGGCAGGTCCCGTTGCCGGAAACAGCGAAGAGAAGTGCCAGTCTTGTGATGAACTGGGCAGTTTATCAGTGTCAGGTGTTGTTGTGCTGCCGGAACACAGGTTGGATGTGTGGCATGCTAAGGGCACTGATAATGTTTTGGCTGAATGTTTGTCACGGGAGGGTTTGTTTGCAGGAGAACCCTCGCCGTTCAGTCAGTGTGTGTTGAGAGTGGAAAAAAAACTAGGCTTGCCCCTGTAGTGCAGCCGCCATAAACATATTAGACAAAAATGAAAATTCTATAAAAACTCTTTCTTTAATAGATAATTTTTTGTTTAAGTATGTTATAGCTAAAGTTCTGAGTCGAACCTGTGCTTCTCTCAGAAGGCTGGGCTAGTAGAAGCTCGCTCTAGGAGCATAGCAGTATGAATTAATTAAACTATTGTGTTGGGAGGGGTTGTAATTTTGTTTTTGTTGTTGATGAGAACTGAGCTTTGCCTTCTTTGTTGCGAAGTGATTAGGGGTGGCGAGTCTTATCGGCGTTCTGCTTGTTAGATATGGAGCTCATAGTTGACCGTCTAATATCTTGGGGGGGGGGGTGACGCCTGCAGCTTAGCAGAACGCCACGTGGGCTCAGCCGCTCGCTTGGCCACTCGCTAACACTCGCCAGGGCAATGTATTTGGCTACAGTCTATCTACAATGTTGTACTTTCTTTCTTGTGAATCTTCATGTCACAGGCAGTACAGAAGTGGTATTTATTTTCACCTTTGACAATGCATTATATTTTATATCATCAGTTATAAGTTTAATGTATAAGACTGAATGATACAGCTAGAGAGTGTGAGTGAGTAAGTATAGGAGGCAGAGGGTAGTCGCGTAGTGTTACACGTTGTCTCGGTGACGTCATGCCATGGCCGGGCCCTCTGAGTGGCTGGCAGCCTCACTAGCCTCCCGCCGCGTCAGGAAGTTGTTCCCCCCGCACTCCCTGCTGCCTTGTGTCTTCCTTCCTCAGAGCTTGCCTGACCAGCATACCCTTCACATCTCCCTTACCACCTGTCCCCGACTTCTACCTATAGAGCACTTTCTCTCTCTCTCAACTTCTTACCTCTCATTCTTCCAATCTATATAACATCATAACTCCCCTTTGGTTCTGCACGATTTTATATATCGGCCATCGTATTATATACTGAAGCTCTCAGATATTACATGTTTATTAGTCATTTTGGAGGGGTTACCATTTTGTCTGTAGAGGTTCGACACACTTTTGGGGTCTCCCTACCTTTTGCTTGGTTGTCTGTTGGGCTATTTAATGCTAGACTGGGGTGAGGCCATTGTTGTTGTGATTTCCGATGTGTACCAGGTTTTGCTGAACCTGTACAATCGCAACGGATACGTGGGAAGCCTAGGTTGTCTTTCTGACTGTGTACCTTGTGAGTTTAGCACTGTGTTGCGAGTGAGGGCTTTAGCCTCTGCCACCCAACACTGTGCTAACTTGATTTGCTTTGACTTTGAGAGGGTCGCCAGGAGAGAACCAGATACTAGCGATCTGGATCTCTCGAGAGAGCACCCCGTCATTTAACGTAATTTGGCCGTACAGTCTTAACCTGACAAGCGCGATATGACAGTAGGTGCTAGGGTAGTTATTTGTGCATTTCTAGCCCTGGATTCTGACAGAATTCGTTATATTTACAATATAAACCATTATTTGTTTTCGGTATGCTTTTATTTTACATATATGATGTATATATGAACCTTCAAGAGTGCTAAAATAAGTGGGAAAAGCATTTGGGTGGTGAAAAACGAAGATATTGGCCACCCGGTCATAATCTCAGGCGAGAGAGAGAGACAGGCATTCCCTCGCTGTCTGAGGAGAGCGGGGCGGTGTGTGCCGGTGTCTGGGTGTTGCATAACGATCTTTTATGCAACCCACTTGTGCTACATTATCGCGGGAGAGAAAAATAACCGATAAATGATGATAATAAGAGGAAAAATAGGTGATAATTGAGGAGGCGAGGGAGGGGGGAATAAGGTGGGGAAGGAGGGGAGGGGGGTGGGTGAGATTTACATGGATGAGTACTGGAGGGGAATTATCTCACCTAGAGACAAATTCCTTTGTTTTGATAGGCCCTTTTTTTTTATGGAAGGCTTTTTTTATGGTCCTGCTTCCGTGAGGCCTATCGCGTTCCCTATAGGAAGCCTTCCGTGAGGCCTATCGCGCTTGCCGGGTTAAGGACCTCGCTAGGCTACGAGCCGCTTGCTCAGCCATTGTTTCCTAGCCTACTACATCCCAGCTAGACTTTATTCACCTAGCAGACACCCGATTAAGATTATAAACCCTTATGTTATGTATGCAGCATTTTTATTCACGTTGATTGTAAGCCTTGGTTGTTGTTGAGTTGCACAACCCGAGCAGGCTTTTGCGTTGCCTGAGGAAGTACTTCTTTTGTTGTTGGAGTTAATACTATTGCGCATTTATTATTATTCCCGTGCCAGTTAACACTGTATGTCCATACACTTGTCATATTTTGTTCCTGCTTTATATAACAGTTCAAAATCCGATTCGATCATCTTAAGCAGCATCAGACTTTCTTCAGAAGATTGCTGCTCGATGCTTTAGGACTTTCGTTCACTTTCTTTAATATAGGAGTGACAGTTTATTATTGTTTAAAGTAACTTTAATTATACCTTCTTCTTATTTGCATTAAATCATTGCAGTGATTTAATTAAGATCTCTATCTTTTCCTTGTATACATTATTAACGTAATTGTATGTTGTTGTGATCAGGCTGTATCAGAGATCATCAGCCTGTAGTAGTAGTGCCTTTATACCGAGTTATAGGATAACCCGTTATCGCAGATTTAACTCTGGAGGGTATAGGTGTTTTTGTGCGCCGGCATTATAAGTTCGAGGGTTGGATCTAGTGTTACCGTTGTGGCTGTGTGCCTTTCTAGTCCAATGATTAAGAGCCCTTGTTTTATACGAGTCCCGGTCGTAACAAATGGCGACCTTGCTTAGGATTTTGTGAACTTAGAGAAATATTGCAGGAGTGTTGTGGTCATTTGTTTTTTTTGTTTAAAGGAATATAGTGGACACGTGGAATTTGTTTTGGCAAGTAGTATAACACTTAACCCTCCTCTAGTGGTGCTCTGTGGCCGTTTTGGGCCTTTCCGGGCCGTTCTGACTGCTATATCAACCATCAGTATGAAAGGAACTGTATTGCGCCGAAAACTAGGTGGAAATCGCTACACAATGACGCCACATACAGCTACGTAGCACTCGTGGAGCACTGACAGTGTTACCTCGAAGATGGAAGTTTAGCTGATTTTGCTACCTTGCTCACTTTTAGCGAACTATTGGTTACACTGTCATCCTCACACGCGGTGGGGGAACTGGAGTTAGTGTGGGCCGGGAGGCCACAGATGTCGGACGTATGGATCATTACTATCCCACCCATTTTCACTCGATTTCAACCCTTTTTTCACCCGTTTTTTGCCAGTTTTTTCAACTCGACTTATGTTGCGAGCCGCTCTTTAAGGGTTAAGAGTCTTCAAGCATTTTATATTTTTGAGTGAATAGTGCTACATAAGAGTTAGGTACTTCTTTTTTTGTATAAACGTTGAGAATTTTCGGTGGACAATATGTCGGACGACGGATCAGTGTACAGTGAGGACACACTACGAGAAGCAGGCTCTGAGGTGCAGAGGCTGGGTTTGTTAGAAGGCATGAGAGTAGTAACTAGTGAGGAGGATGCAAGGAAGTTTCTGGAGGTGCCTACTACTGCTGACCGGGTGTCGGGGATTGATCGGTATGGTCTCCAGTGTTTGGCCACGGTCATGGGGCATGTGGGCACTAGCAGCATGTCGAGAGGTGACCTGGTGGCATGTGTGCTCGGCGGGGTGCGTGGGGCTTCGGGGGGGGTGGGAGCTGGGACACCTTCGGCCCAGCCCCCATTCCACTCGACTCCTACCATGGCGCCCCCTCGGGCTCCGGAGCCGGGTACGTTCCCGCAGGCCGATAGTCACTGGCAGCGTGGTTTGCACTTGGGTGAGTCTCCAATTGTTGCATCTCCTCCTCCTCAAGGTTGGACTCCAGATATGCTCTTCCAGCTTGAGATGGCTAAGATGTAGCAGCAGCCGGAATCTGAGCAGCAGCAGCGGGAGATTGAGATGGCAAAGATTCAGGCTGAGCAGAGAAGGGCCATACGTGAGGCTGAGCTTCAGACTGAGGAGAGAAAGGCCAGACATGAAGCTGAGATTCAGGCTGAGTCTACGTAGTACTGTGCAGACATAGATCTTGAGAAGTCTAGGGTGGAGTCGACAGGGCAGCGTCTCGGTTCTGGGAATCGAGGTCTTGATCAGTCTTTATCGCACCTTCTTAAGTTAGTACCTGTATTTGACGAGTCGGGTGTCACCGAATTTTTTATGCGTTTTGAGAAGAAGTGCCGGGAGCACCAATGGCCCGAGGTTAAGTGGGCAGCCCTTGTTTCCTCTAGGTTGGTTGGCAAAGGACTCAAGGCATATGATGCGTTGCCTTTGGAGTCGTGTATCGATTATGAGGTATTGAAGGAGGCTGCCCTGCGGGCATATGAGTTACAACCAGAGACGTACAAATTGAAGTTCCGGGGTGTAACGAAGGGTCGTGAGTGCACCTTTCTTGAGCATGCCCGGGATCTGTCCTATGCATTTAGAAACTGGCTGCGTTCTGAGAAGGCATCGACGTTTGAGGAGTTGAAACAGCTGATGCTTCTAGAACAATTTTTCAAGTGTACGGGCGGCGATCTGACGTTGAATCTTAAAGAAAAGAACCCGAAAACTCTTCAGGAGGCAGCTGAGATGGCTGACCTTCGGTTATCTTTGATTCGTGGGTGCGGTCTTGCACAGAGAAGTGATGCAGGCAATAAGGAGCGTAACCCTCCCCCTCCCCGAAACACTGATACACATAATTACACTAAGAACAAGAGCAACGACACCAAAACTGACCATAAACCAAGTACCGTCCCGTTTAAGGGTCAGTGCCCTTCCCCACCTCAAGGGAAGCCCAAGGGGGAGTTAGAGTGTTTTCATTGTCATGAGAAGGGGCATTTTGCAAGAGCCTGTCCAAGCAAGCTACCTAATGCAGTTGTGTCTTTGGCTCGCAACATTGGGGTGTCCCCGAAGTCGTCTGAGTTTGCCCGGGGTATAACGTCAGAGGCTGGGACACAGCCAGTGGAGAAGAATCCGGAAGGCTCGAACCCTGTCCGCGATGTCTTGTGCGACCATCGAGGGCGTGGCTGCGTGAAGTGGGCTGGTAAGAAGCATGGAGTTGAGCTGTTGCGAGATACGGGTGCGTCTCAGACTTTGATGAAGAACTTTACTGGTAGACCAATAAACGCGGCACGGGTAGTTGTGGTGCAAGGTATCAATGCTATCAGGTCAAACCCGTTGGTCAGGATGGAACTGGAGGTAGATGGTGTGACCCGAGAGTTGGATGTGGGAATTGTGGAGAACTTGCCTGTTGGGGGCGTCGACCTCCTTCTCAGCAACGACTTTGCGGTGCCTACTTCTGAGGTTACACCCTTAGTCGTTGCCGAAAAGCCGGCCGACGTGAGTAGGGAGGAACAGGAGTGGGTAGAGAAGTGTCAAGTACAACCTATGGCGTGCGTTGTTACAAGACCTCTTGCATCCAAAGTGTCACAGCCTATTCCTCAGTCTTCTGATCAACGGAGGAACGGTTGGAAGAAGACGGCTAATGTTGGTAAAATTTTGGAGAGTTTAGTACCAGCAGCTCTTCTTGGCGACTCAGTATTGGCACCATTGTTGGAGTCTGGAGAAGCCCCAGGACCTGTCACAGCTAGTGAGGAGGTAGAGCAGGAAGAGACTCCAAGGCAGCAACGTTACACACAGAGAGAAAAAAGGGTTGCTCAGTTTGATATTGGGGGAGGACTTGGGTTGCTTCGGAAGCACTTAGACAGGTTGGTTCCCTCAGATATTTGTAAACTGCAGTTGGAGGATCCGGAAGTTCAGAAGTGTGGTAATGGTGCTGTCGAGATCAAACACGAGGACGGGGAAACATGTCATGTGAACCTGTTGGAGGAGTTTGTGAGGCAACCACCTGAGCAGCCAACTGTCCCTGCTTTGGTCTACAGCGGCCAAGGTGGAAAAGGAGAGGGGGGCAGTAGGGCACAGGTGGAGGAGAGTAGGGATTGTCATGTCTCGGCGGAGCAGTGGGCGGGGGACACGAGTCTGGTGGCTGTGGAAGCGCTAGAGCCCCTGCCTGAGCAGCAGTGTGCAGCGCTCCAGCACCAGCTCGGTTCATACCCCACTGGTCGTGCCGAGCCCCCGAGCCTCACAACTCAGGCGGTGCAAGATGTTCCGCGGGCAGGTCACGTGAATGTTGGGAGACCGTTAGCCTCGTTGTTTCGGTGGTTCAAGGTGGGCGACGAGGCTTGGACATGGTTGTCAGGTCAAGGTCGACCCTTGGCTGCCAAGTGTGGTGGTCAGAAGGAGGACATTGAGCAGATTGGTGAGGTTGGCTGTGGAGTGGATGTGCCCGGTCGTCGCATAGCCTCCCAATGCTGCTCTAGTCGAATGCAACAGCCCTACCATAGACCGACTGTATCTGGCCATGTCGCTAAAAGCGGTGATGCTGCGCAGGCAGATGTAGTTGCAAGGAATGCGGGGGTGCGCATGTACGGTATCGGCGGGGAAGCCTTAGCAATATTGAACTATGGGAGTGACTGCACAGGTGGTACTGATTGTCCCTCTCATGGCCTGGCTGTTCTAGGGACGAAGGTGGAGAAGGAGGGAGACTACAGGTTAGAAGCTACGGTCTCGGCTGGGTTGTGGGAGGGCACTAGGCATGTTGTTCTGCGAGATAAGTTGTTTACTAGGCTGTGGCAGTGCATCCGCATGTTTGTTGTTTCTCCAGGCCTGATATACGGGGTAGAATCCGACATGGAGGCTGGAGACAGTGCAAGGCTCAGTTTAATTCCCTACCGTATAAATCCTGCTCGACAGCCTGTGGTGCAAGCAGAGCTGGATTACGTGTTGACGAAGGGTCTGAGGGATAAGGAATGTTGTGAGGGATCGTTGCCTGTAACTTTACAACCTGTGTTAAGTGGCAAGATCAGTGTGTGTGTTGATTGCAAGAGTGGGTGTGAACTATCCCTGACAGGCGCCTATACCTTATCGAGAGTTGACGACACCATAGACCGCATCGGGGCTGCATCGCCTATTACGAAGGTAGAACTAGTGAAAGGCTTTTGGCAGGTCCCGTTGCCGGAAAGAGCGAAGAGAAGTGCCAGTCTTGTGATGAACTGGGCAGTTTATCAGTGTCAGGTGTTGTTGTGCTGCTGGAACACAGGTTGGATGTGTGGCATGCTAAGGGCACTGATAATGTTTTGGCTGAATGTTTGTCACGGGAGGGTTTGTTTGCAGGAGAACCCTCGCCGTTCAGTCAGTGTGTGTTGAGAGTGGAAACAAAATTAGGCTTGCCCCTGTAGTGCAGCTGCTATAAACATATTAAACAAAAATGAAAATTCTATAAAAACTCTTTCTTTAACCTGACAAGCGCGATATAGACGTAGGTGCTAGGGTAGTTATTTGTGCATTTCTAGCCCTGGATTCTGACAGAATTCGTTATATTTACAATATAAACCATTATTTGTTTTCGGTATGCTTTTATTTTACATATATGATGTATATATGAACCTTCAAGAGTGCTAAAATAAGTGGGAAAAGCATTTGGGTGGTGAAAAACGAAGATATTGGCCACCCGGTCATAATCTCAGGCGAGAGAGAGAGACAGGCAGCCCTCCCCTCTCGCTGTCTGGGAGTCAACTGAGACGAGCGAGGCGGTGTGTGCCGGTGTCTGGGTGTTGCATAACGATCTTTTATGCAACCCACTTGTGCTACATTATCGCGGAGAGAAAAATAACCGATAAATGATGATAATAAGAGGAAAAATAGGTGATAATTGAGGAGGGGAGGGAGGGGGGAATAAGGTGGGGAAGGAGGGGAGGGGGGTGGGTGAGATTTACATGGATGAGTACTGGAGGGGAATTATCTCACCTAGAGACAAATTCCTTTGTTTTGATAGGCCCTTTTTTTTTATGGAAGGCTTTTTTTATGGTCCTGCTTCCGTGAGGCCTATCGCGTTCCCTATAGGAAGCCTTCCGTGAGGCCTATCGCGCTTGCCGGGTTAATAGATAATTTTTTTTTTAAAGTATGTTATAGCTAAAGTTCTGAGTCGAACCTGTGCTTCTCTCAGAAGGCTGGGCTGGTAGAAGCTCGCTCTAGGAGCATAGCAGTATGAATTAATTAAACTATTGTGTTGGGAGGGGTTGTAATTTTGTTTTTGTTGTTGATGAGAACTGAGCTTTGCCTTCTTAGTTACGAAGTGATTAGGGGTGGCGAGTCTTATCGGCGTTCTGCTTGTCAGATATGGAGCTCATGGTTGACCGTCTAATATCTTGGGGGGGGGGGGGGGGGTGACGCCTGCAGCTTAGCAGAACGCCACGTGGGCTCAGCCGCTCGCTTAGCCACTCGCTAACACTCGCCAGGGCAATGTATTTGGCTACAGTCTATCTACAACATTGTACTTTCTTTCTTGTGAATCGTCATGTCACAGGCAGTACAGAAGTGGTCTTTATTTTCACCTGTGACAATGCATTATATTTTATATCATCAGTTATAAGTTTAACCCTACTCTAGCGGGTGCTCTGTGGCCGTTTTGGGCCTTTCTGGGCCGTTCTGACTGCTATATCAACCATCAGTATGAAAGGAACTGTATTGCGCCGAAAACTAGGTGGAAATAGCTACACAATGACGCCACATACAGCTACGTAGCACTCGTGGAGCACTGACAGTGTTACCTCGAAGATGGAAGTTTAGCTGATTTTGCTACCTTGCTCACTTTTAGCGAACTATTGGTTACACTGTCATCCTCACGCGCGGTGGGGGAACTGGAGTAAGTGTGGGCCGGGAGGCCACAGATGTCGGACGTATGGATCATTACTATCCCACCCATTTTCACTCGATTTCCACCCTTTTTTCTCCCGTTTTTTGCCAGTTTTTTCAACTCGACTTATGTGGTGAGCCGCTTTTTAAGGGTTAATGTATAAGACTGAATGATACAGCTAGAGAGTGTGAGTCAGTAAGTATAGGAGGCAGAGGGTAGTCGCGTAGTGTTACACGTTGTCTCGGTGACGTCATGCCACGGCCGGGCCCTCTGAGTGGCTGGCTGCCTCACTACCCTCCCGCCGAGTCAGGAAGTTGTTCCCTCGCACTCCCTGCTGCCTTGTGTCTTCCTTCCTCAGAGCTTGCCTGACCAGCATACCCTTCACATCTCCCTTACCACCTGTCCCCAACTTCTACCTATAGAGCACTTTCTCTCTCTCTCAACTTCTTACCTCTCATTCTTCCAATCTATTTAACATCATAACTCCCCTTTGGTTCTGCACGATTTCATATATCGGCCATCGTATTATATGCTGAAGCTCTCAGCTATTACATGTTTAGTTAGGCATTTTGGAGGGGTTACCATTTTGTCTGTAGAGGTTCGACACACTCACGGGGTCTCCCTACCTTTTGCTTGGTTGTCTGCTGGGCTATTTAATGCTAGACTGGGGTGAGGCCATTGTTGTTGTGATTTCCGATGTGTACCAGGTTTTGCTGAACCTGAACAATCGCAACGGATACGTGGGAAGCCTAGGTTGTCTTTCTGACTGTGTACCTTGTGAGTTTAGCACTGTGTTGCGAGTGAGGGCTTTTGCCTCTGCCACCCAACACTGTGCTAACTCGTTTTGCTTTGACTTTGAGAGGGGCGCCAGGAGAGAAACAGATACTAGCGATCTGGATCTCTCGAGAGAGCACCCCGTCATTTAACGTAATTTGTCCGTACAGTCTTAAGGACCTCGCTAGGCTACGAGCCGCTTGCTCAGCCATTGTTTCCTAGCCTACTACATCCCAGCTAGACTTTATTTGCCTAGCAGACACCCGATTAAGATTATAAACTCTTATGTTATGTATGCAGCATTTTTATTCACGTTGATTGTAAGCTTTGGTTGTTGTTGAGTTGCACAACCCGAGCAGGCTTTTGTGTTGCCTGAGGAAGTACTTCTTTTGTTGTTGGAGATAATACTATTGCGCATTTATTATTATTCCCGTGCCAGTTAACACTGTATGTCCATACACTTGTCATATCTTGTTCCTGCTTTATATAACAGTTCAAAATCCGATTCGATCATCTTAAGCAGCATCAGACTTTCTTCAGAAGATTCCTGCTCGATGCTTTAGGACTTTCGTTCACTTTCTTTAATATAGGAGTGACAATTTATTATTGTTTAGAGTAACTTTAATTATACCTTCTTCTTGTTTGCATTAAATCATTGCAGTGATTTAATTAAGATCTCTATCTTTTCCTTGTATACATTATTAACGTAATTGTATGTTGTTGTGATCAGGCTGTATCAGAGATCATCAGCCTGTAGTAGTAGTGCATTTATACCGAGTTATAGGATACCCCGTTATCGCAGATTTAACTCTGGATGGTATAGGTGTTTTTGTGCGCCGGCATTATAAGTTTGAGGGTTGGATCTAGTGTTACCGTTGTGGCTGTGTGCCTTTCTAGTCCAATGATTAAGAGCCCTTGTTTTATACGAGTCCCGGTCGTAACAATATTGTGATTGGAGGTATTGTAATATAACTATATATAATTGTTATGAAGTTTATGTTGATTGATTGTATATTAAAACACACGAAACCGGAAATCTGCATGAGGCCGACCGGCCTACAAGAGGCATATCCCGTTCACACCCAACCCATATCTTTCATATGTCTATCCAGTTTGCACCGTTTCTGAGCTAATCATTGCTCTGGGCAATCTATTCCACACTTCTACACCTCTGCATCAAATTATCGTCCCATTAGTCTCACATCAATCATAGGAAAGCTACTAGAGTCAATTATTGCTAGGAAAATGAGAAACCACTTAGAAACATTTAACTTTAATCAATTCTTCTCAGCATGGATTCACTCAGGGACGTTCTTGCCTTACTAATTTGCTTAGCTTTTTCTCAGAGGTATATGAAGCAGTAGATAATGACAAATCATATGATATTATATATTTAGATTTCAGTAAAGCTTTCGACAGAGTCCCTCATGAGAGATTGATGAGAAAGGTTGAGGCACATGTGTGACGCTCCTTCATAGTAGCCACGTGCGGGCATGCGCGCGCGTCGGCTGCCCAGCCGTTTAGAAACCGGCTGGCGGCAGCCGGCCGGCAGGCTTTTCTTTAGTATATATCCTACGACAACGTAACTAATGTCTGGGATTTCTTATGTTGTTTCACAGCTTGAAGCTGCCCTTATTCTTAACCAACGCATCTTAGTATATTTAATTCTCGATAGTTGATTGTTTCATTATAATATATAAGATGTAAGTCTAGTGAGAGTGGGAGGAGACGAGCGGGAGAGAGAGACCGGCTGGGGGACGTTGCTTCGCGCGGAGAATCCAGCTTGGGACGAGCCTGATGTTGCCACGTGCATTTGATTGCAATGTTAGGCTTAGTTTCGACTCACGCACGGGGTAGAGGATTTTGACCCGGCAACTGTGTTGAGTGTTGCCAAGCATGGGATGTATTTTGCATGCCTAGGGTGGGGTCCAGACAGATTCAAGACTCAGAGCTCACCTCACTGTCGTACCCTTCGGACCCCCTTGATATCTATCCCTCTCAACCCCACTTAGAAACTTTCTCTCTTACTTTGTATACCTTCCTTCCACTACTTCACCAATCTATTTAATTATCCCATCCCCTTGATAGACCTTATATCTATTATTGTATTAACGACGAGCTCTCAGATAATTAGATAGGATTTTGGGCCTTATGCGGAGATGTAATTGTTAATGAGACCTAGGAAGCTTTTTTGTTGTCTCATATTTGGTGGTTTCATGCTTGCTAGTGTGTTCTTGTGTCAGGTTAGCAGGGGCTAGACCGGAGGGGGAGGCTTTTTGCGATCCTTTAAGTAAAGTCTGCTTGTGCGAGTCCTGTGGACCCGCACGACTTTACTAGGATACCCGTGGGAGTCTGGGGGCATTTTCTTGTCTGTGTCCCTGTGTGTCTAGTGTTGTGTTGTGTGAGGGCCATTGCCTAGTCCACTCAGCACTGCGCTAGCACGTCTTGCTTTTGTTTTAGGGTCGCCAGGAGAGAGTCAGATACTTGCGATCTGAGTCTCTCAAGAGAGCACCCTTTCAATTAGAGTAATTTGGCGCACAGACTTGGGAACGTCCCTAGGCTAGAGCAGGTGGCTCAGCCCGGGTATCCGAAGCCTATATCCTTCCGGCTAGACCTCTGCTACCTGGCAGATTAACAGCTAGGGGTTTATCATCTCTGTATGCTTGTTATTGTGCCACAGTTTACCGTTTTTGTGAGCATTGTGAGTCAGGGTGTGGCTTAGAGACTCTGTCCGAGCAGGCTTGCCTGACTAAGAGTGGGAAGCACACCTGTATGTGGTTATGTTCCGAGTTGCTGCCTTTATTTAATTATACCTATGCCATTATACACTGTATGGCCTATCACTAGTATTTATTCCTGCTTATGAGTTAAGAGTTCTCTAAATCCGTAACGTATTTTCTTTGCTAAGCATCAGATCCTACATTCGCCGCATGCAGTTTAGAAACCTCCATCTTGTCTACCTGTACGATGTTTTGAGGACTGTTTGCTTTCACCTTCTTTCACGCAGGGGTAATTAGTTGTATTAATAAACGTAACGTTAAATGTATTTTCTTCTAGTTTGTTATTAAATTGTTTCTGCAATTTAATTCCGTTATCTATCTTTTCCTTGAAGCTTTAAGTCAACTTAATTGTGTGATCTTTTATATAGCCTGCTTGACTATCAGCAGTCTACTGTATAGTGCGTGCACCCTGTAACCGAGTCATAGGATACCTTGTTGTCCAGGCAGGACTCTTGACGGTTTAGGGTGGTTTGTTGCCTGGGTTTATATATAAGGGTAGGATCTAGCGTTTTCCGTTGTTGCTTGTTGCCGCATACCTAGTCCAATAGAAAGAGCCCAGTGTTTATATATCCCAGGACGTAACACATGGAATAGGTGGGGCGTTGTTAGGATGGATTAGGTAATGGCTAATTGGTAGGAAGCAGAGAGTCGGCATAAATGGTACTAAGTCAGAGTGGGGATCAGTCAAGAGTGGTGTCCCCCAGGGATCTGTATTGGGTCCTCTGTTATTTATCATATACATAAATGACCTTGATTTAGGTATAACTAGTAGGATAAGTAAATTCGCAGACGATACCAAAATTGGGAGACCAATAGATTCAGATAGCGACATAGAGTGCCTCCAAAGGGATCTAGATACCTTACACGAATGGTCAGTAAAGTGGCAGATGAATTTTAACATTGACAAATGCAAGGTATTAAAGATAGGGAAGACGAATACTAATGCAAAATATAAACTAGCTAATGCTGAATTAGAAAACTCAGACTGCGAGAAAGATTTGGGTGTTGGGTTAGCAACGATTTGAAACCTAGAAAACAGTGTATAAGCGTACGTAACAAGGCAAACAGGATTCTGGGGTTCATCTCAAGGAGTGTGAGTAACAGAACTGCCGATGTTATCTTGAATCTTTACTTGTCATTAGTGAGACCTCATATGGATTATGCTGTCAAATTTTGGTATCCTTATTACAGAATGGATATAGATTCCTTGGAGAGAGTACAGCGAAGAATGACAAAAATGATTCATAATATTAGAAATCTACCATATGAAGAAAGGTTGAGCAAATTAGGCTTACATTCGTTAGAAATACGCAGAGTTAGAGGGGATATGATAGAAGTGTTCAAGTGGTTCAGTGGGGTATATAGAGGAGACATGAAAAATGTACTGAAGCTCAGTGATAGCAAAAGAACTCGAACAAATGGTTATAAATTAGATAAATTTTGTTTCAGAAAAGATATAGGCAAATATTGGTTTGGTAACAGAGTTGTAGATGGGTGGAATAGGCTACCAAGTGATATAGTGGGATCAAGAATGATAGGGAGCTTTAACATAAAATTAGATAGGCATATGGACGAGATTGGTTGGGTGTGAGGGGGATCTACCAGGTGTGGGACAATCGGCGCTCAGCAGACCCCGTTATCTTTTGTTAATCTCTGACCGTTTTGGTGGGGTTAGTACTCAAGGTATTAGTGAGTTGGGCCTATAATTGGGCCTTGTAATTGGGGTTGGGTGTGACAGGGATCTGTCTTGTATGGGCCGATCGGCTTTTTGCAGACTCCCATTTTCTTATGTTCTTAGGTTCTCTGTTCCCAAACCAGTGCTTACCTAGATATTTTATAAAGCGGAACTTACCCAATTTGAAGCCATTTGAACGGGTTATCTCGCCGTTATTAAGCTTTAATATCTCTCCCTTATTGATAACTTTCATCCAATTAAACACCTATCATATTATGTCCTCTTCATCTTCGTCTTTCTAGCGATATGCACACACACTAAATCTAAACTTATCTAACTCGAAACCATTTGAGCGGGTTATGTCGCCTATCTTTAGCTTTAATACCACATCTATATCACCCTTATTTATATTACATATAGTATATATATATATATATATATATATATATATATATATTTATACAGTATATATATATATATATATATATATATATATATATATATATATATATATACAATAGGTGAAGCAGTAAGACAAATTAGAGTATTAGTGAGTGGGAGGAGTATAATCTGTAATTAAAGGACCGCCTTGGTCCCTTAATTACAATATTTACTCCTCCCACTCCATAGTAGGCTACAGGTACTTCTTTTCCTTGGTCATACAATTTCTAGTTTTAACTGGATTTTTAATATTGGTTACTATCGTACTAGGCATAAGTAGCCTATCTCTCATAATGTACAAATTATATATAATTATATATGCCGGTGTATATATCTATATAAATATATATATATATATATATATATATATATATATATATATATATATATATATAATTATTCTGTATATATATATATATATATATATATATATATATATATATATATATATCTATATATATATATATATATATATATATATATATATATATATATATATATATATATATATATATATAGATATATATATATATATATTATATATATATATATTATATATATATATATATATATATATATATATATAATATATATAGCTTCATATGGTTATCAAATATTCCCGAGAGAGAGAGAGAGAGAGAGAGAGAGAGAGAGAGAGAGAGAGAGAATAATATGTGAATAGTAGATACATTATTGCCTGTTGTATAACATAACTGTAGCGATGTATTAAACTCATACGCTATGTCAGACTAGTATATAGCTGACGCACGGTACATTATCATTTAAGGGAAAGTGTGGATGTTACGATATGATGTGAAATAGTCTTAAATAGTCAATAAGAATACCATGATAGTAGGCTAGACATAGACCATTTACTCTGTTTTAAATAATCGTTTAATGATTGTCCATTTTTAACTGACGATAAATTGAATCCCTTAGTAACTAATTTATCTCGGATTACTGACTATTACGCCCTCAGACCATTCCGACTAGAAGATCCCGCCCGCTTAGCTAGGTCGGGCGGGATGGTCTAATCTTAGAAGGCGGAATCAGCCAAGGAAGGATGATAGTTTGGCTCTTCCCGCCCACAACATTCGGGCGGGAAGGACCTAGCTAAAGGTCGCGTCCCATACAGTACGTCAAGACACGACAACGGCCGATGTTAGCCGATTTAACAACTTTTTGCCGAATCGACACGTTTGACACGAGGCTCGCCAGACAAGGACAGCCGCGTAACACGTCACACAGTGACTCACACGTCACTCACACGTCACTCACGACACATTTACGTCTGCCACACGTTAACTTGTGTTGTCAGTACGACACACACGTCCGCGCAACACGTTCACAGTACGCTAAGTTGGATGTTGTTAGGATGTTAGCCGTCTGCCAGACGAGCAGCATATGTGCTGCGCAAGTGTGTCGCACGATACATACGTGTGTCACCCGACAGGGTCGACTCCTACGACAGAAGCACGACCAAGTACCCAACCCTATATAAAGGTCGGGGGCCGTAGACCCCCACACAGTCTACCACCAAACCTTGCCTTTTAAAATATAGCACAGGTGACACCTGACACCTGGCCATGTAAACGTTAACATATCTTTCATATTTGTTCTATAGATTTCTATCTCTTTTATATTTATCTCTTATATTTCCTTTTCCCTCTCAACATAGGTTTCACATTTGTTCTAAATATTTTTATCTCCTTTATAGTTTTCTATAACATTTGCTTTGCCCTCAACATGTTTCATATTTGTTCTAAATATTTCTATCGCCTTTATAGTTTTCTTTAATATTTGCTTTGCCCTCAACATGTTTCATATTGTTTTCCATATATTTCCATCTCTTTTATATTTTATATTTTATTTTCACTCTCAACATGGTTCATAATTGTTCTATAGATTTCTACAAATTTCTATTTCTTTTCTAATTGATTTTGCCACTCAAAATTTTTCCTATTTGTTCTACAGGTAGGTATTTGTAACAAAATTATATTTTCGTTAATATATTTATTTTCCCTGACATGTATTTATATTCATTATTATTATTTTATTTATCATTATTTATCATTATTTTATTTCATTCCTTCTGTACTTGGTTTGTTCTATGTTTGTTGCACGAGATATTATGGTAGGATTATTTGGTACTAACATTTCTATAAATATTTAGGTAATTGAAGTCATATTTGTGCAGAGTTATCTTGGCGTTTACATGAATTAAACTTACATTAGGTCAAGGATATGGCAAACAACATATTACACATTTTTTTTTATTGTAAAAGTACAAAAAACAGATACGAAAATAGAGATATATAGGGGGGAAAAGAAATGCATTTTGTCCGATTATTTCCCATACGTCAAAAACGATTGGTGCACGTCCGAAAACCGATCGACATACGTCAGCAACATGTTTAAAATTTAACGGTTTTTTTCCCCGACCATCAAAAACAGTCGGCTGAAAAATAGCGTATACACTAATTATTGGCCGACTTCACGGACCTGTCGGCGGGCACCCCGTCCAGTTCCAGTTCAACTCGAGTAGAGCCGATTGATTTACAAGACTTTACTCGATCACAGACGATTTAGCAAAAATTTAAATATTTTGAAAAGATCGGCTCTTGTCGGGTCTTTACGTACTGTATGGGACGCCCGCTTAAGCGGGCGGGATCTTCTAGTCGGAATGGTATGAGGGCGAACCCGTTCTGTACCTGGGACGTCTTTTAGGGTATATTTTAGCTATAGTTAGAGGATTGTGTGTAGTTCAAGAAGGATCTGTGGTAGTAAATAGGGTTAATTGAGATAGTTCGATGCCTGTTAATTGTTGGAGGCCCTTTTGAAACGGAATACAATCGTCTAATAGTACCCAGAATAAAGTGAAAAGGATGACATCGGTACTGGTTGGGTTAAGGAAGAGTTTCTTTTTGATGGATATTTGTTTCATATGTTAATACAAATTAAGATATATACATAATGTATTATGTTAAGCGTCTTAAATTATACTGATGTTTAACAATGACAAAGTAATAGTGTTTAAATAAGTTTGGTTGAATACTACACCAAACTTTACATGTAGTACATTGTTTGTGTTTATCCTGTTTAATAAGATTCCCATACGTAAGGGGAGTTTAATGAACGAGAAAACAATATAGTTGTACATATCATTACATCATTCAAAAAGAGCTTCTAAAATAATAACTTCTCTTCCGTACTGCTAAACGTATTAAATAATACATTTGTTTACGCAATTAATCCTTGAATAAGCAACTATAATATTATTTATGACTTAGGAATATGTTCAGAACTTAACTTTATAAAGTAGAGTACATTGTTTAGTACTTATCCTTGAATTAACGACTATAATATTATTCATGGCTTCGGAATATGTTGAGAACTTTACTTTAAAAAGTAGTGTACATTTTTAAGTGCTTATCTGGTCGCTGAAAATATAAGATATATACACTCTGCTACTATCAGACTAAACACAAACAAATACTATTATATAAGTTAATAGTACTCACTTGTGACGTCTACCAGCGTTGGCAGAATCGCCTCTCGCTAGCCACTAGTGCTCGCCAGGGACATCGAAATGGACTACAGTTATCAGAGAATGTTGTTCTTTCTTTCCTAGTACTCGCATTGTCACAGACAGTCCAGTGGCGGTCTTTATTTTCGTCTGTGACAACGGGAAGTATTTTATATCATTAATAGAATATAAGATGCATTGTGTAAAGTTAAGGAGAAAGAGAGATATAGGCAGCGTGGTGGTAATATGTGCGTGTGTATGTATGTGCTGCCTCGCTTGGAGGAGTTTTCCCGCTCGTGCGGGCTTTCCCTCACCTTTGATTGGCTGGTGGATCCTGGCGCGTCCTAGGGGCCTGCTGCCTTGTGACGTCTCGGCCCGTGATTGGCCGACCATCGCGCCCTTGCGGGCTCCTGTGTAACTAACCTCCTCCATGAGGGTTCCCAGGAGCTGACCTCCTCAGGACAGGCTTGGTGCGCATGCTTCTAACATCCCTTTGCATACTCTCTCCCGATCACCCCCTTTACCACTATCTCTCTCTCTGACCTTCTTATTTTCCATTACTTCTCGTCTTTATTCAATTACTTTTCCCCTTGGGTTCTGCATACGGTTTCCATAGCCGGCCCATTGTATTGCATTCGCCGTCCTCTGAGATATTTACATGTACTTAGAATAGGTTTGAGGGTTCTTAGTTAGTATTGGTTAAGAACTTTGTGTGTGTCTCCATTATTGATTTAGTGTTTCTGCTCTTTTATTTAAAGCTAGACTGGGATAAGGTTACTGTAGTCGTTGTCTCCGATGTGTGTAAGGTTTGCTTATACCTACACGACTTCGACCGGTCCTGTGGTAGCCGGGGTTGTCTTTTCGGCTGCGTCTTTTGCGAGTGCAGCATTGTGTTGACTGAGGGCTTTGGCCTGTTCCAGTTCCACACTTTGCTGCCTCTTTGCTTGTCTTTTGAGGGTCGCCAAGATAGAACCAGATACTTGTGATCTGGATCTATCAAGAGAGCACCCCAGTCAATTAACGTAACTTAAAGGATGCAGTCTTAAGGACATCGCTAGGCTACGAGCCTGTCTTGCTCAACCCCAGTTCCTTACCTAGAGTATCCCAGCTAGACATTATTAATTGAGTAGACACTTGTTAGTATTTAACCCGGGAGCTGCGGGGAGACTCTTAAGAGTTCCCCCGGCGCACTGCGGGGAGACTCTTAAGAGTCAGAGAAAAAAAAAATCAACTTTTGACATCGAAAAAAAAAAAAAAAAAAAAAAAAAATTTTTTTTTTTGGCCCCTGGGCCATGCAAAATCTCAGTCCTCTACCTCCCCTCCTTCCCCACTTTCCTCCTCTCCTTCAGTTATCACCTATTTTCCCTGTTATTCCCTTATTCTGAGGTATATTTTCGTGCTAACATTAGAAATCCGATTGGAGGGTGTGGTCATCACTGATAGCAAGCGAGTGCAAGAGAGAGAGAGAGAGTATCGATCGACTGTGTCTCAGTGGCCTTGGGGGAAATTGGCGGGAAAGCAGATTGCCTCACCCATACATTATACAACTCGCGGGCTATATCTCCGATTTTGACCATCCAAACGCTGTTTTCACTCGTTTTATTGTTGTTTCAGGTTAATACCTTTATAATCAACCCATAATAGGCGCATATGGATAAGTATTAATGCTATTAATGGCACAATGAATATTTTAGTGACGGAAACACCTCAAATACGTCAGCACAGGGGGACGTTTCCAATTACCCCCATGCGCACTTCAGAGGTTAATATAAGCTCTGCTATGTATGCATTATTATTCACAGCATTTATTAGTCTAGGTTGTTGCTGAACCGCACAACCATAGCAGACTGTTTCGTTGATGAGGAAGTACTTCTTTTAGTGTCGAGCATTACTACCGTTGCGCATTTATAGTATTCTCGTGTCAGTTAACATTATATGTCCTATCTTTTAGTGTATTCCATATACACGTGTTGTGTCCTGCCTCCTGCCTTTATATAGTTTAAGATACGAGCATCTTATGAGCATCTTGTTTGTTATCAGGCTATACCAGTGTGGGTTAGCCTGAAGTAGAGTACATTTATGCCCAGTTAAGGATACCCCATTATCGCAGATTAACTCTGGAGGGTATAGGTGTTTTTGTTTGCCGGCATATAAGTTCGAGGGTTTGGATCTAGCGTACCGTTGTTGCATAGTGCCCTATTACTAGTCCAATCATTAAGTGCCCTTGTTTTATTCGTAGCCCCGGTCGTAACACACTGTAGACAAAAAGTATTATATATTAATGCTCCGAGAGTACACGTTGATAACTGTGCTTAGATACATCACAAAACTGGATATTTTTTTTATATACGTTCTATGCAACTACAAAAGATACACAATCTCCTTCATAGACTTCGGGAATCCTCGGCCAGTCAAATTACTTATCTGTTAATATCATTGCGTGTGTCTTTAATTTTGAAGGACAGATACTCCGGAAAGCGCAAAAGCTAATGTTGGCAATCAGTATATATATATATATATATATATATATATACATATATTATATATAATATTATATGCATATGTTTATACAAATATAATATACGTCTAACCATTTACTTTTTTGTTAATAATGTTATCTATTTTACTGTGCTTATGTGTGCGTGTGTGTGTATATACAGTATGTGCGTGTGTGTTGAATGTGGGAGAAAAAAAAGACCAAAGGCTGGATTATCAGTAGCGAGAAACCCTACAGCATATACGGGATACAAAGGCCAGTACGTTGGAGCAAAATACCGACAACACTGGGGATTGAAGGATAACAAGCCATAGAAGGGGGAGAGATAACCCCAGTGTGTGGCAGACAATGTAAACACAACACTACAAACCACTGTATCCTTTATTTGAGAGATGAAGGAATGTATGTACAGTATATACAGTATATATATATATATGAGAGAGAGAGAGAGAGAGAGAGAGAGAGAGAGAGACAGAGAGAGAGATGAGAGAGTGAGAGTGAAAATGAGTGAGTGAGAGTGAGGGAGATTAATGTAAGTGTTTACATAAAGAAATACAATATATCATTAGATATTATGCAGACATACACACAGCCAATCATGCAAGACCTATGAGCCGATATAATATAGGTACAAAGATAGCTAGGTAGATATGCAAATAGATAAGCGACAGATAGACCGGTAGGTAAATATATATATAAACAGAACAATATATATTACGCTAAACAACACGATAGTAGATGTAGTTTATTAACCACTTCTGTACCGACGATGTCTTTTTCATTGTATTCGGGGTACTATCAAGCGATTTTATTCAGTTTAGGAAAGACGTTGACCAATAAAAAGGCTACAGACTATCTCAATTCATCCTTTTTGCTACCCTATATCGTGCCTAAGCTTCATAATATCGTCTAAATGTCTATATATTTATATATTTAGTCAGGCCCAATCCCCACTTTTCCTATTTTTGTATTTTCTTGTTTTCTCTCTCGTCTAAATGTAGCTGTTATCAAATGACAAAAGACGTCGTCGGTACAGAAGGGGTTAACATACATGCATCCTGACGAGCTAACACAAAAAAAAATACACGCACACATATAACCAAAATTCTTCCGGATTGCATGTTCCACCCAACTCGAGCACTATAGAAAACGGGTTGAGGTTAGTGAGAGGTATGACTGGGTGAAAAGAGGGATTAGGGAGCTGTTGCAGGTCGAGATACAGAGATAATATGGATACAGAGATACAGAAAATATGGATACAGAGAATACAGAGATACAGATAATATGGATACAGATAATACAGAGAATATGGATACAGATATACAGAAAATATGGACACAGACAATATAGAGATACAGATAATATGGATACAGAGAATACATAGATACAGATAATATGGATACAAAGGACACAGAGATACAGAAAATATGCATACAGATAATATAAAGATACAGAGGATATACATACAAAAAATACAGAGATACAGATATTATGCATACAAAGGAATTCAAGTTCAGTGAGTTTATGAAAGATATTGAATATTTCCAATTTCATGAATGTGTTAATTGAAATTGATTGGTTTAGATTATAAATTAGGGGTGAGGATAGAAACCGGGATGAGGGTGTGGGTGTTGGTTGCGGCAGTCAGTCGTTTTACATGGTTTTCACTTTTTACACCATCACCTTTATAAGCTGTCCTACGCACTTGCCACCTACACCCGCTTATATTATAACTATTGCATATATCACGGAATAATTATATCTGAAATATACATCTGTATGATAATTATGATAGCACTCTTAACCCCTTCTGTACCGGTGACGTCTTTTACATTTTATCTTGGCTATAATTCTCCCTACCAGAAATTCTTGGAGTTGCCGCGCCTGACACGTTGTTTTGTACAGTAAGCGACCTGGGCCCTTTAAATGGTGATATCCCACAGTTCTCACCCTCCCTCTCCATCAATAATTCTTAATTATAAGCTATGTGTCGTACTTTCTATAGCTGACACACATTACAGTCATTGCATATTGATGCTCATTATATTTTAAAGTCGCCCATAATATAAAATAACTTATATTTATATATAAGGAAGAAGGTATTTTCGCGCTTTGTTATAATAGTTAATCATCCATATAATTTTGCTTTTAGTCATTTCTTGCTACATATGGACATTCCCACAACTACCATACTATATAAGCACTTAGTGTAGCCATCTAGTATATAGTAAAAACATGCAGAATCGTAAGAAATCGTGATAAACTTTGCATAGCCTACTGTAGGTGTTGAGTATTGTTGATGTCGACAGACATAATACATAATACAAGAAACAGGATGTTTAATTTTAAGGTCCCGAGAATCCAAGGACAGGGTAAGCAAACATTCTTCTTCACTGCCATCAAAGACTGGAACGACCTACCCCAGTCAGTCCGTGAAAAGAGAACACTGTATTCCTTCAGACGTAGCCTGAAGGAACACCTGAACCGGACAGCTGCGAGAAGGGAGCACCAAGCTTATGTCTACTACTAAATACGACATAAGAGATAGACAAACCAAACTGAAATTATTACTGATTACGGATTACTGATATTTACTATAGGATGTAAGGTATCTTAAAATAACCCCCTAGAAATACTTTCTCTAAAGTATCTATTTATTTATCCTCCTCATTTCCCCAGCTAACCTAATCCCACAAGGACCCCAATGGAAATACGCCTAACGACCTTATTGGGCTATCCTTAGTTGGAATTATGCAAGGCTGGTACATGTCATATTTATAACATACTATGTGGTACCAACTCTGTAAATTGCTAACTGAATAAATATTATTATTATTATTATTATTAGCTCTGGAGCTACTTCGGAAGCGTCCACCAGAGGTCTCCGGTGCATTCCTGGTAGGGAGAATTAGACGATTCTGTGAAGTTTCAGGAGGATCTGTAGTAGTGAAAAGGGTTAAGTGTGATAGTTCGAAGCCTGTTAATTGCTGGAGGACCTTTTTAAGCTAAATAATATCGTCTAAGAGTAGCCATAATATAGTTAAAAGGACATCACCGGTATCGCAAGGGTTAATACGATGCTCATGCCTTGTATACATTTTCGATACCTCTACATAATCATATACTGTATATTTGAAAGACTCATTACATTTATTCTCTTTATCGCTTGGATCACAATCGACCAATGGCAGGGTGGATGGATATAAACACCTGCCGGGAGCCGCCCAAAAGTCAACACGCAGCAGCCCTCAGTTCAATCCCTCTCGCGCTATTTTTGACGGGAGGAACGATTGGTGAAAGACAGGGGAAGGAAAGAGAGGAGGGGAGAGAAAGGGAAAGGAGGGGAGAGGAGAGGGAGGGAAGGGAAGAGGAAGAGGGGAAAGGAAGGGGAAGAGACGTCGCTGGTACAGAAGGGGTTAACTCCTTCTGTACTTGCGATGTCTTTTAAATTTGATTCTAGTTATATTCAGACGATGTTGTGCAATTTAAGAAGGCTGTGTGGTAGTAAAAGGAGCTAAGTGAAATAGTTCGAAGCCAGTTAATCGTTAGAGGACCTTTTAACACTGAATATATTATAATAAATTTAATATAATAGTAGCCATTACACAAGTTGAAAGGACGTTGCCGGTACAGAAGGGGTTAACATTTGCAACATACGAGGACCCAGAAAAGTGAGAAGGACAAAGTTCAAGGTAAAGATGGACCCTCTCGTCTTTAAGGGGAGGTTTTTTAGTTGATTCCATAGAATTCCATCACACTTAAAATTACTCCCCCTAGACCCCCTTTCAAGATAAATTTGTACATTTTTCGGTAGAAAAATGTCCCGGCCGAAGGCCGATTCCCCTTAAATTACAGGCTCGCTATCGCTCGCCAGGAAAAAATCGACACCTAAATGGCACGAATGGTCTTAAAATTGACAGAAATGGGGCGAGGGTTCTTAAAATCGCCAAAATAATGGGGCGAACGTCTTAAAATCTCAAAAGCAATGGGGCTAAACATGAGGGAGAAAGGGGTCCAGAAAGAAGTCCCTCAAGTGGAAACCTCCCCTTAAGGCTTAAGGGCACGTAATGTTATAATTATTATTTGTTTGTTTATTATTAGTATTATCACTGGTACATATATTTGTTTTTGTTTGCTCCCTAGACCTCTATCAAGCTTAAAAAAAATAAATAAAAAAAAAAAAATATATATATACCGTATATATATATATATATATATACAGTATATATATATATATATAAACATGAGCCCCCTTCGAGATAAATTTGTACATTTTTCGGGAGAAAAATTTCCCGGCCGAAGGCCGGTTCCTCATAAAATACAGGCTCGCCTATCGGTCGACCAACGGCCTTAAATTTGTCAAACTATCTGGGCAAACGTCTTAAAATTGCATTATTAATTAGGGTAAACATGAAGGCAAAGGCGTCCAGAAAAGAACATGCTTCCCTTCAATATTGATGGCCCATGTCTGCATTGTTGGTCATACATTATTGCACCGGGTTGCATTCCTGTATAATGTCAAAGTTTGGATCTGTAGGGGTTGTAATTAAATGAAAGTGAAGTAATATATCGTATTCACTTCCCTTCTCTCTCTCTCTCTCTCTCTCTCTCTCTCTCTCTCTCTCTCTCTCTCTCTCTCTCTATCTCTCTCTCTCTCTCTCTCTCTCTCTCTCTCTCTCTCTATCTATCTATCTATTTATCTATCTATCTATCTTTCTTTCTATTTATCAACTAAAGTTTTGTATAATTATGTAGTTGTGACCGATCGTTATGAGAGGAAATCAATACTGCATAAAGTGAGTCAGTATCCAGCCCTTACTCCCACAAGGGGTAGGGAGGGTCAGCAAAAGGCACGAGAAAGGAAAAAGAGGTGACAGGAGAAGAACACATATAACAGTATGACCACAAAAAGCAAGAACACAAACATACAGACGCACCAATCACTTATCAGTCCCCGAAATTAATGGCTTCACCTCAGATGTTACCGCATAAAGTGATACACATAATTCTACTTTGTACTGTAATGCATAACTAAATTAGCTTAGATAACAAAACAGAACATGAACCACCCTAAGGAATCACGCTGTACTTGTGATGCTGGTATTAACCCATTCAGTACCAGGGGCGTCCTTTTCATCATATTCTGGCCACTATTAGACGATTTTAATAAGCTTAGGAAACACCGCTAGCAATAATAAGGCTTCAAACTATCTCAGCCAAACCCCTTTAACTACCACAGATCCTTCCTAAGCTGCATACAATCGTCTAATAATAGCTAGAATAAAATATAACACACGTCGCTGGTACTGGAAGGGGTAATATCTATAACATCTAATATGAATACGATCTAGAAACAAAATTAAAAAAAGCGTGGCATAAAAAAAATCAACTGTTCCTATATTATTAACAAAATATCTACAGCAATCAATGTTAAATAAACAAATTAATTTAAATGGAAGTACAATGAAGCAACTTGGTTGAGCCCGAGAACTTTTAGTCTTCTACTGTACTTCTCACTTCTCAGCTTGTTCTTCCTCTGTCCAATTACTTTTCTTTCCTACTTTACTCCAGCCATCTGGTCATGGAAGTATTCCCACTAACTTGCAGGAAACACACAAACTAAACTCTTAACAGAACCTTAAATATATTAATAAGTACATTAAGTTTCAAGGGTACAGATAATCATATATTACAAGACGAAATAATGCATGGTGAACAAACAAATATCTACGCTAGGTACGTCCACGGCATTAACCCCTACTGTACCGGAGACGGCTTTTTGTATTATATAATAGCTACATTCAGACGATTTTGTGAAGCTTCGGAAGGGTAAATGGTAGCTAAAAATAGTAGTTGAGATATTATGTAGCGTTTAATCGGTAGACGTCTTTTCTAAGCTGAATAAAATCGTCTAATGGCTGCCAGAGTGTAATGAAAAGGATGTCACCGGTACTGCATAGGTTGAGAGTATAATAACAATTCACATAATCAATATACTATCAAATACATTCCAAGGATTACCGTAAGTAGAGCATTTGGTAGCATCTGGAAGTTACTAGATAAGTTAAGGGGGGATGGTTCACTTTTGGGTCAATTTTGTTATTTATTTATTATTTTTCTAGTTTCCTCCCTAGACCTCCATCAAACTTAAAATAACATCCATTAGATCCCCCTTCTAGATTAATTTGTAAATTTTTCAGTAGAAAAATGTCCCGGCCGTAGGCCGATTCTTCCAAAATTACAGGCACACTATCGTTCGCCAGGAAAAAAATCGTTACCTAAATAACACGAATAAAAAAATGGGGTGGAAGGTCTTAAAATCTAAAAGCTAATGGTCAGAACGTCTTAAAATATAAAAACTAAATGAGGCTAAGCATGAGGGAGAAGGGGATCTAGAAAAACGACCCATCTCACCTTAACCCTTTATGTACCGGTGACGTCTTTTTTATTTGATTTCAGCTACATTAATACGATTTTATGAAGCTTAGGAAGGATATACGCTAGTTAAAAAGATTAATTGAAATAGTCCACATAGCCTTTTTAGGGGTAGACGTCCTTCCTAAGTTGAATAAAATCGTCCAATAGTTACCATCACATAATGAAAAGGATGTTGCGGTACAGAAGGGGTTAAAGCCTCCGGGAAGGGAAAGACAAATGGCGGTGGTGATGGTGACGAGGGCCTTCATTCAATCCGCTAGATAGTAAATAAATGCCGAAAATCGCTAGAATAATGCCACCATCTCTACAATATCGCTCTAAAATGGCCCAAATCTCCGGAATATCGCTAGAATAATCCCACCATCTCTACAATATCGCTCTAAAATGGCTCAAATCTCCGGAATATCGCTAGAATAATCCCACCATCTCTACAATATCGCTCTAAAATGGCCCAAATCTCCGGAATATCGCTAGAATAATCCCACCATCTCTACAATATCGCTCTAAAATGGCCCAAATCTCCGGAATATCGCTAGAGTAATGCCACCATCTCTACAATATCGCTCTAAAATGGCTCAAATCTCCGGAATATCGCTAGAGTAATGCCACCATCTCTACAATATCGCTCTAAAATGGCTCAAATCTCCCGAATATCCCTAGAACAGTGCCACAATCTCTACAATATCGCTCTAAAATACCTCAAATCTCCCGAATATCCCTAGAACAGTGCCACAATCTCTACAATATCGCTCTAAAATACCTCAAATCTCCCGAATATCGCTAGAATCATGCCACCATCTCTACAATATCGCTCTAAAATGGCCCAAATCTCCGGAATATCGCTAGAGTAATGCCACCATCTCTACAATATCGCTCTAAAATGGCCCAAATCTCCGGAATATCGCTAGAATAATCCCACCATCTCTACAATATCGCTCTAAAATGGCTCAAATCTCCGGAATATCGCTAGAATAATCCCACCATCTCTACATTATCGCTCTAAAATGGCCCAAATCTCCGGAATATCGCTAGAATAATCCCACCATCTCTACAATATCGCTCTAAAATGGCCCAAATCTCCGGAATATCGCTAGAGTAATGCCACCATCTCTACAATATCGCTCTAAAATGGCTCAAATCTCCGGAATATCGCTAGAGTAATGCCACCATCTCTACAATATCGCTCTAAAATGGCTCAAATCTCCGGAATATCGCTAGAATAATCCCACAATCTCTACAATATCGCTCTAAAATGGCCCAAATCTCCGGAATATCGCTAGAATAATGCCACCATCTCTACAATATCGCTCTAAAATGGCCCAAATCTCCGGAATATCGCTAGAATAATGCCACCATCTCTACAATATCGCTCTAAAATGGCCCAAATCTCCGGAATATCGCTAGAGTAATGCCACCATCTCTACAATATCGCTCTAAAATTGCCCAAATCTCCGGAATATCGCTAGAATAATCCCACCATCTCTACAATATCGCTCTAAAATGGCTCAAATCTCCGGAATATCGCTAGAATAATCCCACCATCTCTACAATATCGCTCTAAAATAGCCCAAATCTCCGGAATATCGCTAGAATAATGCCACCATCTCTACAATATCGCTCTAAAATGGCTCAAATCTCCGGAATATCGCTAGAATAATCCCACCATCTCTACAATATCGCTCTAAAATGGCTCAAATCTCCGGAAAATCGCTAGAATAATCCCACAATCTCTACAATATCGCTCTAAAATGGCTCAAATCTCCTGAAAATCGCTAGAATAATCCCACAATCTCTACAATATCGCTCTAAAATGGCTCAAATCTCCGGAATATCGCTAGAATACATGTCGTTCGATATAAACAGTTGCCTCTATATCGAAGTAAATACCTCTACATCTAGCGGGAAAGTAGCTAAATTGGTAACACATTGGTAACGGTGGTGGTGACGAGGGCCTTCATTCAATCGACATGAGACACGAGAACCACCGCACCCCAGACGACAAAATTGGAAGCATAAATGTCACCCGTCAGTCACTTTAAGGGGATACTTCTTGGTTTTTAGGCTATGTATATATTAATTAATATATTTATGAGTGTCCTCGCTAGACCTCCATCAAGCTTAAAATAGCACCCCCTAGACCCTCTTTCAAGATAAATGTGTAAATTTTTTCAGTAGAAAAATTTCCCGGCCAAAGGCCGGTTCCTTTTAAAGTGACAGGCTCGCTATCGCTTGCCAGGATAAAACCGACACCTAAATGGTGCGAAATGTCTTAATATCGACAAACTAATTGAACAAACGTATTCAAATCTCAAAACGAATATGCCAATCGCGAGGGAGAAGGAGGTCCCGAAAAAGCGAGTAGTACCCCACTTTAATGTCTCATTGTACAGTTGGTCAAGGATGAAAGTATACAGTTTTTCGTCTGCTATAGCCACACATAGTTTGTCATGTTGGCAGCCCTGGTAGCCATATCTCAGAGCCCGCCCACCTTATACAGGGTGTTTAAAAACGTGTTCCTGGACTTAGTTGTCAGACGGAAATATGAATATATTGCTCTATAATCTTTGACGTGAATATCACTTCGGAGATATTAAACACTTAATGTTATTGATAGATATACAATAAATGCGAGAGTGAAAACGAAAATCAAAACGTCTACCTATATACGATATTTCAGTGGAATACAGGTCCATTTTCACACGTGGTAATATGTGGCTAATAATGTAGGGTATGGTGATATCAATGTTGCAGTTGGTTTGCAGGTGTTCTGCTGATAAAAATAAAAATAATAATAATAAATAAATAAATAAATAAAAATCACAAGTAAAGCCTCATTATGCTTCGAGGACTGACTCATAAAGCAATGGCGCTCGCAAGATGAGTAAAATTGCTGGGTCATTACCCTATTGAACACACAGGCTTCCTTACGTCCACGTTTAGGAATTATATTTTTGTGTATCTAAAGTAGACGAATATGGAGTGGCTATAAAAGATATTACGATATACACTTAACATTATATTAACATTCATAATAAATAATGAGTAGAAAGAGGAATCTAATAATACTTGTTAATTAATAAGTAGGTAAATATTGATATTTCACTTTCATCCCCAAGACTGGATTATATGTGATCCAAAGGGCAATGAAACGGAGGCGAGCGCCGCGGCTACGCGCTGTTCCAGCGTATGCCCCCAGCTTTGTTTTGCTATCTCCATAACAGTATTTAGTCACCCTGAAGGTTTATGAATAATTCTCTAACTTTTGATATTTATGGAAACGCGTTTTCGAAGCACTCCGTATATTAATTAATGTATCAATATAATAAACCCCAGGTGTGTTGGGAAGGTTTGGGCTAGTGGAAAGGCTGTCATGGCTGCCAACATGACAAACCATGTGTGGCTATAGCAGACGAAAAACTGTATACTTTCATCCTTGTCCAACTGTACATGCCGGAAAGACAAGCTCCCCCCCTCCCCCCCCCCTTTCCCACCTATACTTGTCTTGGGGTTCTCCCGTCTCTTCTCACCCAGCAGTGTTTCCCATTTTCTTTCAACCTCTCATCGCTCTCTTTCTGAGTGTTCCTCTTTTTGTTTATGTTTATGAAGGAGACATAAATCACAGCTGCCTGTTACAAGTGTCTCCCGTAAAGTTCTGTTTATTTGTTATATATATTTTTATTTTATTTATTTTGTTGTCATACATTCTCGGCACGTCACAATTCTTACTTTGCTAACACTATGCTGAATATTTTGGGCGTTTTTACTTTCCAGCCTTTCTATTTCCACCAATTTCTTCTCCGTGTCTCCCATCCTTCCCAAACCTTGTCAGAAGAAGGCACAATGATTCTGAGGGCCTTGCTTTGTTGTTTTTGCCATTGTTGTAGGTAGTTTTGTCTGGTGACCAAATATAGCTCACTGAATGGAGTGCAGGGGAGTCAGAAGGAGAACGAGAGCAGGGTTACCAAATCCAGTCCGCTAGATAGTTAATATATGCCGAAAATAGCTAGAATAACGGCACAATCTCTACAATATCTCTCTAAAATGTCCCAAATTTACAGAATATCGCTAACATTCATATCGTTAGATGTATATCTTGCCTCGAGATCGAAGTAAATACCTCTAGCTCTAACGGGAAAGTACTGTAGCTAAATAGTGGGGGAGGGGGATAGGTGGGGTCTTGCAAACTGTCCCTAAGACTAACCTTCCACTCTCACTTTCCCTTTTACTAACATACTGTACATTTCAACAATACAAAAATCAATCCTTCATCTTCTTTCAATATTCTCGGTGTCTCTTTTTCTTCTGCTCTCACTTTGAAGGACAATATTACCAGTCTTGCTAAGGCAGCCTCCCAGAAGCTGGGTGTGCTCAACCGCCTCAAGGAGTTCTTTACCCCTGCACAGCTTCTTGCTCTGTACAGGGGCATAGTGCTTCCTAGTATTGAGTATTGTTCACGTGTGTGGGGAGGATCCTAACACACCACACTCCTATAGACAAAGTAGAAAGGAAAACCTTTCGTATCATTAACTACCTTCCACTCACCAACTCTCTGCAATCTATCTCTCTTCGCCGCAACGTTGCATCTCTCTCGCTATTTTATCGCTACTACAATAATCAATGTTCCTCAGAGCTTTCCCAGTGTACACCACTACGTAGAGTACGTAGTATCCGCCTTGCAACACAATCCCACCCCTAATCTGTGCAACTCTCCAACCCAAGAGTGAAATGTTATTCTCAGTCATTCTTCTATTCAACTGCTGAGCTCTGGAACTCTCTCCCAGAATCAGTCTTTCCCTCTTCCTATGACTTTAATCGCTTCAAACTCTGTGTGTCCAGGCATTTTGTATTTCTATAACTTGATGGTTGTCTTCCGAAGAAACTTTAAAAATATATATATATATTGATAATAATAAAACAATAATTATTCAAGCCAGTTTCAACGATTTTTTTTTTTTTTTTTTTTTTTTGTGTATCAGCATGTCTGGTCTGGAAGCATTTAACTTGAAGCTCTTAGGGGGGTAGGGTTTATTTTGTGTTCTATCTATTTATTTGTTTCATTAATATTATTATTTATCTTTTGTAAGTGTCTTCGGAAGACATCCATCAAGTTTAAAGAAATACCCCCAAGACCCCTTCGAAATACATTTGTAAATTTTTCAGTAGAAAGGTGTCGGCCGTCAGAAGGCCTGTCCCTACTAAATTGCAGGGTCGCTATCGCTCGCCAGGAGAGTTTTGACACCTACATGGCGCGAAAGGCCTTAAAATTAACAAAAATGGGGCGAAACGTCTGAAAGTCGTCAAGCTAGTGGGACGTACGTCTTAAATATCAAAACTAATGGGGAAAACAAACATGAGAGAGAAGAAGGTCCACGCAAAAACACCCACTAACATAGAGTGCGCTACCCTCTTTAATTATGAGTCTGATAATATGACGACCTTTGATATCTTGTGCAGTGATAGCTCTGAAAATAGCGAACGGGTTTCTATATTTTGTCAAGCTAAATGTCAGTGAGAACGTGAACTACATTTAAGAGGGAGTAATAGTTGTTTTTCCTCCCTCATGTTTAGTCCCATTAGCTCCGACTTTTTAAGACATTTGTTCCATTAGTTTGACAATTTTAAGACTTTTCGCCCAATTTCTTCGTCAATATAAATACCATTTTAAGTGTTGATATTTTCCTGGCGAGCGATAGCGAGCCTGTAATACTAGGAGGAACAGAAAATAATGTCTACCGAAAAATGTACAAGCTTAATGGAGGTTTAACGAGGAAAGTATGAAATTTATAAATAACTATATAAATGGACCAAAAAATAAGCACTTACACGTTTACCTACAATTACACCTAACCCCTTCAGCACGATGACGTAATTTGTATGTTATTCCGTTTACCATTACACGATGTTCTTTCGCTGATAATCTACCTTTAGGACTCAATGAAATAAATGGGATCTCAATAAACCGATTCTTCTTAAATTGCAAAACATCGTCAAACTTTAGCCAGTATAAAAGGTGAAGAGGCTACGTCATGGTGCTGAAGGGGTTTAATTCCTCACACTTTACTACTTCCTTTGGTCTTCTTACGCTATCACGTTTATTGTTTACCATTATGTTTAATGTATGTATGTTTGATCATAGGTATACTTAGTTTTGGCTTGATTAGACCTGGATGTGTTAGGGCTCATATATTTGCTTATCGATCTATCTAGAAACTTAATTTTTTTAACCCGTTGAGTACCAGAACGTCTTTTTGATCATATGCTGGCAACTATTGGACGATTTTATTCAGCTTAAGAAGGACCTCTAGCAATTAACAGGCTCCGAACTATCTCACTTAACCCTTTTTACGACTACAAATCCTTCTTAAGGGGAGATCTCCACTTGAGGGATTTTGTTGTTGACCCCTTTCTCCCTCATGTTTAGTCCCATTGCTTTTGAGATTTTAAGACGTTCACCCCTTTAGTTTGGCGATTTTAAGACCCCTTGCCCCATTTATGTCAATTTTAAGACCATTCGTGCCATTTAGGTGTCGATTTTTTCCTGGCGAGCGAAAGCGAGCCTGTAATTTAAAGGGAACCGGCCTTCGGCCGGGAATTTTTTTGTACAAATTTATCTTGAAAGGGGGTCTAGGAGGAGTGATTTTAAGCTTGATTGAAGTCTAGGGAATCAACTAAAAAAAAAACCTTAAGCTGCATAATATCGTCTAAATAGAGCTCTGAAGAAAATACAAAAGTCGTCGCCGGTACAGAAAGGGTTGAATAGTATTTGCACCTGTCCATTACACTAATTGGCTTCGTACTCATATTGCTGCAATCAAATTACATTACGATAGAGTTATCGGAGTGACAGTTATATTACCTAAGGGGAGATGGGTCGTATTTCTGGTCCCCCTTCTTCCTCATGTTGAGCCCCATTAGTTTTCAGATATTAAGACGTTCGGCCCATTAGTTTGGCGATTTGAAAACCTTTCGTCCCATTTAGATTTTATCCTGGCGAGCGATAGCGAGCCTGTAAATTATCGAAAATGTACAAGTATATCTTGAAGGGGGTCTTGGTGGGTGTTTTTTGTTTAACCTTGATGGATGTCTAGGGATGAAACTAAATATATAAATAAAAGATACATGAATGAGCAAATAGATACGCCCCTCCCCTGTTAATATAATTTAGATTTTGAAGAAGGGAATATATTCATACATAATACTGTATATATATTACAGAGGCGAAGGGTTTCACTGGGTTAAAGTATAAGAGTATTGCCTTAAGGGGGATGATAGTCGCTTTTTCTGGACCTCCTTCTCCCTCGTGTTTAGCATATTAGTTTTGAGATTATAATTAGTTCGTTCCATTAGTTTGTCGATCTTAAGACCTTTCACCGCATTAATTTGTCAATATTAAGACCTTTCGTAACATTTAGGTGTCGATTTGTTACTGGCGAGCGATAGCGAGCCTGTAATTTTAGAAGGAACCGGCCTTTGGCCAGGAAATGTTTCTACCGAAAAAAATACACATTTATCTTGAAAGGGGGTCTAGGGGGTGTTTTTGTTAAGCTTGATGGAGGTCTAGCGAGGACACTCAAAAAGTAAATTAATAGATAAATAAATAGACCAAAAGCCAAGCATTACCCCCTTCAAAGGGTTGAAGTGCTACGTATCTGCCTTCCCTTCCTCGTCCCTCTCACAGGAATATCATTACACTATCATTTAAGTGGGTAGTACTCGCTTTTTCTGGACCCCCATCTCCCTCATGTTTAGCATATTAGTGTTGAGATCATAAGACGTTCGTTTCATTAGTTTGGCGATTTTGAGACCTTTCGCCCCATTTCTTTGTCAATATTAGAACCTTTCGTGCTATTTAGGTGTCGATTTTTCCCTGGCGAGCGATAGCGAGCCTGTAATTTTAGAAGGAATCGGCCTTCGGCCGGGAATTGTTTTACCGAAAAATGTACAAATTTATCTTGAAAGGAGGTCTAGGGGATGGTTTTGTTAAGCTTGATGGAGGTCTAACGAGGCAACTCCAAAATAAATAAATAAATAAATATATAGACAAAAAACCAAGCACTCTCACAGGAACATAATTACACTATAATTTAACGAGGATTAATGATATCACAGTACCCTGATGTACTCCATTCCCCTATCAATAAATTGTAATCATTTTATATCAGTAGCATTGCAGTTCCGGTCTAAGCTAAAGATATGCACACATTCATCTCTTAGTTCAATTTACCTTTAGGTTTGTCTTATATGAATCTGATACGCTCATCTTTCAGTAGTCAGTATTTTCTGACAGTATATCGTCTTTATGGATAGGCGATTTTTATTATAATAATTGTCAGCGTAATGTCATCTTAAGGGGGTACTACTCGCTATTTTATGGACCCCCTTCTACCTCATGTTTAGACACATTAGTTTTGCGTTTTTAAGACGTTTGTTCACTGGTTTGGCGATTTTGAGACCTTTCGCCCCATTACTTTGTCAATATTAAGATCTTTCGTGCCGTTTAGGTGTCTATTTATTTCCTGGCGAGCGAAAGCGAACCTGTATTTTTTTAAGGAACCGGCCTTCGGCCGGGAAATTTTTCTACCGAAAAATGTACAAATATATCTTGAAAGGGGGCATAGGGGGTGTTTTTTAAGCTTGATGGAGGTCTAACGAGGAAACTCAAAATTAAATAAATATATGAATAAGTAGCCACAAACAACAAGCACTATAGTCTATTCGCTGTAAGTAGGCGAGAAAGCATGACCTCTATCCTCTGTAACTAAAAAACAGCTTGAACAAATTGGCTGTAAATCTCGACATCTATTCCTTGACCGACTCTTCCCAAATGGTAGAAATATTAGCTCGATTACCCTATTCGTGTTTGAATTATGAGAGGATAGAGGTCATGATTTCTCACCTACCTACAGCGAATAGACTATAGCCCCTTAAGCAGAACTTGTAATCATACACCAAGATGTATGTGTTTGTTGTGTGTGTGCTTGTGTGTGTGGAGGGAAGAGCTTATATATTTTGAAATAAGAAATTACATGGACTGATGATATTTCAAGATATCATTGTTAAGCATTTCGTTTTATTATGTAGGTTGATATTACGATACTAATAATCTTAACCCCATCTGTACCGGCTACGTATTTTTTACTTCATTCTGGCTACTATTATAAGATTTGTGTGCAATCTAAAAAAGCCCTCCAGCAATTAACAGGTTCGAAGTATCTTTCTTGAACCTTTTTACTATCAGAGATCCTTCTTAAACTGCCTAAAAGCGTCTAAACATAGCTACAATACAATCGAAAATACGTCGCCGGTAAAGGAGGGGTTAATTAATTTTCGTTCCTAACATCAATCAGCCCTAGGGGATAGACAAAGCGTTGATCTGGTAAGAGTTAAAATATTCATTGTCACTCTAAAATGATGAAACAATTATGTTGACAAAGTACAGTATATCGTGTCTAATATTTCCCAAAGCCTCATAACTAGATTTATAACACTAAAGTAATATTGAAATAACTTTAAAAATTTGACAGAATTAATATAAACACCCTATGAGGAGGAGCACTTTATTGACAACGTTTCACAGATAGCTTCTTCAGGTAACTATAGCTAAAGTAATAATATAGGAGTATATAAACAATAGATCCAAGGAAGTCAGAGGCAATATCGCATCACTCCTGTGGATTAATTAATCATGCTCGGAATATAATGAAGTTCGTTCCTAATTAAACTCGGATATTCCTGGAAGCCTCTGCTCTCCGTCGGCTCTCCTAATGCGAGCTAATACGAGAAACTTGCCTTCGCATATTCGCTTACCATAAATGATCAAGCTTAAGAGTTGTATTGCCAGTTCACCCAGTGAGCAATTGACCACTTGCGAGCTTCAGGCAATAAGGAAGTTGGAGCCGTAAACATCGATAATCAGCAGAAATACAAACATTATAAGAGTTTTTGATGGATAGAAAGTATGGTGAATTTGGTTTTATGTATATATTAATGTGCTACAACCGTATTTTAGCTGTTTTATTTTCGCTAAATATCGATATCCACAGCTCCAACTTCCTTATAGAGCGAAACTCACAAGTCGGCAATTACAAAAATAGCGGAAAATCGGAAAACACACATAATTCCCATTGCGCACAGCACTCACAGAAAACGCGATGAAAGCCGCGAACAGTGATGGAGGCGGATTTTTGCCATCAGCGCCGCGGCTATATAGGATATGGAGTTTCAGCCTGATTGCAAGGGGATTGAAAACTCTGAAAAGATGTGCTGGTGATAATAGACGACGCGGCGTAAAAGAGACAGTCGCCACTTTTACTCTAAAGCCGGTATCACACGAGCACTTTTGTACTCAACTTTTATCCTCACCACTGGTCTTGCAGCTTATGAGGTCAACATTTAAACAAATTATATTACCTAAATTCACCTATCACCAGTCTAGTTTTCGATACCAGTGCAAAATTATCCAGAAATTTTGCCAAAACAATTTCGATCATCGAATGTTGACTATACAATTTTTCGTGTGATACCCGCTTCATAGCCTAGTTGGGGGAGGGATGGAATAGAGCAGGGATGGAAAGGGTGTCTAGTTTTTGTCAGTTTGAAAGGGTAGGAAATCCAAGCTTAATATTTGTTGCAGGGTAGAGCAAGGCAACAAATGGTTTATGATATTGCAGTGCAGAACGTGTTTTTGGTTTATAGGGTGGGTGAACGGGAATAATAATGGTATATTATGTGGTACTCTGAAACTGAAGTATAATATTGCAAAACCTTAATTTAGTGTTACTTATATGTACCTATTGCGAATCTTGAGCAGTTCACGTTGTTAGTAATTGTTAATGACGGCACTAGCATTTAATGTTATATGACCCCTCCTCTATAACCTTATATGACCCCTCCTCTATAACCTTATATGACCCCTCCTCTATAACCTTATATGACCCCTCCTCTATAACCTTATATGACCCCTCCTCTATAACCTTATATGACCCCTCCTCTATAACCTTATATGACCCCTCCTCTATAACCTTATATGACCCCTCCTCTATAACCTTATCCCTCACAAACAATATACTACCATCCTCCAGGAGTAGGCTGTAGGCACCAGCCGAACAGGGCGGTACTCCTGGGGAGCCCTGCAGGTGGTTGACAAGGACAGCTGGAACTCCTCTGTCACCACCTGGCCTCCCTAGCTGATTCTTTCTGTGCCTCATCAATATTGAGGGCAACCCCAGTCTGCACTCCAAAACATCTTCCCTTCCTATTAATACATTATACTACAAACACATTACATGCTACACTACCTTCACAAAATTACGTAGGATTATGTCGAAATGCCAAGTCTCAGAGTCCCCAGAAAGAGGGGGGGGGGGGGGGGTGAGGGAGGCATGAATGCCACATTCAGCATGACCCCTAAGGATGACAGTGCCAATAGCAAGGCTGTAGTGTATAGTAATGGCTGTTGGTCCACAAGTCTACCGTTATCCCCCCTATTAGTCGCCTTGTACGACACACACGCAGTATGATGCATGGAGCATATTCTTTTGTCTTCCCCCATAAGAAGGCTCCCTTACCCACTAGGGGGGGGGGGGAACTAATAAGAGGAAGTGAGTTGATAAGGCGAAATGCTTTTGATTCTACTCTTTTGAGAAGTGCGGTATGGGTGGAACCTCCCCACACATGCGAACAATACTCGATACGTGGGCGCATTATGCCCTGTTACAGAGCAAGAAGCTGAGTGGGGGTAAGGAACCCACGGAGAAAGTTGAGCACACCTAACATTTTGGAAGCTGCTTTAGCAAGAGTGGTAATATGGTCTTTCCAAGAAAAGTCGGGTGATAAAGATACACCTTGGTGTATCTTTATCACCCGACTTTCTTGGAAAGATCATAGTACCACTCTTCCTAAAACAGCTTCCCAAAAGTTAGGTGTTTATATCTAAAATGTAAACAGTAACACCATATGATTGTATTTTAAGGAATAAGAACACATACATTTATCTCCTGACACCGATCATGACGGAGAGGCAGCACATGAGAGAATACGTTATAGCTTCCATCCTCGTCTTTATTATTTAATCCTCTTACCGTAACAAGAATGTGCTAACCAGACAGCTGACTTATGCAATAAATTAAAATCACTCAGGAAATCGGATTGTTGCAGACAGTTGTTAATGGAACTTTGGCATAATGCAATAATGATGATATATTTAATGTATTTGTTTGTGTAAGCCTTAGACAAACAAATACATTAAATATACATTAATGCCTTAGACTCTAAGGCATTAACCAATCAAAATATCACATACTTTGCAAACATCGCATTCGGTAATCAGTCCACAACATTATGGCAGAACTAGATATTGATGAGATATATTCTAAGCTGTGTATATTTAAGGCCGATTCACACGGGCATGTTTTTATCCACCGTCCCTTGAGGGCTGCGAATATCCCCCCCCAAAAAAAACCAGTTGGTTCCCTGAATTCCCCAGTAAAATATAACACCACGGCGAAATTTGCCCTTCGAATTATCAGCTCACCTCGCTTTTTTTTCTTTTTTTCTCCCTCTCTCTTTGGCTTGTATATATTCGGCCCCATTCACCCTACTGTTTTAAGACGTTTACCCCATCCAGGTGTCAATATTCTTCTGGCGAGCGGTAGCGAGCCAGCATATATATATTTGTGTTTTTACAGCAAGCTTAATTTGTGCATTTTTCGATAGAAAGATGTCTCCGGCGAAGCCGGATTTCTCCATACAATGCTGGCTCGCTATCGCTCGCCAGGAAGAAATCGACACCTGGATGGGGTTAAACGTCTTAAAACATTTGGCTGAATGGGGCCGAATGGATACAAGCCAGGGAAAGAGAGAAAATGAGAGAAAGATAAAAACAAGCGGTGACCCCCCTTAATAGCACCGACACTACTGTAAAGAGGTTAGTGGGTATATAATAGCCACTGCAAGTTACATAGGAGAAAGGCACGGAAAAGAATGTCATGGCAATTTCCAACATATTGTGCCACTGTAGTAATAGTATTAGTAGTAGTAGCAGTCGTTTGTTATCAAGTGTGTTATCGATGCTTAATCATATTCGTACCTTGGAGATTCCAGTATGGTTATGCTTGTAACCCTTTTCTGAACCAGCGACGTCTGTTTTATTTGATTCTAGTTATATTTAGCAGAGTTTATGCAGCTTAAGAAGGATGTCTGGTAGTTAAAAAAAGTGTTAGCCTATAACAACATGGATCTCTAGTAAAAACAATTATCCTGGCAGATAGCAAAATGCGGTATATATGATTTACTTATTAACTTAAATGATGAATAATGACATTTTCCATTCAAATGAGAGAGAGAGAGCGACCTATTACTTCTACATAATTCAAACACCCACCTGGGAAACACTGGCGGCGCAGCCTTTCTATACATTAGTGTAGCCAAGCAGAAAACTGGGTGGACCGTCCTATGAATATTTTGTTGCAACAGACAATATATTCGCAACCATTGTGTACATTGCCTTTTATAATACCCCCATTAAGCGCAGAATAGGTAGTAGCAGTTACTTGTATTTTAAAAGTTGAAATACAAATACCACTGTCTTCTTGACAATGGAGGCTGGTCCTGTCCAGATTGATGTTTGGCATCCTCTACCCAACCTTAGCTATTTCTGTCTGTTTCTTTTCCTGTACTACTTTTCCTACTTTGGATGCGGGAGGCTAGGGATCCTCCCCTCGTAAAATTGACCTACTAGATTTGACTGAGTATGGGGCGAGGGAACGCGAAAGTGGTCCTGGACCCTAAGAAATAGAACTTTAAATGTTGTTTCTCTTCGGGCTCTTTCTCGAGTCTGCCACCCCCAGCGACTGAGTACATACATACATACATACATACATACATACATACATACATACATACATTCTTGACATATGTATCTCCTTCATGCAATTAGTTCTAGCTGTAAAATAATTCGGGAAATAACCGACAAAACTACTATAATAACAAATCAATTTACCGACCATTACTTCTGTGTCCAGGAGGCCAGTAATACCAAGTAATCGTCGGTGCTCTGTCTGGATTCCTGGTCCGGGGCTCCATCATGAGGGAGTAATGAGGGGCATGTTTGGCCCGGGCGGCGAAACTATTTTATGCAACCAAGTTTTGATCATTCTGACGCGTGGCATTACATAAATTACTCTACCTGCTATACCCAAACCTAACTTATCCTATTTGCATTTGTTCTTACATTATATTAAAAACAAACCTCATAACACATGAAAGATTTTGAAACATTTCCTTGATCCACATGTTCAAGAAATGTACCATGAATATGTATCAGCTATCTGTGCAGCCGACTATGTGAACGGTAGGAACACGGTTACAGAAAATAGACTCTCACTCCAGACGGTGAGGCAGTGGGGTGTTTGGAGGGTGGGCGAGTGATAGAGAGAGACCTTTGGGGAAGACGCTGTACTAATGGTCATCCTGCTCAACAAATCTTTAAAGTTTTCAAAGTGTTTAAACGCGATATTTCCAGTAAACATGGCGCAGCATCTATGCCGACGATCGTGGTTATCTATCTATCTATCTGTAATTAAGTGTTTATTGCAACACCCTGTGGAAACGGCTGAAGCTTTTACGTGATGATAAGTATCGCAGGACTCCCAGATGAGTCCACCAAGAGACCATTTAAACCATTAGATTTCAACAAGGGATGCCAGCGCATCTTGGCCACTTTTGATTACTAACCTAGCTTAATAACCTAATCTAACCTAACCTCCCAATATCGGTTGAGTTAGCAACGGTTGAGAACTGATGGTTGGAATGGTCTATTGGATGGTTCTATGGTGAAGCAACCTAAATCTGGAACGGATTTAAGTTGAGCGGGATTTTAATCAATCGACCGCTGGTAAGACGACAAAGTACGGATTTGCAACTCAAATCGTACACCTTCCTAAACGGCATCAACCAGAATGACCACAACCAAAATGGCTCATAATCTAACCTAGCATAACCAAGCTAGCATAACGAAATCTAACGTTATAATGTTATTCTTCTAAATCTAATATAATCTAACTCCTAGACTGTTTTGGAATGTGACCAGTTTTGGTTGCGACCGTTTAGGAATATGGATACAGTCACCTGCTACCGTACACATTGATGTTAGTGCTTGCATGGATATTATATTGTTGGATAGGGAGGGTGTTATAAATACTGTAGTGGGTAATGGTGGTACGGTAAGTGAATGGTACTGGAAGATATGAGAGAGAGAGAGTGTGTGTGTGTGTGAGAGAGACTATGTACAAAGGAGTACAAAGGAGTACAAAGGAAATCAAGCAACAACAGGTCTAGTGACCCTTCTAGGTTGCTTGTCCTCCAAAACACTGAGGATCAAGTGTCCAAACAGTGGTTTAGAGTGGGTAAGGGAACATTGGAAAGGGAACTACTGCCCTGCCACTAACGTGGCAGGACTAGGAAGTTAGTAGGGGACATATGGGTTAGTAACTGAGGGGAGGATAAAGTTATTCATTTACAAACGCAGTCAGTCGCGGGTTTGATGCGAGATATTTGTCTAGGCGGAATTTAAATGAATCAACGGTGCTGCAGTCTATAACGTCTCGGGGAAGCCCATTCCACAAGTTGACAACTCGATTGAAGAAGAAATTCTTAGATTCGTGCGAGTTAAAAGATTTACCAATAATTTTGCAACCGTTTCCCCGCGTGTAATTAGATTGGTCGATAGTGAAGTACTTACTACAGTTCATATTGTCGATGCCTTTGATGATTTTGAACACTTGAATTAAGTCGCCTCTTAATCTGCGCTGGGTTAAAGGAAATAGATTTAATTCTCTAAGACGCTCTTCGTATGGTTTGTTCTTTAGGCTAGGTATCATTTTGGTAACTCTACGTTGAACTCGTTCAAGCTTGTTTATATCTTTTTGGTAATAAGGGCACCAGGATTGAACGCAGTATTCCAGAAGAGGGCGGACTAAGGAATTGTAAAGGGTTAGGATAACTTCTTTGGATTTATGCTCAAATGACCTGCCTATAAAGCCAATTATTTTGTTTGCCTTCTTAACAACTTCTGAACATTGTTGGCTCGGTTTTAGGTTACTCGATATTGTTACTCCCAGATCAGTTTCTCTGTTTACATTCTTAAGCTGAGTGCCATTCATCGAATAGTTTGCTTTCTCATTTAGGTATCCGACATGTAGTACTTTACATTTATCCGCATTGAAACTCATTTGCCAAATTTGGGCCCAACATGACAATTTATCTAGATTGTGTTGCATATCGTCAACTTGTTCTTTTGAGAGTACGCTATTTGCAATTTTTGTATCGTCAGCAAATTTTGAGATTGTGCAGGTGAGACCCTCATCTATGTCGTTGATGTAAATTAGAAAGAGAATTGGTCCTAGTACCGATCCCTGGGGTACCCCGCTACTTACATTGGTCCATTTAGATGCCTTACCGTTTATGACTACCCTTTGCTTTCTGTTGCTGAGCCAATTTTCTATCCATTTCAACACACCGTCTTGTATTCCATGCGCTTTTAGTTTTAGCAGTAAACGTTTGTGGGGAACTTTGTCAAAGGCCTTTTGAAAATCAAGGTATATAATATCTACAGCTTTACTCTAATCGTAGAGGTTGAGGATATCGTGGAAGAAGTCTAAGAGGTTTGTTAAACAGGAACGTTTTTTACGAAAGCCGTGTTGAGTATCTTTAAGTATGTTATTTTCCTCTAAGTGATTTACGAGTCTGTCTCGTATGACCGTTTCTAGCATTTTACATACAACTGAGGTTAAGCTAATTGGACGATAGTTACTGGGTAGGGATTTGCTGCCTTTTTTGAATATCGGTGTTACGTTGGCTAGCTTCCACTGATCAGGCATAGTTCCAGACTGCAAGGATTTATTGAATAGTAATGTCAGTGGTTTGGAGAGCTCATTCTTAGCTTCCTTTAGAACTCTAGGCGAGATTGTATCAGGTCCTGGCGTTTTATTTACCTTGAGTTTATCTAAACAATTCAATACTTCTCTCTCAGTAACGGTGATATTGCTTAGAACATCTGAATTATCAATCTGAATCGGCGATGGTGTAGGGATATCACTGAGGTCTTCTGTTGTAAAAACTGATGCAAAGAAGGTATTGAGGGCATTACTCATTTGTACTTCGTCTTTGGTGTATTCTCCATTTTCATCGACTAACGGTCCAACAGTTGAAGTAACTACTTTTTTCTTTCTGATATAACTATAGAATTCTTTCGGGTTTGTTTTACTTTGATTCGCAATATGTAACTCTAAGGTCTTTTTACTTTGCTTAATTAACTTTTTGGCTTTGCGTCGTAGCTCTACAAATTTCACCCGTTCTTCGTCATTTTGTGAGGATTTTAATCTATCATTAGCAAATTTTTTAGCAAGCAGGCAGTTTGAAATATCTTTATTCCACCATTTGGGCTTATTATTATGGCCTGGACGCCGTATTTTCGATGGTATGCAGTCTTGCACTGCTTTTAGGTAAGTGGTTTCGAATAACTTCCAAGATGTATTTATGTCGTTATTGTTAATTAAAAAGCTCCAGTCAGTTTCTTTAAACATAGCTCTAAGTTTATGGAAGTTTGCTTTCTTGAAATTAGGGACTTTTTCGATGCTACTATTTGGTTCGTTACTAGTAAACTTTAAAGTGAAAGTTATCGTACGATGGTCGCTGTTACTGAATTCATCACCAACATTCAAATTCTCTATCAATTCTTCTTTTGTTGCAAGTACAATGTCAAGAACGTTATTACCACGGGTCGGCATTCGAACAAATTGATAAAGCGAACTCTCTTGCAAGTTCGTATACAAGTCATGTCCGGAGTGTGAAGTAAGAGTATCGCCCCACTTGGTCACAGGTAAATTAAAGTCGCCAAAAATTACGGTATCTTGTGAGTTACTTACATCTGCAATTTGTTCGTAAATTTCTCGGTCAGTTTGCACTGATTGAGCTGGAGGTCTGTATATTAACGCAAGTATTATTTTTGTACCTTTATTATTCTTTATTAGCACAAAAGATGTGTCGACGTTCACAATTTGAGGTTTTGACACGAGGGTCGGGTTAAGACTTTCTTTGATATAAAATAAAACGCCACCTCCATTTTTATTTATTCGGCTGTTCTCAAACATTACATAACCGGGAAGTGAATACTCTGCTAAAAAGTCTCTATCTTGTGTATTGAGCCAAGATTCTGTTATGCCAATCACATCATAATTTTCTGTAAACACTAGTTCCTCTAAATCTGAAAATTTAATGCGTATGCTACGAGCGTTTGCATAGAAAACATTCAAAGTTTTGGATTTGGGATTCAAGGAACGGTCTTTATTCAAATTATTGGTTCTGGTTGGATCTACATTTACATTCATGGCTGTCCTCGGTCCTCGGTCGTTATCCCTGACGGTTTTGAATTGGGGTCGTGTTGGTGGAGCTTTATCCAAATTCGCGGTTCTTGACGGATTAGTATTTAATTCCTTTGTAGATTGCCGTCCTCGCTGTCTTCGGTCCTCCTTCCTGGTTGTCCTGTGCTGTGCTGTGTGGGAGGAGGTAGAGGGTGGGAAAAGTGGCATTAGTGAAACAGTTATGGAAGGTGGTAGTGGTGACAGAGGTTGAGGGAGTCATTGGTGATAGTGGAAATCAGTGGAAATAGTGGATAGTGCAAATGTGGTGTTGGCAGGGGTTGCAGGTGACTGTATAAATAATGTATAGTCAGAACATTAATTTCGATAACACCTAAAATATATTCAATGCAACTATTTAATCTCACATCGAGGCCATTGAACTCAGGTCCCCATTTGTTGTCAACTTGTTCAGTACAAGTGACGTCTTTTGTATTTGATCTCAGCTATATTTACACGGTTTGATGAAGCTTAGGAAGGATGTATGGTAGCTAAAAGGATTAATTGAGCTAGTCTGTAGCCTTTTAATTGATACACGTCCTTCCCAAGCTGAATACAATCGCTTAATAGTTGCTAGCATGTAATGCAAAGGAGGTTACCGGTCCTAAAGGGGTTATAATAGCCACTAGCTGCTTTTCTTCATGTTTTGTTATAACTCAAATCAATGTGTTCCTCCCTTAGACAACTCGTCATCAATGTTGTTTCAAACTAAACAAAATATCTGACTGTACTTAATTGGGAGTTGGTGGTGGAGATGGGGAGAGATTGTAGATTGTGATCGGGAGGTGTAGGCCTATATATGTGCTAATGAAGGGGTGAGGAGAGATTGTGTGGGGAGGGGTGTGGAGAGAATATGTGGGAGGGGTGAGGAGAGATTGTGTGGGGAGGGGTGAGGAGAGACTGTGTGGGAGGGGTGAGGAAAGACTGTGTGGGAGGGTGTGGAGAGAATGTGTGGGAGGGGTGAGGAGAGAACGTGTTGGAGGGGTGAGAAGAGACTGTGTGGGAGGGGTGAGGAGAGACTGTGTGGGAGGGGTGAGGAGAGAATGTGTGGGAGGCTGAGGAGGGAATGTGTGGGGAGGGGTGAGGAGGGAACGTGTGGGAGGGGTGAGGAGGGAATGTGTAGAAGGGGTGAGGGAAAGGTCAATGTAAGAGAAGAAGAAGAGTGGGGGATGCTTGTGGAGTGAATTAAAGTTGAGGAATAAGGTAGTGGTGGAGGGATATCTTTAGTGATGAGAGCATGGTGATGGTGATGGTTATGCTGAGAGCATGGTATTGGTGGTGGTGGAGGAAGTGGGAGGGGTAAATGACCAAATAAGAGTAGGGCAATGGAATATTGAACTAAATGAGGAAGAAATAGATGAAAATATGAATGAGATGGTGAGTGAGGAGGAGATTAGGAGGAGTGTGAAGAAGCTGAAGAGAAACAAAGCGGCAGGGCCGGATGGGATAACAGCAGAGATGTATATTGAAGGAGGGGAGATGATAGTTAGGATGTTAAAGAAGCTATTTGATAAAATATGGGAGGAGGAAGAAATACCAGCAAGATGGAAAGAAAAAAGGGTCACATTGATTTACAAAGGAGGAGCGAAAAAAGTGCACGAAATGGGGAGTTATAGACCAATAACGGTAATAAACATACTAAATAAGATATTTTATGGGATACTAAAGGAGAGGGTAGGAGAGTATGTAGAAGAAAGGATCCTACTTAGTGAAGAGCAAAATGGGTTTAGGAAGGGGAGAAGAGGAACAGACAATATAATTACATTAGATGAGATTATAGAGAAAAAGGCAAAGCAAGGGAAATGTGTGTTTCTAGTGTGTTTGGATGTGGAGAAGGCATATGATAAGATTAGTAGGGGAGTTGCAGAAGCAGTGATGGAGAAACTAGAAGTGAGTAGGAAGATAAGGAACATGATAATGAATATGTATGAAGGGGCGGAGACAGAGATTGTGTGGAAAAATATTGCAGTGAAAGGAATCAGGAGAAGGAAATGGGTAAGGCAGGGATGTAGCCTGTCACCATTAATTTTTGCAATGTGCATGGAGGAGTTGGTGAGGAGAATTAAGAGTAAGGGACAAGGAGTGAAAATAGGGCAGTATAGGCTAGCAATTCTGACGTTTGCTGATGATGTACTGTAGCGTTGATAGCAGAGACAGAGGAAGATATGGGGGAAATGTTACAGGAGGCGGAAAGGTTTGGCAGAGACCTAGAAATGAAGTTCAGTGTAGAGAAAAGTAGTATGATAGTAGTAAATGGACCAGAGGCAGTAGAAATGAGGATAGGAGGGGAAAGAATAGAAACAAGGGAGGAAGTGAAGTATTTAGGGGTAGGGATAGGGAGGGAAGGGCGACAAAGGACAATGAATGAGAAAATCATGAAGGTGGAGCAGTGTAGTGGGAAACTGTGGAATGTGACAAAAACCAGAGTAAATAAATATAAAATAGTAAGAGAGGTGTGGAAGGACTTTGAAGTGCCGAGAATAATGTACGGGATGGATGTGAGAGGGAGTACAGGGGGAGAAATAAATAGACTGGAGACGAGACAAAATACAATAAGAAGAATGGGGTTAGGAGCAAGAAGGTGGACAGCAAATGAAGCAGTGAGAGGGGATATGGGATGGAGTACGTTTGAGGAAAGAGTGGCGAAGGCAAAGTTGAGGTACAAGAGTAGGTTGGAGGAGATGGAGGATAATAGGTGGCCAAGGAGAGTGAATGAATGGGGGGACCCGGGGGAGGGGAAGAGTAGATGGGCAAAAGAGTGTAAGAGAAAACTGAAAAAAAAATAGGAGTGAAACAAAGAAGGGTGGGAGAGGAGTGGAGAGATGTAGGGAGTAATGCAGGACTAGGTCAGGGAAGGAGACTAGAGAAAGAGATAGGAACGAGAGTGAAGGAAGTAGGAAGACAGGAATGGAAGAGAAATATGGAGAAGAAAAGTACACTGATAAGATATAGAAGCAAGGGGAGACCGAGAAAAGAGGAGTTCTATGACGGAAGTTGGGGAGCTGAACTGCTGTTTAAGGCTAGGGCAGGAGCATTAGAGACAAATAGGAGAACATGGAGGTGGAATGGGGGGGGGTGAAAGAGTGTCTGCAGTGTGAGGTGGGAGGGAGGAGAGTGGAGGAGACAATAGAACATATAGTGACAGAGTGCCAGGGGTATGCAGAGGAGAGAGAAGGGTTGGAAAATGAGTTGAAACGGGTGGTAGGGGAGAGGGAATGGGAAGAACAGAAAGAGGAGGAGGATGAGGGTGTAAAATTTGTGTTAGGTCTCGGGACAGAAGAGGGGGTAGATGGGGAAAAGGGGAAAAGAATGAAGGTAGTGAAAAGATTCCTGGAGCAGGTGTGGCAGAAGAGAAAACGGAATAGAATAGAATAGGGTGAGGGGGGAGAAGGTGACCAGAGCGGGGGAGGAAGAAAAATGAGATTAAATAGTAGAGAGGGGAAAAGTTAAATTAAGGTAAGGAGAGAACAAGATATTGGGGGGTGGAGGAGGGGGTAAAATAGGGAGAGGAGAGTTCTGCTTAAGCTATATACTTCAATTTTTTTTCTTTAACTATCCTTTCTACGACTACATATTTTCTAAACTAATTTTTAATCTAGCTCTAGCTGTTTCTGGAGAAGTCACCGGTGCATAGGTGAGATGGCTTGAAAAGGGACAGCAACTCCACAAAAAGAAGAAGAAGAAGAAGGTGGTAATGATGAAAGCATAGTGATGATGGTAGTGGTAATGATGAGAACATGGTGTTGGTGGTGGTGGTAATGATGGTAGTGACTGTGGTGGTGGTGAAGGTTGTATTGTGAAGCTGATGATAGTAGTAGACGTAATAATGATGAAGGTGGTATAGTGATAGTAATGATGATAGTGGCGGTGATGATGGTGCTGGTCATTGTGGTTGTAGTGGTGGTGGTGGTGGCATGGTGATGATGTTATCGGTGGTGATGGTGGTAGTGGTTATGGTGGTGGTGGTGGCATGGTGATGATTTAAGTGGTGGTGGTGATGGTAATGGTAAAGTTGCTTGTAGTGGTGATGGCGATGACTACCATAGTGGGTGACTGTGTGGTGATGAAACATAACAGAAGTAGGAGCGGTTATAATGGTGGTGATAACAGTAAAAGATAGATAGATAACAGAGGGGGAGGTATTGAAAGTAAATAAAATAGTGTACCAAGGAGTGACGGGAGAGGGTGCAATATAATTAAGTTGGTACTGGGAGGAAATTATAGGGAGATGAGCCGTTTTTCTGGTCCCCTTTTTCCCTCGGGTTAAGCCCCATTTGTTTTGAGATTATAAGACGTTCGGCCCATTAGTTTGGCGATTTTACCACATTTCGCCCTATTTCGTTGTCATTTTAAGACCTTTCGTGCCATTTATGTGTCGATTTTTTCCTGGCGAGCGATAGCGAGCCTGATATTTTAAGAGGAGTCGGCCTTCGGCCGGGACATTTTTCTACCGAAAAATTTACATATTTATCCTGAAGGGGGGTCTAGGGGGTGTTGTTGTTGTTGTTGTTGTTGTTGTTCCCCAAGCTGCCTGGCCGAACAGCACCAAGGCCCCGAGCAAGGCCAAGGCCATAACCGAGCGCCCCCACAGAACCCTCCCCGCCGACCACAATAAAGCCTGGGTGACCGAAGCCACTCCATGGCGGGGAGCTGAGGAGGGTGCGGAAATGCCCGGGAAACCAAAGCCCCACCCAGGGCCCTGTGTCCCTCAGCAATTATGAAACATAAAGTTGAGGGGCAAGGGAAAAATGTGACGCTTTGGCTTCCAATCTTGGTAGATTGGGAGGTCAATCCACGTTAGAGACGCCGTCACTTGAGATCTAGAAAATATATAAGTAAAAGGAACAGTCAGAGTAAGCTATGGATATGGCAGAGATTGCTCAGTTCTCACTCTGATAGACCAGCCCATCACCACATGACTAGAACCCAATCCTCTCAGCATCAGCTAGGAAAGGCGGGGGGATAGCTCCCCTATTTCAACCCCTTTCGGGGTTGGGCACCCGCCCATGGTGGTAGTGGTAAAGGTGGTTGTAGTGATAGTGACTGCCATGGTGGGTGAGTGTGTGATGATGAAACATATTAGAAGTGGGAGTGGTTATTATGGTGGTGATAACAGTAAAAGATATATAGATAACAGAGGGGGAGGTGATGGGAAGTAAGGTTGGTGATAATATAGTGTACCAAGGAGTGACGGGAGAGGTGCAGTATAATTAAGTTGATACTGGGAAGAAATTTAAAGAGTGGGGAGTGAAGCCGGTATCACGAGAGCGTTTGTTCCCACAACATTTATCCTCAACACTGGTCTGGCAGCTTAAGAGGTCAACATTTAAAATATTTCGGTTACCTAAATTCATCTACCATCAGTCTAGTTTCCGATACCAGTGAAAAATATTCCAGAAATGTTGCCAGAATAATGTTGATCATCGAATGTTGACTATAAAAGCTCTCGTGTGATAGCGGCTTTAAATGGAAGAGTCTATGAATGTAAATGGACGAGTGTAGGTGAGTGAATATTAGTGTTAGTGTGTTCGAGTAAGAGTGCATGGGTGTAGGAATGAGTTCGTTCAAATGAGTGTGAGTGTGTGCCAGTGAGTGATTGTTCAATAATATGGGTGCATTCGAATAACTGCATGAGACTAAGAATGCATGCAAGGGAGTGTGTGAAAGTGAGAAGGCATGATATGAGTGAAAGCATTTATGAATACACATTGCATGCGAATGCGAGTGAGTATACGTAAGTAAGAATGCGAGAAAGTAATAAATTATATATTTAAAGTGGACATAGTGAGTGTGTGGGTATAGGAATATGGGTAAGTATGAATGCATAAAATCGTGTGTTCGAGTGAGAGCATGTGCATATGTAAGCAAGTTAATTTGTAATACAAACGAGCATAAGTGCAACCTAGTGTATGAGAGTGCGTAGTAGTAAGAATGTGTGTGGGGAGAGAATGCATTGTTTTCAATGTAAATGCAGGAGACAAAAGGCAAATCTTCCTGTGACAAGTGTCTCCCCCAAAGTTGAAAGAGTGACAGAGAGCCAAATTTTAAGATGCATTACAGTCAAAATGTATGGACACGCATGCGAGTGAGTGTATGAGCAAATGGATGTAGCCTAAGTGACTGTGAGCAAGTGAATATAAGTGAGGGTGTAAAAGTTAGTATGTGTGTGGGTAAATAATAATGGGTGAATGAGTGGATCAAAGAGAGTGAGTGTGTGTGAGTGAAAGTGGGTGTGCGAGTGTGTGAGAGCGAGAGAAAGCCAGCGAGCGAGAGTGCAAGCAGACCCCGAGATGACTGATGAAGGTGAACGGTGGCAAAGGAAGGAAGGAGGGTGATGGTGGTGGTGTGAGGAAGGTGGTGGTGGTGTGAGGAGGGTGGTAGTGGTTTCTGGAGAGTGGTGATGGTGGTGGTGTTGATGTACAAAGTACAAAGGAGTACAAAGGAAATCAAGCAACAACAGATCCAGTGACCCTTCTAGGTTGCTTGTCCTCCAAAACACTGAGGATCAAGTGTCCAAACAGTGGTTTAGAGTGGGTAAGGGAACATTGGAAAGGGAATTACTGCCCTGGAACTAATGTCCGTGGCAGGATTAGGAAGTTAGTAGGGGACAGATGGGTTAGTAACTGAGGGAGGGATAAAATAAAGTTATTCATTTACAAACGCAGTCAGTCGCGGGTTTGATGCGAGATATTTGTCTAGGCGGAGTTTAAATGAATCAACGGTGATGCAGTCTATAAACGTTTCGGGGAAGCCCATTCCACAAGTTGACAACTCGATTGAAGAAGAAATTCTTAGATTCGTGCGAGTTAAAAGATTTACCAATAATTTTGCAACCGTTTCCCCGCGTGTAATTAGATTGGTCGATAGTGAAGTACTTACTACAGTTCATATTGTCGATGCCTTTGATGATTTTGAACACTTGAATTAAGTCGCCTCTTAATCTGCGCTGGGTTAAAGGAAATAGATTTAATTCTCTAAGACGCTCTTCGTATGGTTTGTTCTTTAGGCTAGGTATCATTTTGGTAACTCTACGTTGAACTCGTTCTAGCTTGTTTATATCTTTTTGGTAATAAGGGCACCAGGATTGAACGCAGTATTCCAGAAGAGGGCGGACTAAGGAATTGTAAAGAGTTAGGATAACTTCTTTGGATTTATGCTCAAATGACCTGCCTATAAAGCCAATTATTTTGTTTGCCTTCTTAACAACTTCTGAACATTGTTGACTCGGTTTTAGGTTACTCGCTATTGTTACTCCCAGATCGGTTTCTCTGTTTACATTCTTAAGCTGAGTGCCATTCATCGAATAGTTTGCTTTCTCATTTAGGTATCCGATATGTAGTACTTTACATTTATCCGCATTGAAACTCATTTGCCAAATTTGGGCCCAACATGACAATTTATCTAGATTGTGTTGCATATCGTCAACTTGTTCTTTTGAGAGTACGCTATTTGCAATTTTTGTATCGTCAGCAAATTTTGAGATTGTACAGGTGAGACCCTCATCTATGTCGTTGATGTAAATTAGAAAGAGAATTGGTCCTAGTACCGATCCCTGGGGTACCCCGCTACTTACATTGGTCCATTTTGATGCCTTACCGTTTATGACTACTCTTTGCTTTCTGTCGCTGAGCCAATTTTCTATCCATTTCAACACACCGTCTTGTATTCCATGCGCTTTTAGTTTTAGCAGTAAACGTTTGTGGGGAACTTTGTCAAAGGCCTTTTGAAAATCAAGGTATATAATATCTACAGCTTTACTCTCATCGTAGAGGTTGAGGATATCGTGGAAGAAGTCTAAGAGGTTTGTTAAACAGGAACGTTTTTTACGAAAGCCGTGTTGAGTATCTTTAAGTATGTTATTTTGCTCTAAGTGATTTACGAGTCTGTCTCGTATGACCGTTTCTAGCATTTTACATACAACTGAGGTTAAGCTAATTGGACGATAGTTACTGGATAGGGATTTGCTGCCTTTTTTTAATATCGGTGTTACGTTGGCTAGTTTCCACTGATCGGGCATAGTTCCAGACTGCAAGGATTTATTGAATAGTAATGTCAGTGGTTTAGAGAGCTCATCCTTAGCTTCCTTTAGAACTCTAGGCGAGATTGTATCAGGTCCTGGCGTTTTATTTACCTTGAGTTTATCTAAACAATTCAATACTTCTCTCTCTGTAACGGTGATATTGCTTAAAACATCTGAATTATCAATCTGAATCGGCGATGGTGTAGGGATATCACTGAGGTCTTCTGTTGTAAAAACTGATGCAAAGAAGGTATTGAGGGCATTACTCATTTGTTCTTCGTCTTTGGTGTGTTCTCCATTTTCATCGACTAACGGTCCAACAGTTGAAGTAACTACTTTTTTCTTTCTGATATAACTATAGAATTCTTTCGGGTTTGTTTTACTTTGATTCGCAATATGTAACTCTAAGGTCTTTTTACTTTGCTTAATTAACTTTTTGGCTTTGCGTCGTAGCTCTACAAATTTCAGTCGTTCTTCGTCATTTTGTGAGGATTTTAATCTATCATTAGCAAATTTTTTAGCAAAAAAAAAAAAGGGTAGTGGTGGTGTGAGGAGGTTGGTGGTGGTGTGAGGAGAATGGTGGTGGTGGTGATGTGAGGAGGGTGGAGGAGGGTAGTGGTGATGGTGGTGTGTGTCGGTTGAAGAGCTTCACTAGATAAATTATGATCCGCTTGCAGAGAAACCACCACTCTTAATATTATTATTTACACTTTTCCTATCTTTTATTCACTTTTATAATTTTGCCCTCTTATCATCATAATTTTCAGTCTTATATCATCATTTTAATCCATAATATAATCAATTATACTCCTAGCATTGTCATTTCCACACTTATAAATATTTTCACGCATATTAACCCGATTTGTGCGGGCAATTTTCCGCTATAATAGGGCTCATTCAGACACTCCTGATTGTTTAAAAAAGTGCTTGAATGAAATAAAATGTTTGCAGCAAAAATCTAAAGGAAAAGAGCTTTCAAATGACAACAGAACGAGCTCTGTAGCTAGCAAGGTTCACTCGCAGAGTTACTACAGACATCAGCAATATTCGCTAATAATTAGCAATGTTCCTCTGCATTTGCCTTTGGCAACACTGTATACTGTACATCTCTGGAGACCCCACCACAGACCTCAGTGCGGCGGCAGCCGTGCCGGAGAGCGGACGGGGACTTGCTGCACTCCTGATCACTCACACTCATCTCCACAGGCTTTAATGGGCTTTAAATTCCAGGATATTTCAAGGCCATACCTGTACGGCAACTGCAGTAAAAGGGTTAATATAATATCCACTCATATTATCATCATTTACACTAGTGTTATCGTCTTTTCTACTCTTACTATAATATTTCTCATTCCTATTATCTTCATTTTCACACTTATTATAATTTTTTTCACTATTACAACCTTCAAGATTACTGCTGTTAGTCTTTCCTCCTCTACTGCCCTTACTCAATAATTTTCTTGTTGTCAGCCTTAGTGTCTTCCCCCCTACCACGCTACACATTTTTAAATTATCAATAACATTTTCCTCTCGTTCTCCTCAATCAGGAAATTATGAAAATACTTTATCAATTCCATAACTATATACTAGAGAGTGTAATGTCAAGTATTACTAAGACGAGTTTGACAGAATGAATATAACGAGATGACCTGATGAAACTCTAAGGGAAATATTGTCAAAAAGGTGCTACTCCTCATATGGTGTATATATTCATTAACCCATTCAGTACCAGGGACGTCCTTTTCATCATATTCTGGCTACTATAAGACAATATTATTCAGCTTAGGAAGGGCCTCTAGCAAAAATAAGGCTTCAAACTAACTCAACCAACACTTTTAACTAACCCAGATCCTTGCTAAGCTGCATAATATATTCTAAATATAGCTAGCATAAAATATGGTACTCAAAGGGTCAAGTATTAACCCTAAATCCCTGCATCTGCTACCTTCACCCTAGCAAACTCTCCTCATACATTGTTTTTGTTATATTTTTCATTTAGCAGTCTACCAGCAATCACATTCCCAATCGGCTATTCTTATATTTTGTCATCATGTACTTTTCTTGTTTAATGTCTCCCTCAGTATCATCACATTTGTATTAACATTTTCTCCGCCACTCTCCTACTCAGTCAATTTCAATAGGATTAAATTAATACCCACTGATCGCATTTTCCCCTTGCATCGTTTTACACCAAATTTGGCTTACGTAGCACTTCCTAGTATGAAAATATACATATCTCAAATATTCTCAAGCTAAAAAGTTGCATTTTACTTTCATAATTCAAACATGAGTTATATTATCTGGAGAGCATATTCCAGAATACACCTGACCAAATCATTAACAATAAAGATATGGTCATCTAGAGTTATTGAGTATGTAAATCAAGGGAGGAAAATACATTTGAAGTTGTGAAGGCTTTAATATGCATTTGGAACGAGAAAATGTGTAATGATTAACCCGAGGAATAAGTCATTTATGGTTTTGAAAGTGCCGCACGTGTGAATTAATTACCTTTGATTCTGACAGAAGCAATATATACTACTGTTCCATGTGTGTATATCTTACATGTACAGTATAATGAACATGTGAACACTGAAGACTAGAAACTAGGCATAATGAGCAAATATCCAGTCAAAAACCATATAATTGTGATTGGGGAGGGTTGAGACATGTGACAGAGCGTGCGACATAAACCCTCCCTCTCCAAGATCTCGCGAGACACTATAGGTAGCGCCAGCGAACTTGACAATAATCTGGACCCCTTAACTTCTTATAACTCGAAAGGAATGAAAGCAATCAGGCTGACGTTTCTATCATTTGGGAAGAGTACACCAGGAAATAGGTGTGGTTATTTGCAGCCAGTTTGCTCTAGGCCCTTTTCAGTTACCGAGAGGTTAGGGATCAAGATTATTGTCAAGGTCGTTGGCGCTACCTATAGTTGATATACGGCTGACTCCCACGCATGTTAGGGTGGGAGGAAGTAGAGGAAGGGAAGGAGAGTGATAACTCGACATATTACTGTTGGTGAAAAGAAATATAGGGCATATAAAGACGGAAACATTTGGATCATTGAGGAGGAGTGAAGTGGAGGCCGGGAGAATGGGAGGGAATGAGAAGGAGGGGAGGAGAGGGTAAGACACATGTTAGGGGAGGCCAGGGGGTGGTGGGAAGCACACATACCACCTAATCACATATTGCTTCTATTTTTTTCATAGGCCTATCGCATTCGCCAAGCATACACTTCCGGAAGGCCTATCGCACTTGCCGGGTTAATATGTTTTCACTATATGCTCACAAATATGTGTGCTTGGTGATATCTAATAATCTTATATTTAAATTTAATTAAGTGGCTGTTACAACCTTGGTGATGATATTTTAAATTCCGTCCAGATATACTGTATATAGTCTACTCATTATAAGTAGGTCAGAATTGTAACTCTAACCTCTCGTAACTTAAAGAGGGGTACACCAAACTCATGTAAATGTCAACACTTAATCCCAGGTTTATTCTGTCCATATAGTAACGGTATACATTCACATTATCACCAACCCACCAATTAACTTACAAATAAACCTAATTAATGAAATCAATGAAAGTAATGAATACATGTGGTACTCCAAGAATTCGAACCAAGGATACTCACACCAAAATTCAGCGCATTAACCATTACACTACATTTCAGTGCAAATATTCTTTTCACTTTTAGGTAAAAATAGTGTTGTTAAGACTTCTGCCTTACTTACAATGGACCGAATTTAGGTTCACCAAAAAGGTTCACCCCACAACCTGCACAATACTGGTATTTTCTGTTGTCTAGGATCTGGCTTAGGAGGGTCCCTGTCGTAAATATAATCCAAAATATAAATGCACTAGACTTCATCATCCTAACCCCCTAAACTCATTCATTCACTGGGGACCTACCCACGTAGCTTCACTTACCCTCTGTGTATATACGCTGGTCATTCTCTTCCTCCTGATAATATTATATAAAGAATATGTCACATTATGATAATGCACAGTTGTGTTTAGGAATAATTGAACACCACCTGATGATAAAACCAATACGGTGATCATTAACTAGTGAATTCCGGCAATATAATCGGTGTGGCTCGAACAGTTTATCAAAATAGTTCGCCACTGTATCATATTTGTACCACATTTTTTTCTTCTTCAGAAACTCCTGACCACGAATTAGTCTACTTTCCGATACCAGTGCAATATAGTCTTAATTACTGCCAGCATAGAGTTGCGAATCGGAAGTTGCCGGAAAATGCCTTCGTGTAAATCTGCCTTTGTTCAACATTCAAAACTCCAACAAAACTCTGCAAACAGAACAATTTAAACTCCATATAAGTAACCCTTTTAACTCCATCAAGAAAGTACAATAATTTCCATCAGTAAACCATCTATCTCCGTGAATACAAGACAATATGGAGCATTCAGCTGCAGCAGCTGGGACCTCAGGAACAACGGAAGGGGTCCATGTTGAGTAAAATGTGGCTACTGTCTTTTGTAGGATAATGCGGGGAATAAGGGGAAGTTCTTCTTGACACTGGCGTCTCAGCTTCTCAAAGTAGTCGTTTGGCTCGGCAATCACTAAGTCTTGTAGCTCCCTTGATTGTTCACACTCTGAAGGCACCAATACTCCTTGAGGTAGAATAGGCGGGCCGCTTAGATTGGTCTCGAAACATTTCTCCTTTTCATTGGTAGGGTTGTCGACAGCCTTTTGTCTATAGTTTCTCCCTATAAGAATATATCGTAAGTCTTTCGTGCTTTTTTCTATAAAAAATTGTGTCCGCAGAGGGAGTGGCAGACGTGAAGAGGAAGAGGGTCTAGGCGCATGTCACATCTGCGAGCTAGTGTGTTGAGGGTGGGGATTCATGACCTTATAATTATGGCCCCGTCCTGGATCCAGATGCCTCCTTGCACCATCGGTCTAGGCCAATCAAGTTCCGAGGCCCATCTCGTGATCGTCATCTTGATCTGGGAGCAAGGCGATGGTCAGGGGTCATGTGGTGTCTAGGATTTGGGGATTCCCCGGGCCAAGTTTGGGGCAGGTTGGAGCGGTGACTCAGTTCCGGTTGGCCAAATAGCTTCCGTGGTTGTCTTCTCTTCCATTCTCGGACCTGGTGTCATGGGCATCCTGCTTGTGCAAGCAGGGAGTGGGGGGGGGGGGGGGAGCTTTCATCCTCAGTGTCATTAGGGGCACAGACAGTTGGGTGGCCAGGCGGTAGCACTCCCCAGGGTACTCCTTGCTGCACTCCGGTACCTTCGAGCCTGGGGGAACGTGAACTTGGCTCTTTAAATGGGAAGCTTGGTGTGTCGTCGCCTGTGGTGTCACTGGTGGTGTTGTCTGTGGTGCCAGTGAATCTTGCTCAACACCTATTAATACCTAAGTGAAATTGTAGATTCATTTCAATACCATTCAACTTTCTGTTCAGTGAATTTCTGTCATGTCTCTTCGTAATATGACGCCAACCCTTTTCACTTTCGTAATGATCACTCATGGCAAGTTACTTCCGATTTCAACCAGTTTTTGGCTATTAAATTATAATTCTATCTTCCTCTAATTATCTACTCTCTCTCTCTCTATATATATATATATATATGACTTCTGCTTCCGTGGCCGAGGACCCTCGGAGAGTGCTGAACGCATTACCGAGGTAATCCTCTCGGGCATGGAAGCGTACATTCCATTTTCTTTCTCTCAGTCTAATGCAAAAAAATCTTGGTTTACTCACGCTTGTTCTGCTACTGTCCACAACAAGGATGAAGCATTCAAACGGTACCGACGCCTAAAACTCAAGAATCTCATTCTTCCTATGTTTCTGCCCAGAATCAAGCCAAATCTGTTCTTCGACTTGCCAAGCACTCTTTCATCAATAATAAATGCACTAAACTATCCAACGCTAGCTCTTCCCAAGCTTTCTGGCATCTAGCCAAAAACCTCTCCAACAACATTTCTTCCTCGTCTTTCCCTCCCCTTTTCCACTCTGATGGCACAACCATCACTTCTTCCTCTGACAAAGCTGAACTATTTGCTCAAACTTTTGCCAGAAACTCTACCTTAGATGAATCCGGTGCTATTCCACCCTCTCCAGCCCCCTCTCTCTTACTTATGCCTAATATCCTAATCTCTTCTAAAGATGTACTTTCTACCCTCTCTGGGCTTAATACTAAGAAGGCGTACAGTCCGGACGGTGTTCCTCCTGTTGTACTTAAAAACTGTGCTTCCGTGCTGACCCCCTGCCTAGGCAAACTCTTTCGTCTCTGTCTCTCCTCTAACGTCTTTCCTTCTTGCTGGAAGTTTGCTCTCATTCAACCTGTCCCAAAGAAGGGTGACCGCTCTCAATCCTCCAACTATCGTCCAATTGCTCTCATCTCTTGTATCTCTAAAGTTTTATAAACAATTCTTGCTTCCAAATTTCTTAAGCATTTCTCTTCTCATAATCTGCTCTCAGATCGCCAGTATGGCTTCCTTAAGGGTCGCTCTACTGGTGATCTTCTTTCATATCTTACTAACTCTTGGTCATCCAACTTTCGGGACTTCGGTGAGACTTTTTTTGTTGCACTAGACATATCGAAGGCCTTCGATAGAGTCTGGCACAATTCTTTAATTTCCAAACTGCCCTCCTTCGGTTTCTGTCCCTCCATCTGTGCCTTTCTCTCTAATTTCCTTTCCGGCCGTTCCATAGCTGCGGTTGTGGACGGCCATCGCTCATTTCCCCATCCTATCAACTCCGGTGTTCCTCAGGGTTCTGTCCTATCTCCTATTCTCTTTCTAATTTTCATAAATGATCTTCTCAACTGTACCTCTAGTCCCATCCATTCATATGCAGAGGACTCTACTTTACACCACTCAATTAGTTTTCCAGAACGCCCCAGCCAGCAGTCCCTCAAAAGTAAACGTAATGAAGCCATAAAATGCTTATCTTCTGATCTAGCTATTATTTCCAATTGGGGTAGAGAAGACCTTGTTGCATTTAATGCTTCCAAAACTCAATTTATACACCCTACTACCTCCAGAGGACTATCCCTTATTCTTCAACAATACAAAAATCAACCTTTCATCTTCCCTCAATGTTCTCGGTGTCTCTTCTGCTCTCACTTGGAAAGACTATATTGCCAGTCTCGCTAAGGCAGCCTCCCAGAAGCTGGGTGTGCTCAACCGCCTCAAGGGGTTCTTTACCCCGGCGCAGCTTCTTGCTCTGTACAGGGGCACAGTGCGTCCTTGTATTGAGTATTGTTCACATGTGTTTTTTTTTTCTATATTCCAACTACTTCCTCTCGGGCATAGGCTGAGAGCCTGCACACTCAACCGCTGAACACAGTGAGGCCCGTGAGACCTTGTTCCAGTCTAGGGAGTGAGACATGCGTAGCACCCCGGCTCGAAGCAATCCCATCTCTGAAGCCGCTCCGCCTCTGCGCTTCACAGTCTCATTCCCAGACTCGGACCCTCACTCTCAAAACGCCACCTATTGAGCAATTAACTCACTAGGCATGGCCCCCCTGTAGCATGCTTTGAATATGGGAATATTCATATAGTGCTATTTAATCAGGGAACAATGAGGGTATTTTGTTTGGCATTTCGGTGTGCTGTGGTAATGCACTGAAACTAGGTACAGCACAATTTCCATCCCAATAATATCTTCCCATTAACATATAGGGATTTGAACCCGGGTCCATTGGATTACCAGTCCAGTGGCAGGATCCTCTCACACCGCACTCCTAGATAAAGTAGAAAAAAAAGCCTTTCGTATCATTAACTCCCGTCCACTCACCAACTCTCTGCAATCTCTCTCTCTTCGCCGCAATGTTGCATCTCTCTCACTATTCTATTGCTACTACAATAATCAGTGTTCCTCGGAGCTTTCCCAGTCTATACCACCTCATCTACGTATAGTACGTAGTACCCGCCTTGCAACACAATCCCACCCCTACTCTGTGCAACTCTCCAACCCATGAGTGAAACGCTATTCTCAGACTGTCTTCTATTCAACTGCTGAGCTCTGGAACTCTCTCCCAGAATCAGTCTTTCCCCCTTCCTATGACCTAAATTGCTTCAAACTCCGTGTGTCCAGGCATTTTGGCTCGAACGTCCCTTGATTTCGGCCCTGTCACTCTTTGAAATCTGGGGGAGGCACTCGCTGCAGGCAGCTATGCCTTTTGTCTCCCTCATTCACATAGAAAAAAAAAAAAAAAAAAAATATATATATATACAGTATATATATATATATATATATAATTATATATATATATATATATATAATTATATAATATATACTGTATATATATTTATCTATCTCACTTCCTTCCTGTTGCAACCAAATTCAATCTCGGTGCACTTCGTTTGCAATCAAATATTGCTTTCAATCTCTTTCATATACGATCACATGTATACTCAATCACCTGCAATTCAATACGCTCGCTCTCCAGATGATATCACCGTTTTATCTCTCTCACTCTTTTATTGCCTTGTATTGTCTGCACTCATGCTTTCAGGGATTCACTCTTTTATGTTCTCACCAAGTTCAGATTCCCACGAGTTTGTTATATTCTGTTCACGTAGGCTTAAGCCGGTATCACACGAGAGCTTTTATAGTCAACATTCGATACTCAACACTTTTCTGGCAACATATCTGAAATATTTTGCACTGGTAACTGAAACTAGATTGATGATAGATGAATTTAAGCAAAAGAAATATGTTAAATGTTGACCTCATAAGCTGCCAGATCAGTGGTAAGAATAAATGTTGTTGGAAAAATCGCTCGTGTGATACTGGCTTTAGGAATTGACGATAATAGTAAACGAGTATGAATCAAGCGTAACGTTAAGGAGAGTTTTATTTGATTTGTTTTCTTTCCTGAAACCCCTTTCTCTCTCATGTGGTGTCGTTAGTTTTCAGATATTAAGACGTTCGCCCCAAAAGTTTAACAATTTTAAAACCTTTCGCCCGATTTCTTAGTTAATATCATGACCATGCCATTTAGGTGCCAATATATTTCCTAGCGAGCGATAGCGACCCTGTAATTTACGAGGAACTGGTCTTCGGCCAGTACTTTAAACAATTACAAATTTATCTCGAAGGGGGATTTTTGGGGCATTTTTTTAGCTTAATGGAAGTCTAGGAAAGAAAATATAAGATAATAAATAAATAAATAAATAGACCAATAAAACAATTCTTTCGCCCTTAAGGGGAGGCGGTCTGCCTGTTTGTTTGGTCTATTAATCAATTTATTCATATATATTTTTAGTTTCCTCCCTAGACCTCCATCAAGCTTAGAAAAACACCCCTTGGACCCTCCTTTAAGATAAATCTGTACATTTTTCGGTAGAAAAATGTCCCGGCCAAAGGCCGGTTCCTCTAACAATTGTAGGCTCGCTGTCGCTCGCCAGGAAAACATCGACACCTAAATGGCACGAAGGTCATAAAATTGACAACGAAATGGGGCAAAAGATGCTAAAATCGCCAAACTAATGGGCCGAACGTCTTATAATCTCAAAACTAGTGGGGCTAAACATTAGGGAGAAGGGGGTCCAGAAAGACGGTCTGCCTCCCCTTAATTAACACAATTATCATGCTGAAGGGCAATATTCAGAAAGCTATACAGAATCTCACAATATCATATTCTGAATTATAATAGATGTGAAGTTACATCTATTAACCAAACCTAACAGCGCTTAACCCCTTATGTACCGGCGACGTCTTCTTAACTTTATTCTAGCTATATTTGGACGGGTTTGTGAAGTTTAAGAAGGATCTGTGGTAGTAATAAGGGTTAATTAAGCGAGATCATTCGAAGCATGTCAAGGGAGGGGTGGTTCACTTTTTGGGCGATATTTGCATGTATTCATTATTTTTCTAGTTTTCTCCGTAGACCTCCATCAAATTAAAAAAAAAAACATCCATTAGACCTCCATTCTAGATTAATTTGTACATTTTTCGGTAGAAAAATTTCCCGACTGACGGCCGGTTCGTCCAACATTACAGGCTCACTATCGTTCGCCAAGGAAAAAAATCGACACCTAAATAGCACGAAAGGTCTAAATATTTGACGATGAAATGTGGCGAAAGGTCTTAAAATCGACTAACTAATGGGGCAAACATCTTAACATCTGAAAACTAATGGGGCTAAACATGAGGGAGAAAGTGGTCCAGAAAACCGGCCCATCCCCCCTTAATTGCTGGTATCCCTTGGATTGGCAGGGTTCGCAGGGTTTCACTTATAATATCATGCTAGTAACGTAAATATATAACATCATTAGAATTTGCACTATATTGAAAACAAATCCCTATAACGAGTCAGATGTGCCAACATGAGATGGAAAGTCACACACACGAAAAAAGAACCCAATGATTTTTATTTTTTTTTATATTACTTGTTTCACCATATGGAATTCCCTAGGATAAAATGGGTCAGCAGTGTCCAACTATCTAATGTACCGGGGGTTCTTAACCTTTTCCACACGGCTTCCCCTTTTTACATCTTCCGATAAGGTCCTTGTTAAAGCGAAGCAAATTAGAAGTTCAATATTAGCGAACCAGCACAACCTAAACATATTATGATTTATATCGACATACAGCAATGGTCAGGCATACTTGAACACTTCCTTATGACAAAACCAAAACTGTGAGTTTTAACTAATGAATCTTGGTAACGTTGTCTTTGTGGCTCAAATATATAACAAATTAGTTCGCTAGTGTGTCATCATTGTGCCTCTAAAAGAATTCCAGAAATTCCTGTCCACCACTGTACCATACCGTACTATAATAATGAAGAACATAATTAATCCAATGATATCTTACCTTTGGTAGTAGATAGATATAATAAGCATGCAAGAGAGAGAGAGAGAGAGAGAGAGAGAGAGAGAGAGAGAGAGAGAGAGAGAGAGAGAGAGAGAGCGAGAGCAACCAAATCGACAACGCTTAGCAGAGTTACAAGCTACAATTATATAGTTACGAAATTAAGAAGAATGAAATAATACTGTTTATCTCACTAATCGCTATTGTATAATGAATAAAAACACAAGCCCAGTATTATATAGACAAATAATTATTATAAATACGTTTCCATTTACATTTTATTGAAGTCGAAGTGATGAATATGAAGAGCGAAACCTTGTCAAAATATATATTGTCTTATCTTTGTGTTATTTCAACTTAATAATAAAACAATAATAACGCGATTTTGATATCCACTATGCGTAAAACCATGGGGAAATAATTTCAATCACTACGACTAGTTCCTTCAATATTTTCCTTTTAAAGTCCCCAGTCTTGAAACTTAGTGCATTAAGACAATTTTATGTGTAGTACTTTGCCTGGGAATTGTACAAAGCTTCTAAAGTCGGGGTTGGGAATATGATTTTTCTTCCGACAATTTTCAGTTCTATATTTTTAAATGGACTCGAGAAAATGCATTATGTGAAAACATTTATGTGTTAAATCTTCAAACTATGTGTTTTGCATATTTCATAAAAATATACTGTATAATCCCGAACTTATTTTAGGCTATTCTAATAATTCTTCATTGTAAGACTTTATTATTTATTATTTTTTTCATAACCCACTGGGCACCAGCGCCGCAGCGTATACGTCGGCAATGTATGTAACGCTAAACCCCAGAGCCGCATAGGCAGGGTGCGTTGGCACTGTTGATCTTATTTACTCTTGTCCAAGAGTACCTAAAGAATTACAATTTGTATGGGATATACCCATAGACTCCTATAAAGAAGGACTGGAACGTCACGACCTCGCGGTTTTTAACTTGAGTCTGAAGGATTAACTTGAGTCCTGGGCTAAAATGACTTCTAGAAGGGCTAGATACACGATCTCGGGGTCCAAATAGGGTTTTTTGAGGAAGGCGAGTTCACTAGCGACATTTTCAACACCACCTGGGGTCATTTTCAAGGTCAAAAGGTCATATTACAAGGTCAAATTAGTGAATTTTGGTAATTTTTGCCCGTTTTTTGGTGTCTAACTCATAAACGGTGAGAGATGGCTGATTGTAATAAAAGGCAAGTATGTAGAGCTGTCAAAATTTGATATTTATTATCATATATCGTATTACATAAACATTATATGCATATCACAACACTATGTCTATTACAACTATGTCTATGTCTATCACTAGTTGGAGAGCTTTTCTTGCCTCCTGAGGCATCCCACAGCCTTTTCTTTGTCATTTACATTGAGGACATGAGCTTTCAATAGAATGTTAGCTAAAGTAATACATGCAGCATTACTACTAGATACAGGTGCATCAACAAAGGATAACAGCTCAGCAAAATGAAAGCGGCAACGCATTTTAGTCTTGTCATGCAAATTATAGGCATTATGTACAAAAAATACGGTTGACATAGTCGGCACACTCAGTCCACCTCTATTCAAATTATCTAGGAACTCAGATGACACCTCGTTACCATCATCATCAATGATCTCCATACTAGTGCTATCACCATATTAATGAACAAGGTGTCTGGCCAAATAAACAACTTTATGCTTAAGGGTATCATCAGACCTCAAGAGTTCCTGAGTGTCTTGAGGAGTGATCTCGTCAATGAGTTTACTTCGCTCATCTGGATTTATGGAAGTAGTACAATTCTTGTCGCAATCAAGCACACGAGAACTAGATTCTGGCATAATGTCATGCTTGAGTGTCTGCAAAGTTGCAATTTTACCTGCAGCCATAATGTCAACTACGTCAATGTAGAAGTTTCCACCGCTTCTTTGCCTGGCTTGGCCGAAAAACGTTTCCAAGGCTTCATCCGCGAATATAGCAGGAAGAACGTAGTCAAAGTCTTTCTCTGCCAGAAGCAATTTGGCAGCATCCACATTATTACGTGTGGACACAGTGAAGGCTTCAGCAGTTTGCTGAGTTAGCTTCAGCTTACGACCACCACCTCCTTGCCATGCGCAGGTAGATATAATTTGGCAGGCCTCCTCCAGCCTAGTGAAACTTGTACAGACTGCTGTCGAAGGCTGTCTGGATTCGTCGCACAGATGGATACCAAAATTCACTAATTTGACCTTGAAATATGACCTTTTGACCTTGAAGATGACCCCAGGTGGTGTTGAAAATGTCGCTAGTGAAGTCGCCGTCCTCAAAAACCCCTATTTGGTCCCCGAGATCGTGTCTCTAGCCCTTCTAGAAGTCATTTTAGCCCAAGACTCAAGTTAATCCTTCATACTCAAGTTACAAACCCCGAGCATGGCAAGTTTCAGTCCTTCTTTAAAGGAGTCTATGGATAATACATATCAAATTTGGACAGCTCTACAAACTTGCCTCTTATTACAATCAGCCATCTCTCACCGTTTATGAGTTAGACACAAAACACGGGCAAAAATTACCAAAATTCACTAATTTGACCTTGAAATATGACCTTTTGACCTTGAAGATGACCCCAGGTGGTGTTGAAAATGTCGCTAGTGAATTCGCCGTCCTCAAAAACCCCTATTTGGACCCCGAGATTGTGTTAGCCCTTCTAGAAGTCATTTTAGCCCAGGACTCAAGTTAATCCTTCAGATTCAAGTTACAAACCCCGAGCAAGGTTTCAGTCCTTCTTTAAAGGAGTCTATGGATATACCTTATGATGTTGCCGAACAGTGGCGGTACTCGGCAACCCCCAAGTCCAGCCTCGCGGATGGGAACGGGCGGGTGGGGGAAGCCAGTTTACCCCCTTATCTCACCACCATTTTCGAGCTTATTTACTCTTGTCCTATGGTAGCTAGAGGGTTTAAATTTGTATGGGATATACTTTATGATGTTGCCGAACAGTGGCAATACTTGGCAACCCCTAAGTCTAGCCGCGGTGGGGAGTGGAGAGAGGGACGCGCAGGAGGAGAGGGGAAGACAGTTGTCCCGTTGACTTCGCGAGTGTCTGACCTACCTCGTCGCCTCGAGATGTTGGAACGAAGGGAATAGAGTTTATATCGCTCCCCTACTGCTCCCCATGACATAGTTGACTCCCCACCAAGTGGGGAAGAGGAGGAGGAGGAAGACCCAGACCCCATGGTATTCCTCAAAATTCCGCCAGGCTATCGTAGGGGTCAGAAGAGACGAGCTGAGGATGAGTGTGTCATGTTGCCATGTACGTGGTCTTCCCACACGCCTGCCTTCACCACCACCTCCTACACTCTCCAAACCTCCCACACTCTCCCCACTAAAAATACAATGTCAAAACCTAGATTTCTAAGTCAAAAGTGCCTAAAATAATGTGTAAAACTCATATTCTACCTATAAAACATACGATAAATTATAAAATCAATAAACCGAGTGCGTGAGAGAGGCAGAAAATTAAAGTGAGAGTGGTGTCAGACAAGCGTCAGGCAGTTGGCCTTGTGTACGTGCGTGCGTCCTGGGCCAAGATGACCGCCGGTCGCCATGGTAACCAGGACGCGTGCGGGTCTTGCCACTCGTCGGCATTTATATAACTTGAACCTATGCACTTATCACACTGTAACTTCACTTACAAAGTCATTATATGAATAATATCGGCGAACGGTAGCCAGAATAAAGTAAAAAAGACGCCGTAGGTACAGAAGGGGTTAAGTAATATGGGAGCTCAATAACTAGGGTTATTATACTGAAATAACGTCTCCACAACAATAGGAACATTATCCAGTATGTTAAAATTGTAGTTAAGGGGGGTCACCTGCTTTTTTTATCTTTCTCTCCTTTTCTCTCTTTCCCTGGCTTGTATCCATTCAGCCCCATTCAGCCTACTGTTTTAATACGTTTATCCCCATCTAGGTGTTGATTTTTTCTATGGCGAGCGAAAGCGAGCCAGCATTGTATGGAGAAATCCGGCTTCGCCGGAGAAATTTTTCTATCGAAAAATGTACAAATTTAGCTTGCTGTCAAAAAAAAAAAAGGTATATGCTGGCTCGCTACCGCTCGCCAGGAAAATATTGACACCTGGATTGGGGTAAACATCTTAAAACAGTAGGCTGAATGGGGCCGAATGGATACAAGCCAAAGAGAGAGGGAGAGAAAGAGAAAAAAGCGAGGTGGGCTCCCTTAAATAAAACTTTCTTTTTGAGATCGACATTTACCCTCACCTATGGACTAAATGGACTCTATGATTGGTTTACAAGCAGATTTTGGTTTTAGGGTTAATTTATAACCCTCGCTGATCTTTTAGCTTTCTGCGGCATTACTTCCTTATTAAACCCTTAACGCGAGGAGCACGCAATTGAGGTGTTTAAAAGGGCCGCACATGCGAGAGAAAAAAACTTTGATTCTGACAGAATTAGTTATATATACTATATAAAGCATTATTTCTTCTCCATGTGCATTTATTTTACTTATATGATGAACATATGAACAGTAAAAACCAGAAAATATATGTAAAAACAACAAATATCTAGTGAAAAACATACATTTATGGCAGGAGAGGGTGGATGGAGGTGAGAGAGAGACATAAGTCAGCTTCCTGAGCCTGCTTGAGGAACACTGAGGCTTCAGCTCTCTTCTGCACTTGTGAAGGGGAGGAGGGAGTGTGACTTGTCATATTGTGTGTGGAGACAGAGAGGAATGATGAAAACAAGTGGAATAATAGCCAATAATTGAGGAGGGGGGGAAGTGGGGGGAGAAAGGGGGAAAGGAGAGGGAGGGGTGGTTGGGACACATATAGGGGAGAGGAAGGAGGTACTGGAGAGTGATTATACTACTTAATCACATATTGCTTCCAATTGAGTGCCTTTGGGGCAGTTTGGGGTATATTTTCATGGGTTGTTTTCCGTGAGGTCTATCGCGAACGCTATACAGATACTTCCATAAGGCCTATCGCGCTTGCTGGGTTAAGGTGGGTTTAGATGCACACTTAATATTTTTTGGTATTTATTCATTTATTTTTTATTTTTTTTACCAGACAGCGTACTTCCCGAGAAGGGGTGGCCATGAACATTAGGCGTTGCTACAAATTGCTAGGTCAAATTGCCCAGGCTTGACATCTACCAATAACATTTTGACAGTGAGGGCTCAATATGCCGACGGGCTCACAACATGGTCCCGCATCTTTTAATCCACAACCTTTTTTTTGGCAACATTTGGAGACTAGTTTGTGCTAGTAAAGGTCAATTAGAAGGAAATTACAGTAGGCCTATTGCAATGACAACAAATCTTCCAAAAATTATGTTTCAAAATGTACCAGATCAGAGTTGCGGGTAAAAGCGCTCATGTAATTCCATCTTTACGGCACCTCTCAATAAGCAGCCAGGGAAGGGTCAGAAATGTTGTTGTTGCCGGATTTCCTTGGTATATTTTGTAATCCTTTATCATTCGAGCCCTTTATACTATAACCGATTAATATTTTTGAAGGAAAACAACGCCTAGCTTCCCCCACTGTTTCTGCTGTGCCTCACCTACACAGAGAGTAATCCAGCAAACTCTCACAAACACCTCTTCCTCTTAATTTCACTACATTCTACAAGCACACTACACTTCTTTCCCCAAAACCTAAATTACCTCTAATGTACCTTGAGTTTGGCTTTCTATTACTCCTACATTGGGTGTGACACTTGTTACAGGTCGTTTTGCTTTTTGTCTCCTTCATACACATAGAAAACAAATTAAATAGAAAAACGTATCGTGAAACAACTTCATACTACACATAATTTTTCTCCTTCGCACATCCCTACCTACTGTATAGTCTATTTGCTGGAAGTAGGCGAGAAATCATGATCCTTAACCTCTGTAACTCAAAAACGACTTGAGTAATCGAGCTAATATTTCTACCATTTGGGAAGAGTCAGTCAAGGAGTAGATGTGGAATTTTACAGCCAATTTTCTCCAGCCCTTTTTGAGTTACAGAGGATAGAGTTATTTATTTCTCGCCTACTTACAGCGAGTATAGTTCTCGTCTCTCCTCGTTTTCTCTTTCTTCTATTTTTGTTACTGGCCCTCTACTCCTCTCTCTCTCTCTCTCCCTCTCCCCTCCTCCCACCCATTCATCTCTATCTCCCGCTGAGTGTGTGTCTCTTTGTCTCTCTCAAATTTTTCGCTGCTGTCTCTCCTACATTCTTTTGTTTCGTCTTGCCTTTGCCCACTCTTATAAAGTTATCTCTCTCACTCTCACTCTACTCTCTCTCCCTACTCTCTCTATTATCTCTCTCTCTCTCTCTCTCTCTCTCTCTCTCTCTCTCTCTCTCTCTCTCTCTCTCTCTCTCTCTCTCTCTCTCATTAGATCAATTCTACCTGGAACAAAACTTCCCTTAGAAGCTGTAAATAGTTCTTCCGAAGAAAAGTTTAAAAACAGAGAATATCGTATTTTGTACATTTTGTAGTTCGAGTAGCCTACTGTACTATCTAAATCATGTTCACCTATAGCATCTCCTTGGAATAGACCGCAAGGTCTTTGAGATATTAACTATTCCATGGTAGATACTAGTTACTAACTCTTACTCATTCTCTTTAACTCTCTCTCTCTCTCTCTCTCCTCGACCTGTTCCTCCGACCTATCGTATGTTTTCTTACATGTTCTCTCTCTCTCTCTCCTCGACCTGTTCCTCTGACCTATCGTATGTTTTCTTACATGTTCCTCAGTGATCCTCAGTGTTTTGGAGGACAAGCAGCCTAGAAGGGTCACTATAGCTGTTGTTGCTTGATTTCCGTTGTACTCCTTTGTACTCTCTCTCTCTCTCTCTCTTCTCAGCCTGTTCCTCTGACCTATCGCATGTGTTCTTACATGTTCTCTCTCTCTCTCTCTCTCTCTCTCTCTCTCTCTCATGTTCTGTTCCTCTGACTTCCCCCTTGCTCGACCATCTACAGTGTTCGTGTCTCATATTTCCCTTTCCGTTCACTCTTCTTCTTTGATCGGCTCTTTTCCCACTCCCTCTTTCACAGGTCTATTTTTCTTTTCAACTGACGGTAAATTGCAAAGTTCCCATCAAGATTTATCAGTTATTTTGAATATTTTGTAGTGAAATATAGTGCTGCTTATATAAACTTGGTCTTATATTGATGCAGAGACATAGTAGTTTATTATTTTTCCATTAATTATTGAGAAAATATAACTGCTAAGGGATTCAATCTACCGTCAGCTGAAAAGATATAGTCTATAGTCTATCTTTCTGTTTGATCGCTCGTCTAATCCTCCTTTATTCGTTTATAGCTTTGGTTCTTTCCTTTGATAGTTTATTTAGGGGAAGAGAGGGCCTTAACCCCTTCTTTACCGGTGATGTACTTTTCCTTATATTGTGGCGACTATTAGACGATTTTGTCCAGCTTAGGAAGGACGTCTACCCATGAAAAGGCTACAAACTATCTCAATTAATCCTTTTAGCAACCATATATCCTTCACATGCTTCATAAAATTGTCTAAATGTAGCTGGAATCAAATACATAAGACGTCGCCCGGTACAGAAGGGGTTAAGGAGGTGTGGTGGAGTGGTCATGCCACTGGATTGGTAATCCAATGGATCCGGGTTCAAATCCCGATATGTCAATGGGAAGATATTATTGGGATTGAATTTGTGTTGTACCTAGTATCAGTGCATTACCACAAAGCCCACCGAAATGCCAAAAAAATACCCTCATTGTTCCCTGATTAAATAACACTGTATGAATATTCCCATATTCAAAATATGTTACAGGGGGACAATGCCTAGTGAGTTCACTGCTCAATAGGTGGCGTTCTGAGAGTGAGGGTCTGAGTCTGGAGGGTAAGACGGTGAAGCACTTGAACGAAGCAACCAGCCGCTTCAGAGATGGAGCTGCTTCGAGCCATGATGGATACTTCACATGTCTCACTCCCCAGACTGGAACAAGACCTCACGGGCTTCACCGTGTTGAGCGGTGGAATGTACAGGCTCTCAGCCTATGCCTGAGAGGGAGTAGTTGGAATATAGAAAACAAAAATTGTCTAGGTCACGCAGCAATAGCTAATATATGACATAATGGCTAGGCGATGATGTGCTCCTGTACAACAAATCTGCGGCTGTGCGTATCTTTGTGCAGGCATTAGTTAATTAGAATGGACTGTTGTATTATAATTTGTTGAAGATTGAGTAAAATTTTATAATTTAACTTTTAATAAGATCATATAAATTGATCAAGCACTTCACACAGCTTATATTTATTGGATTTATTTGATATATATATGGAGGACAATTGCAATTAATTAGTTATATGAAAAACAATATTATCATTATCGTACATTTAATTTAATTGTATCTTCAATGTTCCCAACACTTTTTATTACTCGCACTATAAATGTTGACAATTCCAGCAACTAAGATAAATAATTATCTGTAGTGGATTTTGCTGAAATATTCATTTTCCGGGTCATTGTGTACTGGTATGTCCATCACAGGGTTGTGGCTCAGAACCAATTTCAATAATTATATGCTGGAGCGTTGTTTACAACCTATTTACCTCGTAATTTATCATGCCATTTGTATTAAGATGCATACTGTTTTTCTTTCCTTTATTTTCAAATAATCCTTGTCAGTCAGTTATATTCTAATAATACTTTGTTTTAATTAAAGTGAATAATTATACAACATTGTATTATAAAATAATTGTAACGTCTTGAACGCAACATATGTAATATACTGTGTTTAATATACTGTATATATATATATATAAACAGGGTGTCCCAGGAGGAAAGGGCATAACTTTGGGAAATGATAGAACAAAATACTCTAAGCCTAAAATGTTCTATAAGAAATATTCCAAATCTCGACCGTTATAGAGATATTGAATGTTGAAAATGGTATTTTTTTCAGTATTTTCCCATAAGGCTGGCCTAGCTCTCCTAAAGCCTACCGCATCCCCTTCTATCTGCAATTATTTTACCAAGTTATTATCAAGATATTATATTTATGTAAGTTACAAAATGATAATAGATATATTAGCTTACTTAGTACCAGTTGGTAACTATTTGACATGGATGAGTCCATTACAGTGATGTGGGGTGGGGGGGGGGGGGGGGGGGCGAGGACAATACATTAAACCTTAAATATCTTTTTAAAGGTTGAAATTTGAACTTTTTGTTATAGAAAATGTTATGCTTAGAATACCTTGTTTTATCATTTCCCAAAGTTATGCCCTTTCCTCCTGGGACACCCTGTATATATATATATATATATATATATATATATATATAATATGTATATTAGGAAACAGATAATTGATTGAATAAACACTTCGTTAATGGCTTTTCATTTCTAGACATAAGAAAACTGCGCTACAAATATATTCGTGGTTTAAGATTATTAAGTATGAGATGGACTAATGGGATTGCCAATCAGTTCCATTATTAACACTAACCTATCTGAAGTTTAAGTGTTGATTATAGCGTTTTTCATTAATTAGTATTGAGAGCTTTGATTTTGTTTGTCATTTCTAAGCAATTCAATTTTAGTCCTCCCCTTTATAGAATTATAAATGATTATAATAGATAAGTAAGTATTAAAAACAAAATGTTCCCCAGACCCCCTTCAAGCTGATAAACACCCTTCACATCTTCCTCAAGCTAAATGTATACGTATGCGAAAGTTGTCTCAGACGAAGGCCGTTTATCCGATTATCCCCTACTTCAAGACAATCGGGCTAACAAACATAATTATATGATGTGCATTTTTGTTTCCTGTATCTCTATCGTATCATCTGCCAACCTAGTCAAAAAAACTACTGTACATATCTCATATGTTCAGGGTGTGGTGTCCCGAGTTCGAATCCCGGGAGGACCATATGCTTTCATTAGTTTATTCAAGTGCATTAGGGTTTGTAATTGATGATTAGTGTTAGGAATGGGGTGCTACATATTTAAATACACTATTTGCTAGTTTAATAAAGTAATTTTGTAATATGGATGTAAAAGCCCAAGTGCCTGTTTTATACACAATTTCACGAGAATATATTTACAACAAAATCACTTTGATCCGTCAAGCCTGTCACACCTTTGTCGCAAAAATCCTCTCACATTTTCCCGTAATCTTTTCATGGCTTTGTTAAGGGGGTACTACTCGCTTATTCTGGACCCCCTTCTCCCTCATGTTTAGCATATTAGTTTTGAGGTTTTAAGACGTTCGTTCCGTTAGTTTGGGTATTTTGAAACCTTTCGCCCCATTTCTTTGTCAATATTCAGACATTTTGCTCCCATTTAGGTGTCGATTTTTACCTGGCGAGCGATAGCGAGCCCCTAATTTCAGAAGGAATCTGGTACTGAAAAATGTACAAATTTATCTTGTAAGGGGGTCTGAGGGGTGTTTTTCTAAGTTTGATGGAGTTCTAGCGAGGAAACTAAAAAAATAAATAAATAAATAAATATATAGACCAAAAACCAAGCAATACCCCCTTAATCATTAGTTTTCGCTTATTTTCCATCATTCCTCATTTATATTTTTGGTTAATTATCAGGGGCGTCGGTCATTGGGCGCACACATCACTTCTCGCACAGAATGCAATGGAGCTGGTATTGTTTGTACAGTCACTCACTTACGGGGAGGCAGACCGCTTTTCTGGACCACCTTCTCCCTAATGTTTAGCCCCACTAGTTTTGAGATCTTAAGACGTTGGTTCCATTAGTTTGGTGATTTTATGACCTTTCACCTCATTTCTTTGTCAATATTAGGACCCTTCGTGCCATTTAGGTGTTGATTTTTTCGTGGCGAGCGATAGCGATCCTGAAATTTTAAGAGGAACCGGCCTTCGGCCGGGAAATTTTTCTACCGAAAAATTTACAAATTTATCTTGAATGGGGGTCTAGGGGGTGTTTGTCTACGCTTGATGGAGGTCTAGCGAGAAAACTAAGAAATTAAGAAATAAATGAATTAATAGACAAAAAAAAAAAAAAAAAAAAAAAAAAAAAACTTAAGGGGAGACCCCTAAGTTTCCTTCCTCACCACTATTTTATATACTGTAGACGGAAAATGTGTAAGATTGACGTTTAGAGTGTAATTGGCATGCAATATTTATTGCATGTGTTCATGTGTATTAATGTTGTGAGGTATATTTATTATTAATGACTCTCGTGCTTGGCTGGGCGAGAATTAAGATTAAGTGAAGATGGTTCACATTTTGGGCGATTTTTGCATGTATTCATTATTTTTCTAGTTTCCTCCCTAGACCTCCATCAAATTTAAAAGAAACATCCATTAGATCCCCCTTCTAGATTAATTTGTACATTTTTTGGTAGAAACATTTCTCGGCCGAAGGCCGATTCTTCCAACATTACAGGCTCACTATCGTTCGCCAGGGAAAAAATCGACACCTAAATAGCACGAAAGGCCTAAATATTGACGAAGAAATGGGGCGAAATGTGTTAAAATCGCCTAATTAATGGGCCGAACGTCTTATAATCTCAAAACAAATGGGGCTTAACACGAGGGAGAAAAAGGTCCAGTAAACCGGCCCATCTTCCCTTAAATCTATTCAGTCAGAGTTGCGTGGGGATGCTTGTGAAAATCACTGTATGGTATCCTGGAATATAGGTCCTAGTACGACTTGTATGGTATCCTGGAATATAGGTCCTAGTACGACTTGTATGGTATCCTGGAATATAGGTCCTAGTACGACTTGTATGGTATCCTGGAATATAGGTCCTAGTACGACTTGTATGGTATCCTGGAATATAGGTCCTAGTACGACTTGTATGGTATCCTGGAATATAGGTCCTAGTACGACTTGTATGGTATCCTGGAATATAGGTCCTAGTACGACTTGTATGGTATCCTGGAATATAGGTCCTAGTACGACTTGTATGGTATCCTGGAATATAGGTCCTAGTACGACTTGTATGGTATCCTGGAATATAGGTCCTAGTACGACTTGTATGGTATCCTGGAATATAGGTCCTAGTACGACTTGTATGGTATCCTGGAATATAGGTCCTAGTACGACTTGTATGGTATCCTGGAATATAGGTCCTAGTACGACTTGTATGGTATCCTGGAATATAGGTCCTAGTACGACTTGTATGGTATCCTGGAATATAGGTCCTAGTACGACTTGTATGGTATCCTGGAATATAGGTCCTAGTACGACTTGTATGGTATCCTGGAATATAGGTCCTAGTACGACTTGTATGGTATCCTGGAATATAGGTCCTAGTACGACTTGTATGGTATCCTGGAATATAGGTCCTAGTACGACTTGTATGGTATCCTGGAATATAGGTCCTAGTACGACTTGTATGGTATCCTGGAATATAGGTCCTAGTACGACTTGTATGGTATCCTGGAATATAGGTCCTAGTACGACTTGTATGGTATCCTGGAATATAGGTCCTAGTACGACTTGTATGGTATCCTGGAATATAGGTCCTAGTACGACTTGTATGGTATCCTGGAATATAGGTCCTAGTACGACTTGTATGGTATCCTGGAATATAGGTCCTAGTACGACTTGTATGGTATCCTGGAATATAGGTCCTAGTACGACTTGTATGGTATCCTGGAATATAGGTCCTAGTACGACTTGTATGGTATCCTGGAATATAGGTCCTAGTACGACTTGTATGGTATCCTGGAATATAGGTCCTAGTACGACTTGTATGGTATCCTGGAATATAGGTCCTAGTACGACTTGTATGGTATCCTGGAATATAGGTCCTAGTACGACTTGTATGGTATCCTGGAATATAGGTCCTAGTACGACTTGTATGGTATCCTGGAATATAGGTCCTAGTACGACTTGTATGGTATCCTGGAATATAGGTCCTAGTACGACTTGTATGGTATCCTGGAATATAGGTCCTAGTACGACTTGTATTATAGGTCCTAGTACGACTTGTATGGTATCCTGGAATATAGGTCCTAGTACGACTTGTATGGTATCCTGGAATATAGGTCCTAGTACGACTTGTATTTGAAATGGAACACTTCCTCCAAGTAGGCTTTCCTTCCACCTTAAGGGGAGGCAGACCATTTTTCTGGACCCCTTTCTCCCTAATGTTTAGCCCCACTAGTTTTGATATTATAAGACGTTCGGCCCATTAGTTTGGCGATTTTAACACCTTTCGCCCCATTTCGTTGTAAATTTTAAGACCGTTCGTGCCATTTATGTATAACAAAATTCCAGGCGAGCGTTAGCGAGCCTGCAATTTTAAGAGATACCGGCCTTCGGATGGGACATTTTTCTATCGAGAAATGTACAAATTTATCTTGAAGGGAGTTCTAGGGGATGTTTTTCTAAGCTTGATGGAGGTCTATGGAGGAAACTAAACAAATATATGAATAAATGAATTAATAGACCAAACAAACGGTCAGTCTCCCCTTAATATAAATAGGAATAGGTTAAGGGGAGATGGGTTGTTTTTCCACACACCCTTTTCTCTCATATTTAGCCCCATTACTTTTCTGATTTTAAAATGTTTGTCCCATTTGTTTATCGATTTTAAGACCTCCTTTCGTGATATTTTGGTGTCGATATTTGTCCTGGCGAACTATACTGAGCCTGTAATTTTGGAAGAACCGGCCTTCGGTCAGGAAATGTTTCTACTGATTTTTTTTTATAAATTAATCTAGAAGGGGGGCTAAGGGATTTTTTTTTTTTAAAGTTTTGATGGATGTCTAATGAGGAAACTAAATAAAATAATAAATATAAGAAATAATCGACCAAAAAATAAACCCTTTATCACGCCGTGGTTCAGCATTCAAGATTAAAGCATCGACTTTCGTCTTGACTGTAGATGGTTCGAGCTCGGCTCAGAAAATACAAACATTTAGTACCTCACGTGTATTTGTGATATAATATTATATATATATAGGGGAGGTGTGGCAGAGTAGTCTTGCCACTGGACTGGTAATCCAATGGACCCGGGTTCGAATCCCAATATGTCAATGGGAAGATATCATTGGGATGGAATTTGTGCTGCACCTAGTATCAGTGCATTACCACAGCACACCGAAATGCCAAAACAAAAATACCCTCATTGTTCCCTGATTAAATAGCATTGTAGGAATATTCCCATATTCAAAAATATGCTACAGGGGGGCAATGCCTAGTGAGTTAATTGCTCAATTGGTGGCGTTCTTAGAGTGAGGGTCCGAGTCTGTGGGGGTGAGACTGTGAAGCACAGAGGCGAGGCGGCTTCAGAGATGGAATTGCTTCGAGCCGTGAAGTTTCGTATGTCTCACTCCCTAGACTGGAGCAAGACCTCACGGGCCTCACCGTGTTCAGAGGTTGAGTGTTAAGGCTATCAGCCTATGCCCGAGAGGGAGTAGTTGGAATATAGAAAAAACAAATATATATATATTATATATACTGTATATATATATATATATATATATATATATATATTAAGGGAGGTGTTGCAGAGTGGTCTTGCCACTGGATTGGTAATCCAATGGACCCGGGTTCGAATCCCAATATGTCAATGGGAAGATATTATTGGGATGGAATTTGTGCTGTACTTAGTTTCAGTGCATTACCACAGCACACCGAAATGCCAAAACAAAATACCCTCATTGCTCCCTGATTAAATAGTATTGTATGAATTTTCCCATATTCAAAATATGCTACAGGGGGGCAATGCCTAGTGAGTTAATTGCTCAATAGGTGGCGTTCTGAGAGTGAGGGTCCGAGCCTTGGGAGTGAGACTGTGAAGCGCAGAGGCGAAGCAGCTTCAGAGATGGAGTTAGGTTCGAGCCGTGAATAGGTGCTTCGCATGTCTCACTCCCTAGGCTGGAACAAGACCTCACGGGCCTCACTGTGTTCAGCGGTAGAGTGTAAAGGCTATCAGCCTATGCCCGAGAGGGAGTAGTTGGAATATAGAAAAAAACAAAACACACTAGTTCCGCAGTTTCCCTTTCGTGTGGGTTATTTAGTTTGTTTTGGCGGCCTTACTATCTGTTATTGGTCTTATTATATCTAAAGCCGGTATCACACAAGAGCTTTTTCCCTCAACATTTATCTTCAACACTGGTCTGGCAGCTTATGAGGTCAATATTTAATATATTTCAGCTACCTAAATTCATCCATCACCAGTAAATTTTCCGATACCAGGGCAAAATATTCCAGAAATGTTGGCAGCAAAATGTCGATCATCGATTGTTGACTATAAAAGCTCTCGTGTGATACCGCCTTAATCATATCTTATTTTATCTTCTTATATCTTATTATATCTTACTATATCTTATTTTATCTTCTTATATCTTATTATATCTTACTATATCTTATTATATCTTATTATATCTTATTATATCTTACTATATCTTATTAAATCTTACTATATCTTATTATATCTTATTATATCTTACTATATCTTATTATATCTTATTATATCTTATTATATCTTATTATATCTTATTATATCTTATTATATCTTACTATATCTTATTATATCTTATTATATCTTATTATATCTTACTATATCTTATTATATCTTATTATATCTTATTATATCTTACTATATCTTATTATATCTTATTATATCTTATTATATCTTATTATATCTTATTATATCTTATTATATCTTACTATATCTTATTATATCTTATTATATCTTACTATATCTTATTATATCTTATTATATCTTATTATATCATATTATATCTTATTATATCTTACTATATATTATTATATCTTATTATATCTTACTATATCTTATTATATCTTATTATATCTTATTATATCTTATTATATCTTACTATATCTTATTATATCTTATTATATCTTATTATATCTTATTATATCTTATTATATCTTATTATATCTTATTATATCCTACTATATCTTATTATATCTTACTATATCTTATTATATCTTATTATATCTTATTATATTTTATTATATTTTATTATCTTATTATATCTTATTATATTTTATTATATCTTATTATATCTTATTATATCTTATTATATCTTACTATATCTTATTTTATCTTATTATATCTTACTATATCTTATTATATCTTATTATATCTTATTATATCTTATTATATATAATTATATGTTATTGTATTTTATTATTTCTCCAGGTTATTTGGTGTGGCTGAGCCGGGTGGGTCTCATGGCCGTATTCTTTAAAACTTCCCACCGCAATTTTCTTTAGTTTATTGTCTATCTCTACGACTCAAATGGGTAAATGTGATCAGAATAAACCCTCTTAATAACATAGGACCTTATTAAACTGCACACAATCGTTTAATTTTAGCCAGAATCAAAGGTAAAAGACGTCATGGTGTTGAAGGTGATAATCATTAAACAAAACAATAGCCTTAACCCTACAGTATCTTTTTTATTTTATTTTTTGTTCTATGTGATTGAGGGAGGCAAAAGGCAGAACTGCCTATAGCGAGTGCCTCCCCCATAGTTGAAGGAGTGACAGGGCCAAAATCAAGGGACGTTCGAGCCAAAATGCCTTGACACACGGAGTTTGAAGCAATTTAAGTCATAGGAAGAGGGAAAGACTGATTCTGGGAGAGAGTTGCATAGCTCAGCTGTTGAGTAGAAGAAAGACTGAGAGTAACATTTCACTCTCGGGTTGGAGAGTTGCACAGAGTAGGGGTGGGATTGAGTTGCAAGACGGGTACCACGTGCCCTACGTAGAGGAGGTGGTATACACTGGGAAAGCTCTGAGGAACACTGATTATTATAGTAGTAATAGAATAACGAGAGAGATGCAATATTGCGGCGGTGAGAGAGTGATTGCAGAGAGTTGGTGAGTGGACGGGAGTTAATGATACGAAAGGCCTTCCTTTCAACTTTGTCTAGGAGAGCAGTGTGAGAGGAACTTCCCCACACATGTGAACAATACTCAATACAAGGACGCACTATGCCCCTGTACAGAGCAAGACGCTGTGCAGGGGAAAAGAACCCCCTAAGGTGGTTGAGCACACCCAGCTTCTGGGAGGCTGCCTTACCAAGACTGTTAATATGGTCCTTCCAACTGAGAGCAGAAGAAATAGAGACACCAAGAATATTGAGAGAAGATGAAGGATTGATTTTTGTATTGTTGAAGAATAAGGGATAGTCCACTGGGAGTTCCTTACGGGTAGATAGACGGAGAAATTGGGTTTTGGAAGCATTAAAGGTAACAAGGTTTACTCTGCCCCAATTGGAGATAGTATTTAGATCAGAATTTAAGAGTTCTATGGCTTCATTACGTTTGTCGTTGAGGGATTGCTGGCTGGGGCGTTCTGAAAAACTAATGGAGTAGTGTAAGGTTGAGTCGTCTGCATATGAATGGATGGGAATTGAGGACAGTTGAGGGGATCATTTATAAAAATTAGAAAGAGAATAGGATATAGGACAGAGCCCTGAGGAACACCGGAGTTTATAGGGTGAGGAAGTGAACAATGGCCGTCCACAACCGCGGCTATGGAACGGCCGGAAAGGAAATTAGAGACAAAGGCACAGATGGAGGGATAGAAACCGAAGGAGGGTAGTTTAGAGTTCTGGTACGAGGTAGGTGTTTTTGGATTCTCCCTATTATATCGTTTCAGGTTGGAGATTTTAATACGCACTACCTCATTTATTCTAGTTTATTTTATTTTTTATTTTTTTTGTATTTGTTTGCAAATATGAGACAATTCACCTCATTCAGGTGTCGATTTTCTCTGGGCGATTGATAGTGAGCCTGCAACTTAAAAGAAACCAAGGTTGTTCGACTGGGATATTTTTTGTAGCAAATAAAGAAGTACATATTTAGCCTGAAGGAGACTGGTAAAGGGGGTATCCCACTGTGCGATTTTTCGATGGCGACCGCCGTGCGACCGTGTTTTTTGCCTATGTCCCAAAAATCGCGACGAATATGGGTTTTTCAGAAGCGAATGAAATCGAATGTAAGCGAAAAAGACGAATTTCCTCGAATGAAGTGCGACGGAAGTAAGACCAAAGGACGATTATGACGCAATCTTTGGCGATAAGGACGAATGTTGTGCGACAATTGAGGGCGATTAAGGGCGGATGAAGTGAGACAAAGGGCGAAAATGGCAGATGCACAGAGATTGACTTTCGAATGTTGGACGATGTAATGAGATAAAACCGCGGAGGTTGTGCAACTTATGGCGAATATGGCGAATGCCATGTGTGTGTGTGTGTGTGTGTTTGTGTGTGTGAAAAGGCGAAATGTGGAAAAGCTGGACATTCTGTGTGTGTGTGTGTGCTGTAGAGTGTGTGTGCAACTGTGCATGTATGTGTGCTGTAGTGAGTGTGTGTGTGTGTGTGTGTGAAAAGGCGTAATTTGGAAAAGCTGGACATTGTGTGTGTGTGTGTGTATCTATGGATCAATGTGTACAAGCCTAATCCGGGAATATCTGAACAATACTTGGGAGAACAACAATGATACTGACGAATTATTCTGAACAATTAACAGTCCCATAGAGAACATTAACTTTGTTTTATATTTTCGTTCGAAGTTCACAATCTCGTTTACAAAAAAAACAGCGAGGTGGGCTCAGTGTTTGCGTTACGGCTTAACAATTGACCCCACCTCGCCTTTTTTAGTTTTCTCTTTCTCTCCCTCTCTCCTCCTTTTTTTGTATTATCTATTTCTCTCCCTCTCTCTTTGCCTTGTATCCGTTCGGCCCCGTTGAGTCTACTGTTTTAAGACGTTTACCCCCATCCAGGTTTCAATATTTTCCTGGTGAGCGGTAGCGAGCCAAAATATATATATACTTTTGTTTTGAGAGCAAGCTAAATTTGTAAATTTTTCGATAGAAAAATGTCTCCGGCGAAGCCGGATTTCTCCATATAATGCTGGTTCGCTATCGCTTGCCAGGAAGATATCGATACTTGGATACTTGGATACTTGGATACTTATCGAAAAATAAATCCAGAAATGTATCTTGAGTGGGAATACACCTATTCCATAGATGCGCAGACACTCAGACATACCCACACAATTATATTTACATTTTGATGTAATTATCAAAGTTGAGGACACTATCGGGTCTCTGAGAGTATTGCTGTTGTTGCCTACTCTTTGACCTTTACCCGGGGTGTCTTTACTGTACAACTTTATTTGGTCTCTCCTTGGCCTTGTTTTCCTTTCCCAAAATGCTTTAATCTTTTTCGTCCCTCCTTCCTTTTTCGCGTTGCTATGTCCATTCTTTCTCTCTCTCTCTCTCTCTCTCTCTCTCTCTCTCTCTCTCTCTCTCTCTCTCTCTCTCTCTCTCTCTCTCATATCGCTTCAGAAGTTACTGTATTTCATTCGCTGTTTATTTAAGTAAGTCTTCATCACTTATATTGTTGGTTTATAATATAATTTACCTTCTCAACAATTATAAGGCATTGATTATGGTTTAATCTATGTATATCTTTCCGTTAATCGACTTGAACTTTACCTCTTAACCTAATGTGTATGTATCTTACTTTTCTACTCTAATGTCTCATTCCGTTAATTTTACGTTATTTCATTGTTCAACTGAACTACCGTTTCTTACTATAAGATTGTATTTCAGCCTCATCAGTAATTCGCAATATTTTCCCTTTTCGTCTCCTATTTTCTTTTTCTTTTTCTATGTGAGTGAGGGAGACAAAAGGCATCTTATCGAATGTCTTGATAACTATAGTTCATGTTCCCTTTTCTCTATAATACGATTTTGCATTGTCGTATTTATGTTTTTATTTGTTTTTATATGTGAGTGAGGGAGACAAAAGGAAGAACTGCCTGTATCGAGTGCCTCCCCCCGAGTTGAAAGAGTGACAGGGCCAAAAACCAAAGGAAGTTCGAGCCAAAATGCCTGGCCTCTCCTGTTCTTGCTTCAGTATTTGATTTTTCTCCATCCTTTACCTGTCATCACATTTTCCCAACATATTCTCTGTATTTATATATTTCCATATTTACTGATAATCTTCGCACACTACCCATTTCTTTCTTTAGGGGGTTCGTTCGTTTCTGGACCTCCGTCTCCCTCATGTTTAGCATATTACTTCTGAGATTTTATGACGTTCATTCAGTTAGTTTGGCGATTTTGAAACCTTGCACCCCATTTCTTTGTCAATATTAAGACCTTTCGTGCCATTTAGGTGTCGATTTGTTCCTGACGAGCGATAGAGAGCCTGTAGTTTTAGGAGGAATCGGCTGTTGGCCGGGCTTTTTTTTCTACCGAAAAATGTACAAATCTATCTTGAAGGGGGTCTAGGGGGTGTTTTTCTAAGATTGATGGAGGTATAGGGAGGAAACATATCATTAAAAGATCAATAAATTAGCAAATAATTACGCCCATCTCCCCTTAATGAACGTTCAGCTATTGTATTATGCATTACCTCCTTAATTTATAGTTTGGTATGCTTTCCTTGCTCACTTACTTCATCCCCTAACTTCTCTCCACACCTCTCCTCGTGTTACAGCTCATAGCCAAAATGTTGCACTTCTAAGGAGATATACTTCGCTAACAACTTCATCTTGTCTCCAAAACTGGGAAAGTTGGCTCGAGTCATCTTTCCCAACTAGTCTAAAGCCGCATTTTCCTTTACCATCATTATCTCCGATAGACTGGAAATGGTGTCGTATTTTACATCCAAATGCCATAAAAGGGTGTCCAATATCAAGCCAACTCAACCCTGCTCCTACACAGGCTTGAGGAAGTGAACAACTGGGTTAAAGTCAATCCGATTCGGGCTTTACGTATAGATCTGTAAGCAAGTCATCATATCTCATTGGCGAGTGTTAAAAAAATATATCTATCTAAATGTAGTCTTAAATTCACACAAACATACGCCAAAGTAAAGTTATTCACGATCATTCGAAATTAGGCTTTTGTGTATTTCCTCTTTAACAAGTAAGTGTTTATACTTATAAGAGTGTGCAAAATATAAATATGTTCTAATGTATAACTAAGAACCCCAAAAGATTCACCAAACCCAAATATACGAAGCGTTTGTTGACGTTCTTAAAAAAAAAAAAAAAGAGCAACAGCTTGCGTACGCTTATACGATATCGGGAAAGTAATGCTTCTTTATTAAACCCTCTAAGTAGCATATTATCATTTATTATGAAAATGTTTGTTAAACTAATGGAACTGAAATTGTAAACTTCGACTTCCAAACCAATCTGATGATCTCTGAACTTTGAAATAATTGTAATAGTTTCGAAATCTGACCTTGTTCATTATAACAAAATGAAGGTTCTTGGTACGATGTTGCCAATGTAGCTGCTACCGCTAAATCCAGCGAATCACTTCCATCACTTCCATCTAGCGACATCAAGATGTGATGAATTCTAGCGATATTCAAGTTAGTTTCCCTATTTTAAGGAATTGTAGAGATTTTTCGATTTAAAGAGTATTCTAGATACTTCAACATATGTTTTCTAGTGACATACAAGTTTTTAGTGTCTGGTGACTATCTAGCGATTTGTCAATGCTATTCTAGCATACATTTGTGCTTTAGTTTATCTTGCATTTTTTTTCTAAATTTGCCCTATTTCTCCAGAAGACTAGTCTTCCTACATGGTATAGTGTATTGGTCTAGTGATAATTAAATATTATATAGGGCTATTTTAAGTTGGTTGATGAATATGAAGCAGTAATATGCTGGACGATGAGAACACTGTATGTAAACATGTCTCGGATATCACTGACAATTTTTGGCATTTTCTGCCAAAAGCCCAATGGCTAATCAGTGGTGGTAACACAAAATGCAGCATAAGTCTGTCCGCAAGGTTTGTCCAAGGTTACCGCAGAGACATAGAGGCAGTGCAAAGAGATGTTTAACCTTGACGACACAGACGGACAGAATATACTGTATATAGAAGGTTTGTGGAAGTTTTGTTTTGTGTTTCAGCTTACCTCAGTTTCCTCTCTCTCTCACTCTCTCTCTCTCTCTCTCTCTCTCTCTCTCTCTCTCTCTCTTTCTTCTCGGTGTGCTAAGTTACCACAAGTCAACACAGAAATTGGTGGAGATGCTTTACCTTGAATGGCGTAAACACTAGACATATAGTGAGGGAGTTTGGGTAAGATCTTCCATTTTTCCTCTTTATAATGTTTGTTTCTTTACTCTCTCTCTCTCTCTCTCTGTCTCTCTTACTTTCATTATTCTCTTTCCCGGATAGTGTCTTTCTCTTCCTCTGTATTTGTTTCTACTCTCTCTCTCTCTCTCTCTCTCTCTCTCTCAGTGTGCCAAGTTACCACAGCAGCAAATTTGGTGGAGGTGTGGAGAAGCTTAACCCTGATTGGTGTAAACACAAGGTATGCAGAAAGTGGGTTTGGGGTAAGGTCTTCCATTGTATTCTCTTTAAAATATTTGTTACTTTACTCTCTCTTTCTCTCTCTCTCTCTCATTTTCATTATTCTCTTTCCCGGATAGTGCCTTTCGCTTCCTCTGTATTTGTTTCTGCTCTCTCTCTCTCCCTTTCCCTCTCCCTATCTCTCGCTCTCTCTTTCCCTCCCTCTCCCTCTTCTCCACACACGGACACGGACACACACTCATCCCCCCCCCCCCCCTCTCTCTCTCTCTCTCTCACACACACACGAACGCACACACACACACTCTCCCTCTCTCGCTCTTGCCATCCTTTGTTTTCCTCTCATCTCATTTCACTTTTTAAATAGTCTTACGCCTCTAAAGTTCTGCCTTCTTGTTCTTTTGTTCGGCCGGTCTTTGTCCCCAGCCGGCTCTCCCCTCACGCCGACAATTCGTTACCAAATTCCTACAACTGCTGCTCTCTTATTTCCGCTGGCTTGCAGATTCGTCCGGGCCGCCTTCGCTTACAATTTACTCGTTTTATTTTCTCCGGTGTGATTATTTATCCTTTGGCGTCGAGTTATGACTACTAAGTTAGATAATAACCACCGAATGTTAACCCCTTCTGTACCGGCGACGTCTTATTAATTTTTGCTCAGCTATATATAGACGATTTTATGAAACTTGAGAGGAATATATAGTAGCTAAAAGGATTACTTGAGATAGTCTGTAGCGCCTCTTAATTGTTAACTGCCCTTCCTTAAGTGAATAATTATAATTGTTTAATAGTTGCCAGAATAGCATGAACAAAATGTCACTGGTACTGGATTGGTTAACACGAATATGGTACTTCTTTAATACTTAGTTATACCCAAAGATCTTCGTACACTCAGATACCATAGTCTCTAACCCACTTATTAGAATTCGTGGAACCCCCTATGTTTATCTTTATGCAATTCTAACTATCTAGATTAATTTTTGGATAGAACTTGCTTTTCAATAAATAGTATATATAGTTTTGTAGTTGATTTATAGAAACTTATATTCATAAATGTATTTACAGAGATATACATCCATAATTAAAAATAGGTGAAGTACACAAATATTTATGAGTGGGCTAGAGACTATGGTATCCGAGTGTAGATTTAGTTAGTTGAATACATTTGTATGTAACTCTTCAGGAAACATATCCATTTGTACTTTACTCTTCAAGTAGCCACATACAAGCGTGACACATTTTGATTAAGTAGAGGGTACCTGATTTACTGTAGCAATAAATTCTCAACTGATGTACTCTCGGATGCCATTATTCTCTAGCCCACTCATAAATATTCATGGGCTTCACCTATTTCTAAGTATGGAAGTATATCTCAGGAAACTAGTTAATTAATAAAATTTGTTGTAAATCAAATACAAACTTATATATACCATTAACTGAAAAGCTAGTTATATCCAAAAATTAATCCAGATAATTATAATTGCATAAAGAAAACCATAGGAGTTCCACAAATTCTTATGAGTGGGCATCCGAGTGTACCTGCAAGTATGCAGTAGGTGTAGGTATAATGTTTGAGGATGCAGGCCAACTCTCTCTCATAGGTAATAATACTACGTTACGTATTCGTTCCTCTGCATAGCTACATATACCGCAAACTACGCACGCCGAAAACACACACACACACACACACACACAGTCCCTTGATCTGGCCTTTAGAGTTGATCAGTGCCTATTTACTACTATTCCCTCCCTTCTCTCTCTCTATATATATATATATATATATATATATATATATATATACATATATATCACATACAGACACACACACACACATACAGACGCCGCTACTCGCCCTACCCAAAATCCATAACATTTGAACATGGCTTATGCAAACCACTACACAATCATACACAGGTAACACAGACTCCATAAAATTTATAGTTTTTACTTTTCCCAATTCACTAGTTATTCTGTATATTTGTTTCAGGGTTTTCTCCTGTTATATTGGTGTTTCCTCCTGTCTTGTCTCCTAATTCTGCTCTCCTATCTCTCTTCTGGCAATTTGGTGCGGATTTTCTCGGACCGCCTCTCTTTTGTTTTTATTCGTGTGTGTGTTGTTTGTGTGTGTGTGTGTGTGTGTATTCGCGTGTGTGAGTTTGTGTGTGTGTGTGTGTGTGTGTTGTGTTTACTCTTGTAAGTGTAAGTGTGCGTATGAGTTAATGCAATTATAATTATCTGGATTGATTTTTGGATATACCTTGATTTTCATTTAATGATATATATAATTTTGTAGTCGATTTATAGAATATTTTATTAATTACATCGTTTCCATAGATATATATCCATATTTAAAAATATGTGAAGCCTATGAATATTTATGAGTGGGCTAGAGACTATGGTATCCGAGTGTACATCAGTTGAAAATTAACCGCTACAGTAAATCAGGTACCCTCTACTTAACCCCTTCTGTACCGGCGACGTCTTTTTAACTTTATTCTGGCTACCATTAGACGATTTTCTGCACCTTAAAAATGGCCTCCAGCATTTAACAGCCTTGGAATGATCTCACTTAACCATTTAGGCTATACTACCACAGATCCTTCCTAAACTGTAAAACAATCGTCTAAATATAGCTAGAATATAATGAAAAAGACCTCGCCGGTACAGAAGGGGTTAATCAAAATGTGTCACGCTTGTATATGGCTACATGAATAGTCAACTACAAATTGATGTTTCTTGAAGAGTTAAGTACACATTTACTCAACTAACTAAATGTACCAAGATCTTTGTGTATAACTATAATTATGTATTAAAGAAGTCCCATGTTCTTGTTAACCAATCCAATACCAGTGACATTTGTGTCATGCTATTCTGGCAACTATTAGACAATTATAATTATTCAATTAAGGAAGGGCAGTTAACAATTAAAAGGCTACAGACTATCTTAAGGGGTGGCAGACCGTTTTTCTGGACCCCCTTCTCCCTAATGTTTAGCCCAACTAGTTTTGAGACTATAAGACGTTCGGCCCATTAGGTTGGCGATTTTAACACCTTTCGCCCCATTTTGTTGTCATTGTTAAGACCTTTTGTGCCATTTAGGTGTCGATTATTTCCTGGCGAGCGATAGCGAGCCTGCAATTTTAAGAGGAACCGGATTTTTTTTTTTTTATCTTGTAGGGGGTGTTTTTCTAAGCTTGATGGAGGTCTAGGGAGGAAACTAAACAAAAATATATGAATAAATGAATTAATAGACCAAACAAACGTCCAGTCTCCCCTTAATTAATCCATTTAGCTACTATATAGCCCTTCCAACTTTCATAAAGTCGTCTAAATATAAAATTAATATAGCTGAGCAAAAATACAATAAGAGTGAAACGATACGCCCAATCCTTCCATTCAACAGCTGAGCGTGTGTCCTGGCATTTTGGCTCGAACGTCCTTTGAGTTTGGCCCTGTCACTCTTTCAACCCTGGGGGAGGCACTCGGTACAGGCAGTTCTACCTTTTATCTCCCTCACTCACATAATAAAAACAAAAAAGAAACAAAAAAGTAATTACAAATCGACCCAAAGGATCAATGCTCACACCGAAGAAAATAAAGCTAAGTAAAATGTAAGCGAAGGCGGCCCGGACGAATCTGCAAGCCAGCGGAAATAAGAGAGCAGCAGTTGTAGGAATTTGGTAGCGAATTGTCGGCGTGAGGGGAGAGCCGGCTGGGGACAAAGACCGGCCGAACAAAAGAACAAGAAGGCAGAACTTTAGAGGCGTAAGACTATTTCAAAAAGTTAAATGAGATGAGAGGAGAACAAAGGATGGCAAGAGAGAGAGAGGCGGAGTATGTGTTTGTGTGTGTGTGTAGAGAGAGAGAGAGTGTGTGTGTGTGTGTGGAGAGAGAGAGAGTGTGTGTGTGTGTGTAGAGAGAGAAAGAGAGAGAGTGTGTGTGTGTGTGTGGAGAGAGAGAGAGGAAGAGAGAGAGAGAGAGAGAGGGGGGGGGACTGAGGTAAGCTGAAACGCAAAACAAAACTAACACAAACCTTCTTATATTATGTTACGGTCTTTTTGAAAAAGTGGCCTTTTTGCGAAATGACCGGGAGCTTTGCAAAATGACCAAAAACCTAGCCTTTTTGTAAAATGACACTTAATGTCTGGCCCATTTGCAAAATGTCCAGCATATTGGCCTTTTTGTAAAATTACCTGTGCCTTTTTGCAAAATGACACCAAACGTCTGGCCAATTTACAAATAAACAGCATATTGCCCTGTTGTAAAGTTCTAAATAACTGTAAACATATATATTTGTAAAAATTGGGTAGGCCTAATCGAAACAATATTAGTTTTTAACATTTTAGGTTAGGTTAGGTTAGGTTAGGCTAGGTTAGGTTAGGTTAGGTTAGGTTAGGTTAGGTTAGGCTAGGTTAGGTTAGGTTAGGTTAGGTTAGGTTAGGTTAGGTTAGACGTTTGGTGTCATTTTGCAAAAGGGCACAGGTAATTTTACAAAAGGCCAATATGCTGGACATTTTGCAAATGGGCCATACATTAAGTGTCATTTTACAAAAAGGCTAGGTTTTTGGTCATTTTGCAAAGCTCCCGGTCATTTCGCAAAAAGGCCACTTTTTCAAAAAGACCGTAACATATACAGTATATTCTGACCGTCTGTGTCGTCAAGGGGTGGTGACCTGTTTTTATCTCCTCTCCTTTTCTCTCTTTCTCTGGCTTGTATCCATTCGGCCCCATTCAGCCTACTGTTTTAAGACGTTTATCCCCATCCAGGTGTCGATGTTTTCCTGGCGAGCGATAGCGAGCCAGCATTGTATGGAAATATCCGGCTTCGCCGGAGACATTTTTCTATCGAAAGATGTAAATATTTAGCCTGCTGTCAATAACATTTAAAACATATGTTGACTCGCTACCACTCGCCAGGAAAAAATCGACACCTGAATGGGGATAAACGTCTTAAAACAGTAGGCTGAATGGGGCCGAAAGCATGCAACCCAGAGAGAGAAACACAAACGAGGTGGGCCCCCTTAAGCATCCCTTTGCACTGCCTCTCGGTCTCTGCGGTAACCTTGGACAAACCTTGCAGACAAACTTGGACTAGTTGGGCAAGATGACTCAAGCGAACTTTCCCAGTTTTGGAGACAAGATGAAGTTGTTAGCGAAGTGTATCTCCTTAGAAGTGCAACATTTTGGCTATGAGCTGTAACACGAGGAGAGGTGTGGAGATGAAGTAAGTGAGCAAGGAAAGCATACCAAACTATAAAATAAGGAGGTAATGCATAATACAATAGCTGAACGTTCATTAAGGGGAGATGGGCGTAATTATTTGCTCCTTTATGGATCTTTTAATTAGTTGTTTAGTTTCCTCCCTATACCTCCATCAAGCTTAGAAAAACACACCCTAGACCCCCTTCAAGATAGATTAGTACATTTTTTAAGTAGACAAAATTTCCCGGCCAACAGCCAATTCCTCCTAAAATTACAGGCTCACTATTGCTCGCCAGGAAATCATCGACAACTAAATGGCACGAAAGGTTCTAATATTGACAAAGACATGGGGCGAAAGGTCTTAAAATCACCATACCATACTAATGGAAGCAACGTCTTAAAATCTCAAAACTAGTGGGGCTAAACATGAGGGAGAAGGGGGTCCAGAAAAACGGCCCATCTCTCCTTAAAACTGTATTGCATGAAAGGAGTATTAACACGTAGACAAGAAGAAGAGGAGTGTCTTATTATGGAACCTGTGGTGGGTAATACATAGCACGGAAGGGGAAGGGAGCAATGGTGATTATCAATTTGTATTAAAGGAGGGGATGAGCATATTGATCTAAAACAATAATGTAATAAGTTAAGCAAGGCGCATTTGCTGTGATTCAATTTACTTGCTACTTCGTATGAATAGTATATAAATATATATATATATATATATATATATATATATATATATATATATATATATATATATATATATATATATATATATATATATACTATATATACATACTATATATATATATATATATATATATATATATATATATATATATATATATCTGCTATGAAAAGGAAGTAATTTGGGCAGATAGATAATTAATCAATAATTATGTAATATTCACTTTTTGTTTGTGTACATATATAGCTATATAATATATGTATGCCCATATACTAAGGAATTCAATTCGAAATTATGAGTATGGCCTTTAGTTAAATATTAATTGCTACAATATCACGGTACGATAAACTGTATTCCAACCTGATATAATCTATGGTACTTAATGCAAACGGTTTCACAATATACGCTCTATGATTTCTGAATTTAGAGACCGATAAGCTTTATGTATGCGAAAATGATTGCCTTTTGCATTTAGTTAAGGGGGGTCACCTTCTTGTTTTCTCTCCTTTCCTTTCCCTCTCTGTTTGTATCCATTCGGCCCCATTCAGCCAACTGTTTTAAGACGTGTATCCCCATCTAGGTGTCGATCTTTTCTTGGCGAGCGATAGCGAGCCAGCATTGTATGAAGAGACCTGGCTTCGCCGGAGACATTTTGCTATCGAAAAATGTAGAAATTTAGCCAACTGTCAAAAACATTTAAAACAAATATGCTGGCTCGCTACCGCTCGCCAGGAACAAAATGATACCTGCATGGGGGTAAACGTCTTAAAATTAATACAGTAGGCTGAATGGGGCCGAACGGATACAAGCCAGAGACGGAGAGAAAAGGAGAGAACAAAGGCAGGTCACCCCCTTAATACACTTATAGTATTACTGTTGGAAATAAAGACCTAAGCGCCTCAAGTCCAACATACAGAATTAACCCCTTCTGTGCCGGCGAGTCATTTTAACTATATTCTAGCTAAATTTTAGACGGATTTTTTCAGTTTCAATCGCTCGGCAGGACAAAATCAACACGTAAATGACACGAACACTCTTAATATTAACAAATAAATGGGGCGAAAGGTCGTAGCTGAACTCTGGTATTCAATGTCAGATACAATTGCATTTCGATTGCTTAAATCAATAGGCATCATTATTTTTGGCTTCCATAGTGGCTCTTATGAATCAAATTTTCAAAACTCCTTCTTTCCTTATATTTTTGAAAGTAAACATAAATAATCCCAGGTCTTAACCCCTTCTGTACCGGCACCGTCCATTTAACATTATTCTGGCTACTATTAGACGATTTTATTCAGTTTAACACGGGCTTCCAGCAATTAACATGCTTTGAAATATCTCATTTAACCCTTTTCACTACCACAAATCCATTTTAAGCTGCACAAAATCGTCTAAATATAGCTAAAATAAACTTAAAGAAACGTCGCTGGTACAGAAGGGGTTAATGTTGTTTCGGAACACGGACATTTAAAAAAATTTCCTATGTGCGGTTTTTGATAGTCAAAAACATTTGTCTTCCTTAGTATAGATTTCCAATTCGCCCTTTTATCAATTAAACTAAAATATATTTTTGTTTACGCTCTGTTTCATTCCCTCTTTGAACACAGGTATTACAAAAAAAGCCGGCCCCTAAATGCGCTTTTTGAGGAATCCAATTAAAGTGTGCGGCGAGATGAAAACACGAGGTGAACCGTGGCCAGCTAATTATACCTTCGTCAGTAATTCTGGCTCATAACCTTCCTACTCTGCCGGGCTAAAGTGGCTACCGGGGAAGTGGAGGGCAGGGGGCAGGGAACGGGGGACGGCGGGGTTGGAGGAGGGAGGGCAGGGGGTGGCGGACGGGGGACAGGGGGCGGCGGACGGCGGGGTTGGTGATGGAGGGCAGGGGACGGGGGACGGAGGATGGCAGGGTTTGGGAGGGAGGACAGGGGGCGGGGGACGGCGGAGTTGGGGGAGGGAGGGCAGGGGACAGCAGGGATGGAGTCGGGGGACGGCAGGGTTGGGGGCGGGGGACGGCAGGGCTGGGGGGCGCCGTTTCAACTTTATCTATTTCTACGTTAAAATATTAGTTGCAAAGTACGTTGCAAAGTACGTGGGATATTATAACACGGTGTATTATATCGTTTGAAATCGATGAAGATTCAAACATGTCCGCAGCTACCATGACTCACTACTTTGTAGGATCGCACAGCCACAAACACAAAGATTTTACAAAACTATAAGTGATTATTGTTTGACGTCTTTATATGAGTAAATTAATGATAAAACAACAACATACCTGTACAGTCGCGCTAATAAGTGATATCTCGGCACCAGGTTTGTTTTGATCAATAATTAGTATCAGCAATATCTAAGCTTCATAATGATTGCCAGAATAAACTGCCAAAACGCGTCATGCTCATGAAGAGTTTAACTATTGCTATGTTTAATTTCAGCTGACGGTAAATTGAATCCCTTAGAAGCTAATTTCTCGATACTTAACCCCTTCTTTTCTGGTGACGTCTTTTTAATGTTCTTGTAGCTACGGTATATTTAGACGAGAACAAAAGCAGGTGACCCCCCTTAATGGTTGCGGCTGCCGAGTTTGTTTCCACAACGGGATGTGGTGGTATAAAGTTGATATTACCAGCAAACGACCGGAACTCCCACAATATACTGTATATAACCTACATGTGAAAATAGTCAACCATTTGACCAGTCGCTAAAAGTTATTGTTGTCATTCCGGTCTGCACTATAGGGATCCTGGTGTAAGAGAGATCTGACATGTTATTCTGTGAACGCAATTTTAGTAACGCAATTATCAAACAACGGAGTAATATTTAATTTTTGATAATGTGGAATTTAATGTGAAAGTTCAAACTATACTGTATTTCTTGTACGAGTGTTGTGGAGTGTTTGTTAGGGGTATAGCCATATTCGAGTGAAAAGAGAGTTGGCAGACACCAATGGCACCCTTATGGTGGAGACCCTCTGACTTCCACAGGTCGTTCCTAATTTAACAAAAGATCCTCCAATGGTCGCCAAATTACAATGAATAAAAAGGCCATGGTTCTGAAATGGTAAATAAGCATAAAGTGCTTATAGAACTGGTAGATATGAATAATTATATCAAGATACCTCATAGATCATTTTATGAATCCTGTTATAATCCCGTTACAATTATGGTTGTATCATAAAAATAAAATAAAAACAAAACTGTCAGAACATTATATTATTTATGTTTATTTAGAATCGCTCTCATAAAATCGTTTGGGAAATGTTAAATACATTAAAATATATTATAATAGTCTCGTGTTCACATCATATTTAAATCCAGATACAGGCATCCCTTCAAGGAAAGGGAAATAATTAGTAATGTGTTAAGGGGAGACAGACCGTTTTTCTGGACTCCCTTCTCCCTAATGTTTAGCCCCACTAGTTTTGACATTTTAAGACGTTGGTTCCATTAGTTTGGGGATTTTATGACCTTTTACCCCATTTCCTTGTCTATATTAGGACCCTTCGTGCAATTCAGGTGTCGATTTTTTCCTGGCGAGCGATAGCGAGCCTGTAATTTTAGGAGGAATCGACCTTCGGCCGGGACATTTTTCTACCGAAAAATTTACAAATCTATCTTGAAGGGGGGTCTAGGGGGCGTTTTTCTAAGCTTGGTGGAGGTCTAGGGAGGAAACTAAAAACATATATGAATAAATGAATTAATAGACCAACCAAACAGTCACTGTTTCCCTAACTCAATCTTTCATTTATCAATACATTTTTGTGTTATATATTTGGGATGTGTACCATTTGGTAACCACTGAGATGTGTACCATTTGGTAACCACTGAGATGTGTACCATTTGGTAACCACTGAGATGTGTACCATTTGGTAACCACTGAGATGTGTACCATTTGGTAACCACTGAGATGTGTATCATTTGGTAACCACTGAGATGTGTACCATTTGGTAACCACTGAGATGTGTACCATTTGGTAACCACTGAGATGTGTATCATTTGGTAACCACTGAGATGTGTACCATTTGGTAACCACTGAGATGTCCTCCCTCGTTCACTGTGTTTTAGAAGTATTATCTTTTACCACATTAGTCTGTGGGCAATGGCCAAACAAGATTATGTTTAGTTCTGGCAATTTTTAGCATATCGCTTTTATCACTGTATTATTATATGTGTGTGAATGTATATTTTGTTTTTGTGTGTTCATTGTTTTGTGTTATGTTGTCCCTATTTGGGCTCTGTCTCGAGTCGCCCCCTCCCCCCCAAAAAGTGTGGATTGGGCCTGAGTATATAGGTTGATAGATAGATAGATTATTATATATTCATATCAGTACACATATCTGTAACCAATTTTGTACATATTGTATGGGCGTGAGTATGAACATTGTTTGTAAGGTTTCAATAATGTGGTATTGTTTGTAAGGTTTCACTAATGTGGTATTGTTTGTAAGGTTTCACTAATGTGGTATTGTTTGTAAGGTTTCACTAATGTGGTATTGTTTGTAAGGTTTCAATAATGTGGTATTGTTTGTAAGGTTTCACTAATGTGGTATTGTTTGTAAGGTTTCACTAATGTGGTATTGTTTGTAAGGTTTCAATAATGTGGTATTGTTTGTAAGGTTTCAGTAATGTGGTATTGTTTGTAAGGTTTCAATAATGTGGTATTGTTTGCAGAACTTAATAAGTTTTAATAAAAGTTTGTTTAAAATTACTAAGTAAAAACACATAACATATAATACTAAAACCAAAGGGTGTATAAATGCCACCACCACCACTACCAATGTTAACCCTTTGAGTACCAGCGACGTGTGTCATCTTTTATTCTAGCTATACTTAGACGATATTATGCAGCTTAGGAAGGATCTGTGGTAGTTTAAGGGGTTGATTGAGATAGTATGAAGCCTTATTATTGCTAGAGGTCCTTCCTAAGCTGAATAAAATTACCATAATAGTTACCGGAATATGATGAAAAGGACGTCACCGGTACAATATGGGTTAATAATAATAATAATAATAATAATAATAATGCAAGCTGGCGACATTACATAAGGTAGATGGAAATAACACAGGCTTCTATAAGGAGAATAGTTATTTTCTTTGCATTTAGGGGGTACTACTCGCTTTTTCTGGACTTCCTTCTCCCTCGTGTTTAGCATACTAGTTTTGAGATTTTAAGACGTTCCTTCTATTAGTTTATCGATGTTAAGACCTTTCGCCCCATTTATTTGTCAATATTAAAACCTTAAGAGACATTTAGGTGTCAATTTTTTTCTGGCGAGCGATAGCTAACTTGTAATTTTAAGAGAAACCGGACTTCGGCCGGGACATTTTTGTTATCGAAAAATGTACTAATTTATCTTGAAAAGCGGTCTAGGGGTTGTATTTCTAAGCTTGATGGTGGTCTAGCGAGGAAACTAACACAAAAATAATTGAATAAATTAATGAATAGCCCCAAAATCCGGCCACTGCCTCCTTAACCTTCTCACTGCCTACCTCCTACTCTATATAATATCCTTAAGGGGAGATGGGTCGCTTTTCTGGTCCCTCTTCTTCCTCATGTTTAGCCCCATTAGTTTTCAGATTTCAAGACGTTTGGCCCATTAGTTTGGCGATTTTAAATATCGCCACCAAATTGAAATCAGGAAGCAAATAGTTTGAAAGTCATGTTCGTAAAAGGAATGAAATTATAATATGAAGTAAATATTTGTATTTTGTCTTGCACTTCAACGTTAATTACATTCCTCATTTAAAATTCTCAAGATTATGTAGTGAAAAATATAATAGGTTTTGAACGTCTAAGTGGATGAAATGGACAAACTTGAATAAACTAAACGATATATACGTATAAATAATATATATATATATATATATATATATATATATATATATATATATACGTATACATAATATATATATAAAAAAGACCATACGACAAACACCTCGAAAGATAGACAGATAGATGGTATAGAAACTTAACTAGATAATTATTTATTAAAAGAGAGAATACAAGAGGAGGAAGAAATATGAATGTTTTGATATATTGGTAACAAATAACGAATAGGAAAGCCAAAATAAGCAATATATTTTGAAGAAAACATACTATAGGGGAGATAAGATGACTTATGAACAACGCTTTAACATAGGTTGAAAAGAAGAAAGCAAAACATTAGCAAAGAAAATGGGTTTACTATTTAGTTTGAAAGATAATAGTAAATAATTCTAGTTTCAAAAACAAGAAAGGACATATAAAGGAAACCAATGTTTTGTGTTTTTTGTTTTTTTTTTGTTTTTCGGCCAGACGCCGTAATTCCCGAGAAAGGGTGGCCTTGAAGATTAGGCGTTGGTCACGAATTGCTAGGTCAAGTTGCCCGGCCTTGACGTCTACCAATAAAATTTTGACAGAGAGGATTCGATCCGCCGACCCTTTGATCAGCAGCCAAAGCTCTACTGACTATGCCATGGCTCGCGAAACCAATGTATTCTCATTTAAACAATGCCTATCGAACAGAAAATAAATAACGCTTTAAAGAAATCATGAATGAAAGATGATTACATTAAAAGGTTGGAAAACAATAATGACAAAATGAGAGCGTAATTTTTGTTTTTTAAATTTTGTTTATGAAATGAAATATTATGAGTGGTAACTTCACAATAAACGTATGAAGGTTAACCCCCTACGATGTTGTGCAGTTTTAGAAGGATCTGTGGCAGTAAAAAGGGTTAAGTGCGATAGATATATACATGTTAACTGCTGGAGGCTCTTTTTAAACTGAATATAATCATCTAATAGTAGCCAGAATAGAGTGAAAAGGACGTCGCCGGTACAGAAGGGGTTAAACTGCTTTGTTGGACGTAGTGTTGTTATTACTAATCAATATTTTATATTCATACCTTCTTAAGTTTTCCATGTTTTCAATAATTTAATTAGGACTGATTAATTGTAGGGAACGCAAGCGAAACAAACCTATATTCAAGATGTGGTTATGAAAAAGAGAAGGCACTACTAAAACAAAAATAAATTTCTTCCTAAAGCTTAACCCTCCTGGCCCGGGCAGGCTCTCAAAATGACAGTGTGGGCTACCCGGGCGATCTGGCCGAAAAACGTCTAGGCCTAGGCTACCGTATTTTTGTTTAGTTTAACTGCTAGAAATTTCCCACGCATCTATAAATGTAGTGCGGTTTCCAATCTGTAGCGTTGAGTAGAGCTCTCTACGTCAACTGGTTCAGTTGTGATGACGATTTCAGTGGAGAGCACCTGCAGGCGATGTTAGCAATATGACGATCTTTTCACTACTGAAACAACGACATACAGACATACAATAACAAACGAGTCTTCTCTTTCTTGTTTTCGGAGGTGCGGTGACGTAACGATCGGCTTTGTTTACATGCGTCGGACGCACGGAGTTCAGACCAAGCTGAATAGGATTGAAAGCTTACAGATTTTAAAATGACAACCGGGCTCCTGCCCTTCATTCGTGGTGTCATTTTAAAATGACAACCGTGCCAGAAGGGTTAATTGATAAGAACATTACAAACTGGAATATATAAAGTTCGATACAGGATTTGCAAAAAACATAATAACGTGAATCAATAATGATTTGAAATCCTGGGCCAGTATTTATAAAAGAATTTAAAAATCTCCCTAAAAGTAATTTTAACTAAAAGAAAATCCTTAAAAGTGTTTCATAAAACATTTATAAGCAGCTTTTAGTGGAAGCGTTAAGAAAGCTGCCACAACCGCTATTTCGCTACATCTAGCAAGATTACAATTGATGAATAACGTTTAATAGGTAAGTATAGGCTTCTAACTGCATATAGTAATTACTATAAAACAAGGGTAATTATGCAATATTTTTTTATTGTGAAATCTATTATATATTGCTAAATTGAAAGGGTAATATATTTACCATACCAAAACAATTGCATACTCCGGTGTGGCGGCATATGAGATAGTTGCCAAATTCGCGAGTTTTCATAATTCGTAAAGTGGGGAAATTTCGGACATTTTTCGAGTTTGTTTTTTACAATTTCTCCTGACTGTAAACACATTGTAGAGATTTAACTAGGTCAAGTGATGTGTAGTGATAATGCGCCGTGCGCCGTAATCCAGGAAGCCTCCTAAAATTATCCCCCATAATATCCTTATCCTTATCCTAAATGATGTCCGAAGTATTCTTGTAAAGTGGATAACTTCGGACTTGTATGGTAAAAGCGTTTCCATTATATAATGACAATGGCTAATTACTTATTATCGCCAAAGTCCGAAGTTATGACCGCAGTCCGAAATCACCCCAGTTTACGGTAATTAGCGAAAAAATAGGATGCAAATAGGTTACTTGATCTCGGATGTTATGAAATAGGCCTATCTTGTGACAATCGAATATTATATCTTAGTCCTTCTAGACTCCTTTAATTGGTCTATTTGTTAGTGTTCTTCCAACAAGTACACTATAGGCGTTTGTCAACGAGGACGCTGGAACTGTCGAGGTTGTGGGCGGAGGAGGAGGATTTACCCATCTAAAAATAGAGAGACCGCGACCGCGGCAAAAAATGTAGTCAGACATATATACCTTATACAGTATGAATCGAAATGTTTAAAGTAGGTTGATATATATGGTAGTAGGTTACTTTCTAATATAGCTTATTCGTTGGAGAACACACAGTGGATCACCTTTGAGTAGTATGATGTGCGGGGTGGTATATGGATAGAATCAAGAGTTACCTAACATACTGCATTTGATAATATAGTTAACCTACAATCATGAGTTACTCATACATGATACAGTTACATTTTGACCGTTGCCAAATAATGTAGGGTAATACACACTCTCATCTCGGGGTTAGGAGGTTTGTTCCTCTAAGGTTCATTCGTGGTTTATATGGTATCTTTTGATTAACTCAGAGTCGCTATAGGCCTATTAATCCAATTAGTCTTTTTAACATGAAAATTCCTTGGCAGGGGGTGGCGGATTTGTTATTCAACCATCTTCATCGTCCTCTAAAGTAACTTTTAAGCGTGAAAGTCCCCAGGAGGGCTTTTAGTTTTCGCCGAGTTTAAAAGCTACTTTTAGCCGCTAAAAGATTGTTTACCCAACTTTTATCTTTTAAAAGTGGCCGCCATATTTAAAAGCTACTTTTAAGCCTAAAAGTGCTTTATAAATACCGCCCCTGGTATGTAAGAGAGAAAAACAAAACTAACTGGAGAGTTAGACATTAAATGAAGACATAATTTATAAAATACTAATATGAAAATGAGAACTGGGAAAGAGAATCAGAGAAGGGTATGGACATTATTAAAAATGTTGATACAAATAGAATATCGTGTTTGCTATAACGTTCGAGAATAGGAATTTAATAATGTTTTACAAAAGTCACTATTATGTAAACAAATCGGACCACCGCTATGCACTGCTAAAATCAGAACCATGCTCTACAATTTCCGAGTCATTTTAACTAAACAAATTATACTGTCGATGCATAAGTCCTAAACACAGTGTGTGTTTAAAAAGATGTTGTTGCTAGCTGTTTAAATAAAAAGCTAAAAGTTTTAAGGGAGCCCACTTCGCTTTTTTTCTCTTCCTCTCCCTCTCTCTTTGGCTTGTATCCATTCGGCCCCATTCAGCCTACTGTTTTATGACGTTTACCCCCATCCAGGTGTTAATATGTTCCTGGCGATTGGTAGCAAGCCAGCATATATATATATATATATATATATCTTTGTTTCGACAGCAAGCTAAATTTGTACATTTTTCGATAGAAAAATCTCTCCGGCGAAGCCGGATTTCTCCATACAATGCTGGCTCGCTATCGCTCGCCAGGAAGAGATCGACACCTAGATGGGGATAAACGTCTTAAAGCAGTTGGCTGAATGGGAGCGAATGGATACAAGCCAGGGAAAGAGAAAAAAGGAGAGAAAGATAACAAAAAGCCGGTGACCCCCCTTAATGACAACACAATTATAGAGACAGGAAATACCAGTTCTAAAAAGGGGACGACAATCCCAAAATAAATATCATACACATTCGCAGGAAAACCCGGCTAAAAAGTTACTCCAAACCTACACCTCGCCATCAACACACAATCAAATTCCAAAAACAGCGCACCGAATCCGGAATTAAACGTACCAAGGGGCTACTGGCTGGATTGTTGGTCTATTAATTCATTTATTCATATATTTTTTTAATTTTCTCGCTAGACCTCTATCAAGCTTACAAAAACACCCCCTAGACCCCCATTCAAGATAAATGTTTACATTTTTCGGTAGAAAAATATCCCGGCCGAAGGCCGATTCCTCTTAAATTTACAGGCTCGCTATCGCTCACCATGAACAAATCGACACCTAAATTACACGAAAGGTCTTAAAATTGACAATGAAATGGGGCGAAAGGTGTTAAAATCGCCAAAATAATGGGCCGACCTTCTTAAAATCTCAAAACTAATGAGACTAAACACGAGGGAGAAGGGGGTCCATACAAAGCGAGTGCCACCCCCTTAAACGTATTAACGACGTAATTCACAACACAATGCAACAGTAATCACGTTTTTTAGAGGAGGGGGGGGGGGGGAGACACCCGCGGAATCCAGCCGCATTATTTATTTACCCGAACCGTATTCACCTCCTCCAATATAGGGTTACATTATTTCCAACATTTTTGGGGTGGGTGGTGGTGTGTGCGGAATAACAATAATGACCGCGGGTTGAGTTACAAGCTGCCATCACGGACACCGCAGTAAAGCGATCATGGACAACTGATAACATTTACCATATTTTCTACTGTCCTCTATATTTAACCCTTTGAGTACCAGCGACATGTATTGTATTTTATCCAAGATATATTTAGACGATATTATGCAGCTTGGGAAGGATCTGTGGTAGTTAAAAGGGTTGGTTGACATATTTTGAAGCCCTATTATTGCTAGAGGTCCTTCCTAAGCTTAATAAAATCGTCTAATAGGTGCCAGAATATGATGAAAAAGACGACTCTAGTACTGGTACTGAATGGGTTAAAGGAAATATACTTGTACATTCTTGCGGTAAACTGAGAAGTAATTGTATGTGGTTTGCTTTCATTAAATGCACCAACAAAAATCTCCGTGCTGTGGACATATTCAATGGATACTTGCCAACTTTTAAACTTTTCTATTTGTTTTCGCAATTTCATTAATTAGGTTTATGTTATGTCATTATTTTCAAGGCAAGATCACAGAGCGTTTCCACAACAATTTTGTATTTCAAAATGTTGCTTTGGCGCTTGCTGATATAAAGTGTGATAATAGTTCGGTCATTTTTATAAATTACCAAGAATCTACGACTTTTATTAGACATAATTAATGTCCAAATGATGATAACCAAAGGTTTCGTTGGGATTTCATTGTTATTATTATTTATTTTGTAAAGCTTGATTGACGTCTAGTGAACAAACTAAAACAAATAAATATGCTGGTGATAATGCAAACATAAATACATACAGTAACGTCCCCATAAATAAATGCATACAGTAACGTCCCGTTAAGCTAAATAAATACATACAGTAACGTCCCCTTAAGCTAAATAAATACATACAGTAACGTCCCCTTTAGCTAAATAAATACATACAGTAACGTCCCCTTAAATAAATACATACAGTAACGTCCCCTTAAATAAATACATACAGTAACGTCCCCTTAAATAAATACATACAGTAACGTCACCTTAAATAAATACATACAGTAACGTCCCCTTAAGCTAAATAAATACATACAGTAACGTCCCCTTAAATAAATACATACAGTAACGTCCCCTTAAATAAATACATACAGTAACGTCCCCTTAAATAAATACATACAGTAACGTCCCCTTAAGCTAAATAAAGTTATGTTGCGTTAAATTTGGTAAAGCTGAAAAGTTACATATCATTGTAAACATATGGGTTAACTTTATTCATGACAAAGCAAAAAAAATCCCTTTTCTACTCCTATCACTATTGTACATTGAAGGTCTTACATATGCGTTCCAGGCTTCACGCCACCTCACTGTAAACTGTCCACGAATAATCCTGTGACTAAGTGTGTCTACCATATTAAATATATATATATATATATATATATATATATATATAACAATCGTCCATTGGCAAGTAGAGTAATACAAATAATAATAAACTGCTTAGAGTCTTAGATGGACTTTCGCGAGATTACTTTTAGATCCCCGACTACAGCATATAAGAGGTTTTACTTGAGCTGTACTGTATATATTGTATAATGATATCCACACAAAGAGATAATAGCTGGTATTGTAATATGATACTTAAAGTTTACCTGATACCATCCCCCCGAGGGTTCACTTTTTGGTTGATTTTGTTCATATATTATTGATTATTTGTCTAGTTTCCTCCCTAGACCTCCTCATACTTCAAAATAACCCAAGGATCCCCTTTCTAGATAAACTTGTACATTTTTCAGTAGAAAAATGTCCCGAAGGCTGGTTATTCTTAAAATTACAGGCTCGCTTTCGCTCGCCAGGAAAAAATCGACACCTGAATGGCACGAAAGATCTTAATATTGACAAGGAAATGGGGCGTTAAGTCTTAAAATCCCCAAATTAATGGGCCGAACATCTTAAAATCTAATAACCAATGGGGCTAAATATGAGGAAGAAGGGGCCAGAAAAAGCAGCCCATCCCCCCTTAAGAAAAATACATTAATATCTCCTAACCGGTCATGCACCTTTGTAGATAGAAATACAATATATATCATAGTATGTGAAGCATACCTATTGAAATATCAGTAAGTGTAAAGCTTGCACCAATCTGTAATGCATTTCGAACAAGTCTGCACTAATCTGTAATGCATTTCGAACATGAATTTTCATGAAAACCAATCAAAACAATTAGAGTCAATGAAAAATAATTGTTATTGCTATAATATATTGACATTCAAATTCCCTTTATACTCTAATTAAATCCTATAACACTGATATATTATTGTGTGTGTGAGTACGTAGCGGCATTAGCTTATAGGTCAGTATCAAGTGGCACTCTTGCCGACAAGCACGAGCTATTAGTAGTGAACACCCTACCACCAAGCGACAATATTAGGCTTCATTCCCGCCTAAATTCGTCATTTTACGATAAATATCGGTATTACTTAATCATATGCGCCTATTTTACGTTTAATATGAAGATATTAACATATAACAGCAATAAAACAAGTGTGAATAGTATTTGGGGGGTGAAAAAGAAAATTTATTGCTGACCATCCAGTCATGAAGTGTGAGTCGAACGTGACATATAACCTCCCTCTCCGAAGCCTAGAGGCAGACTGAAGCCTCTCTCTCACTCGCTCTCTATCCCCACGCACTCGATAGGCGCAGGACAACACCTTGGAACCGGGTTGGAGATATTGGCGCGCCAAATAAACCGACAAACAAGGGAATAAGAGGAAAAATAGGTGATCATTTATGAGGGGGGGGGGGAAAGGAGGGGGATTTGACACATGTGGAGGAGTGATAGTAGATATGGAGGGGAATGATCTAACTTAATCACATATTCCTTTGTTTTAAGTGCTACTGGGGCCTTTAAAAAAAATGGCCCTGGATCTTAAGAGGTTTGTTGCCTTTCACCCCCAAAACCTCTTAACCCCTTCATTACCGGCGACGTCTTTTGTTTTTTATCTCAGCTACATTTAGACGATTTTATGAAGCTTAGGAAGAATATATGGTAACAAAAAAAGATGCATTAAGATAGCTTGTAGCCTTTTAATGGGTAGACGTCCTTCCTAAGCTGAATACAATCGTCTAATAGTTACCAGAATATAATGAAAAGTACATCACCGGTACAGAAGGGGTAAAGAGTCTTCTCGCCATCTCGGGTTAAGGGGATAGGGTTTATATTTTGGTTGGTATAATTATATATTAATTATTTGTTTAGTTTCCTCACTAGATTTCAATCAAGCTTAAAAAACACCCAATAGACCCCCCTTCAAGATATACTGTATATGTACATTTTTCGGTAGAACAAATTCGGTAAAATTAGAAGCTCGCTATCGGTCGCTAGGAAAAAATCGACACATAAAGGGCACGAAGGGTCTTAGTATTGAACAAAAAATGAGGCGAAATATCTCAAAATCGCCAAACTGACGGAACAAAAGTCTTAAAACCTCAAAACTAATATGCTAAACATGAAGGAGAAAAGGGTCCATAAAAAGCGAGTACTACCCCGAGATTGGGGTTGGAATTTCTGACCTATCTATAATGAACAGGGTACATTATATACATTCATTCCTTTACCATTCACTATTTAACGTTTTCCTCATATTATATATATTCATCGTTGTTTGACTTCCTCCTATTTCGAACGAATAGATTTGATTTACCCAATAATAAAACACAGAACGCTTTTAAAATGTTCCTTTTGTTCGTATTCTTACCGTTATCAATGTGCACAACTATCAATACCCAAGCACTCGCACTAATCCTACTTTCCCAGTTTGTCCTCGACTCTTCATACTTATTCTGCTGCCGCTAGTTATGTCAGTAATATTCATTAGATTAAATGAACAACAACAAAAACAACAAAAATGATTACTATTACAACCTACTGTTTACTTTGTACCCCTAAAACCTCCATGATGCACTACTATTGCGTTATGAGAATCTTCACATTCAAGCCTACTACTACTACTACTACTACTACTACTACTATTACTACTACTACTACTATTAATATTGATAAAAACATACCCCTATCCTTTGGAAATTGTGATCTCTACATCCCCCAAGACAGATAATATATCCCACCGTGCCCAAGAGGTACTGTACATTAATTATCAGTTTTTCCCTAAACTTCATGCACGATATCAGTTATCTTCACGTACCTCGTCTTTGTTCTCTTCTCGTCTTCTCTACTTCATCATTTTATCTTATGTTCTGCTAATACTTTATCATAGTCACTACATACACATCCTGTAGTGAAAGACAAGGTATCGAATTTACTGTTTATCTGTTCTTCTTCCACTACTTACTCTGCTTCTTGGCATCCAATTTCCTCACAACTCGATTTGTTTTCTAACTAGTCTCTTCTCAAACCACTCCCACTAGTCTCGTTTCTAACTACTTTGTCTACTCTCACCTCTTCCTCTATTATCTTTAGCCTCTTTTCTTTGAGTATGCCTGCTTTCTCTTTTCCCACTATTTCAACTACTCGCACTACATCTCTACTCTCTTCTCCCACTAACCCTTCCTAATATATCTTTCCCTCCAACAGTTCTTCATTCTCTTCCCTCACTACGACTTCTATTTTCCCTACTCACATCGTTCTCCAGCGTCCTCAGAGCCTCTCCCCGTAACTACCTAACTTTTGCCCCAGCCATGAATCCTAAGTGAGCTAATGTTTACTAATCTCAACTCCGAGCGGCCTAAAATTCTTGCCCATTGTAAGTCAATAAAAGTATTCTCGCTCCGAGGGCCCCAAATCGAAAGCATAGTCAGATTATTTGCTAATGAATGTAATTTTCCGAATGTAATTTTAACAAGGGTGTGTATTTTCATTGTTTGTTTTTTCATGTTTTGGTAACAGCGACGTGTGTTATATTATATGCTAACTATATTTAGACGATATTATGCAGCTTAGAAAAGATCAGTGGTAGTTAAAAGGATTGGTTGAGATAGTTTGAAGCTTTATTATTGCTAGAGGTCCTTTCTAAACTGAATCTAAACGATTAATAGTAGCCAAAATATAATGAAAAGACGTCGCCGGTACAGAAGGGGTTAATAATATGGCTTTAGTGGCTTAGTTTTTACCGATTGCTTTCTGAGTTACTATATTTTCTAATTATGATAATAATTAATATCATAATGTAAATAAATAAACTGCGAACAATGAAGTAGTCGGCGTGAAACTGTTTCGAACTCATATCATAATCAACTCAGATCAGATCAGATGAAGTATTGAGGGATAAGCCTTTGCAACGGCACAACTCTTCAGAATGTTCGAAATAGAAGAACCAATAGGTATCAAAATTCTTATGTTTGTCTTTGATTATAAACCTCTTTGTGTATTCAATGGCGCCTTTTTTCATTTATTTCTTCATACAATTTTGGTTACTGTTAGATATGTTTTGAGCATAGTATGGCTCTTCAGGAAGCAAATAGGTACAAAATATCTCATATACCATTTTGAAACCGCAGACCATTATATATACAGTATATGATTATATATATATATATATATATAGTATATGGAATTTGAACTGCTACACACGATGCCTAGTATATCATTATATCAATAGCTGGGTCATGTTTTGCTTGAAACTACTCCATTGCAATAATATACATTAATGCATGGTAATACAGTATATCTAAACATTTTTGTGAGTGTCTAAGAAGCAGCATTATCTAAACTCCTCTAGTACGAATATATGGGAAAGTTCTTATACCAAGCTGTTACTAAGAATATTAATAGTAGCACATCTCCGTGCATCAGTCTTTTTCGTAATTTCAATAATTATTCTGCACAGTCATCCGAGGATTTTTATTTTTAGTTCCACTCATCATAATAAAATAAATAATCATAGTTCATGTTCAACAATTATTTCCTGACGGACAAAACATTAAATCAAAAGCATATTCGTAAATCTTGAAATACATGAAGCGTGCAACATTGCGGCTTCCCCTTCATCATCCTTTCCCTCATCATTTTGAAAAGCGTACCCTTCATGCTTGGATGGGTTAGCTTTTTTTTTTTTTTTTTTTCTATGTGAATGAGGGAGACAAAAGGCATAACTGGCTGCAGCGAGTGCCTCCCCCAGATTTCAAAGAGTGACAGTGCCGAAATCAACCTTTGCTTTCAGAGCTACACGAACGCCGACAGCCTCCTTGTTTGATTTATTTATCTAGCTCTGAGGTCCTTACTTAACCCTATTAGGTGCAGGGCGGGCCAATTTGGATCCTCCCAGTTTTACTCCATTAGCTTGGAGATTTTAAGACGTGTTATCACATTAGTTTGGCGATTATATGATGCTTCAACCCAATGAGGTGTCGATTTTTCCTGGGCGAGCGATAGCGATCCCGCAATTTGGGAGAAATCAGCCTTTGGCCAGGACTTTTTTCTACCGAAAAATGTACACATTTAGCTTGAAGGGGGTCTGGGGGACGTTTTTTTTAGTTTGAAAGGGGTTTGGAGAGGCGTATTTCCAAGTTTAGCGGTTAAACTAAAAATACATTGTTCGAAAATTGCTAAAACAAATAAAAACCTCAATAATAATTAAACAAAATACCATAATAACCCCCAAGACGTTGCACCAAATAGTGTTAAGGGGCTATCACACGGGCAACTTTCGCTGAGCAAAGGAACTTTTCGCCAAGCACGCTGCTTGGCGAAAACTCCAAACTAGGGCGTTTCGCTGACCAAAGCCAAAACTCTTTTCACTAATCATTGCTCGGCTTTATTATGCTCACCGAAAGGATTTGTAAAAAAAATATACTTCCTGCTAAATAAAGCTTCAATTTAAATATATAAATCGGAAATGTGTGTATAAATTATGCCTACTACTTATAAAGTTTACAAATTATTATATTAAGACCGAAACAATCATATTATGTGTACAGATAGCTGAAAAACCAGAGCTCATTTGACTGTGTTCTTTTGTCCATATTTTGCACTGATATTTCGTCTCTTTCCAATGGTCTATTCACAAGCTATTATGGCTCGTCCTTGATGTATGGGCGAGGAAGACTAAACAAATATTATGCTAAATTAATTTGTAACATGCATTACATATTTAACGGCAAATTACGTAAAATACAGCAAGAAATGGTGTGAAGTAGAGTTGCATCACTCTCCTGCAACTTTCATTGCTGTCTCTTCGGCATTATTTAACACTAATCCGACCTAAATGTAGGCCTACTCCTTTCATGTTTTTAAAACTGTGTAATATATAATTTTGACTGTTATATATATGATAAAGATGTACTAATCTCGAAATACTTTGCAATAAAGAGACAAAGGTAAGATGAAGTACAATAGCAAAAGTCATACTTGCTCACTTTGTTTGCTTTCCAGTGTTGCGCTAGCCTGGCAGCAACGGTTACGTTTTTTATTCTGATGTTTCAGGTTCGAGGTCCGTTGCGGACGATGTTTTTTTAATTATATTTGTGTTCTTGGTATATTTTTACTTGTATAAATAATTGTTAAGGAACATGGACTGACATACAAATGCTTAGAAACAAAAAAATATAAAATAAATACATATAATAATAATAATAATAATAATAATAATAATAATACTAATGATAACAATAATAATAATAATAATAATAATAATAATAATAATAATAATATAATAATAATATGCTTCATGACCTGCCTGAGCTGATGGTTCGAACAAGGGTCTCGGAATATAGAGTTCACAACGCTCCAGACAGGACAGTTCACCATGATTCTGATTTTAATAATTTGATTAGGTTGCTTTAGTATTTTTGTATCTGCTCTTCCGTCAGAGAATTGTACCAAGTTTAGGAAGTATATCGACGAATTAAGGGGAGACTGGCCGTTTGTTTGGTGTGTCAATTCAATTATTCCTTTATTGCTTAGTTTCTTCGCTAGACCTCCATCAAGCTTAGAAAAACACCCCCTAGACTCCCCTTCAAGATAAATTTGAACATTTTTCGGTAGAAAAATTTCCCGGTCGAAAGCCAGTTCATCTTAAAATTAAGGATAAAACATATACTTTACAATTAAATATATAAAGCCTTGACATGGGTGAACACAAAGAGCCTTTCTGGACTGCCCATGACACGAGCTTTCATTATGAAATAAAGCACACCCTAATACATAAACTGTAGCCACATCCACTGTCCTGGCGATCCTAGCGAGTCACTGTAGAACAAGCCATGCGGTTCTAACGGAGTGGTTAACGTCACACCCCACCCAAGATTTTTCTCAGAGGCCCAAGGCTCACAAAAATCTGATGGTTAGAACCCATGCTATATCTCTACTTCCCATCACCCAGCGGCAGTAAAATATCTGGCACAGTTCTTCAACAAAACATTTTACAAAATTATAACCCTCCCAAACACAATAGGTTAAATTATATGTAGTTATGCTCCTCAAGAGCGAGCTTCTCTAGCCCAGCATTCTGAGAGGAGTGCAACTCAGAATTACTGCTATAACATACTGAAAAATTCAACTATCAAAGAAAGAGTTTTTATTTGATTTTTATGTTTTTAATTTGTTTATTTCGGCTGCACTATAGGGGCAAGCCTAGTTTTTTCTTCTATACCAAACGCTCAACTCCTGGTTTACGACCCAATACGCTGGGCTACAACTGCGAGCCAACAAGCACCAAGCGCAAAATACTATTCAAACTAAAGCAGGAGGCTACCCGTGTGTCAATCTACCCAGGATCATATACCCTTGAACGACCATCTGCAACCACGTTGTCACAACCGGCAATATGGCGTATGTCCAGGTTATATACCAGTAACCTTAGTGACCACCTGGTTAGCCTCATATTCCGATTGTGAAACTGGTTCAAGAACTTGAGAGGGTGATGATCTGGGTAAACTACAACGACCGGACCATAGGCTGGAACATAGACCTCGAAATGCCCCAGCGCAAGCACAACCGCCAGCAGCTCCTCCTCGACAGCTCCCCTGGGCCGAATTGTACTTCTCCGAGCAGAAACTAACAGGATGCTCTAGCCCATCATCGTCCTTTTCCACAAGGACGGCATCAGCCCCCACACCACTAGCCTCCGTTGCTAGTTGGAAAGGTAGGCTAAAGTCAGGGGCCCTGAGGATCGGGTGAGTGCACAACAGGTGTTATACTTCTCTAAACACCTTCTCACACTCAGGCGCCCATTTGAACTTCTTATCCTTCCAGTTATCCTCCACCTGAGCTTGACTGTCCCGTTCTTCTTCTCCACCTTGACTGCTAAACGTCATCACAGGCACAGTGAGAGGCTCAGGGGGGTGCCTCCAATACTCCTTCATGAGATTAACGTGACATAACTGATTGCGCTTCCGTCTGTCTGGTACCAAGTAATCCAGGTCTGATAGCTCCTCAACCACCCTATAAGGACCAGCGTACTTCGCGGATAAGGGGTGACCTACAAGGGGCAGTAGAATCAACACCTCCTGACCCACGTGAAACTCCCTGAGTTCAACCTTGAGGTCGTACCTGTCCTTCCTGAGGGCCTGAGAGCTAGTCAAATTACGGCCAGCCAACTCCAGACTGCGCAACATCCGTTCTCGACTGTTGAGAACACACTTGAGCATAGAACAAGGTTTTTCTGCACCCTCCCATACTTCTTCAACCATATGGAGAGGCCCTCTGACACGGTGTCCAAAGACGAGCTCATTAGGGCTGAATCCCAAACTCTCCCCAGGTACCTCCCGCACAGCAAACAAAACACATGGCAGGCCAAGATCCCAATCCTTCCCACTCTCAAAGCAACAACAACGAAGCACAGATTTCAAGGCTGAGTGCCATCGCTCTAACACACCCTGGCTCTCCGGATGATACGCAGATGACACAACCCCAACAATCCCATGCTGCGGCATTGCTTGAACAAAGAGGCTAGAAGTGAAGTTGGGTCCCTGGACTGACTGAATCCCCTGCGGGTAACCATACCGGGAAAAATACACTAGCAAGCTTTGGACCACCGTCTTTTCCGACCCATTTCTCATAGGGTACGCGTCAGGGTACCTTGTTGCTACATCTTCCGACTGTGCATCACTGTCCTCCTTCAACTCTTTTGTCTTTTTAAGCCCATCCTCTGCCCCTTCAGGAACAGTTACTGTATAATATGTTAAGTATATAGGGGATTATAGGTAATAACACAACACATTAATTATTGGATAAGTGATAATAAGTATAAACGTACAGGTATATAAGTACAGATATATGATAAGGCTTGTAATAAAAGCCTTAGGAGCAAGGTGATATATGACTTGTGTGATCTAATATATCTAGGAGATATAGGAGCTTGGCTATAGAGGATGAGTCTGAGTCTAGAGTCTAGAGGGAGTAAAGAGCTCTGACTCTCTCTGGCTGAGGTCTGTTGAAGTCTAACTGAAGATGCCTGAGAAAGAAGGCATCGACTGGGTTCAAGGATGCTGAAGCAACACAGCATCAACTCAGCATTCTGGTATGACGTAGGACCGGATAAATACCTTATACAGTTTACATTTACAGAGGAAATGGGTGTTGATTTAAGTGGAAGTAATAACAAATATATTATATGTTCATGAGATAGATAAAGTTATAGGGAGTTCAATGAATGAAGAATGTTTAATATGAATGTTAAGAGTTTAGAAGTTACAGGGATAAAGGCATATAAGCAGTGAGATATATGTATAGCAATATATATGTAGGGCTTATAATGTCATACTACATTTGGGTCTTCTCCAGACTCAAAATGTGGTCCTAATAATGAGTCCCCGAGAAGGTCCGTTGACACTAAACTCTCAACCGCATCAACTTTCAACCCCTTCTCGGTGCCCTTCCTCCGCTGATCTAAAGACTGTTGACCAGAATGTGACTCCCTGGATGCAAGATCTCCAGTAACAACACACGCCATAGGTTGCACCGGACACTTCTCAACCCACTCCTGCTCCTCCCTACTCAGGTCGGCCGGCTTCTCGGCAACGACCAAGGGTGGAGCCTCAGAAGTAGGTCCCGCAAAGTCGTTGCCGAGAAGGAGGTCGACGGCCCCACCAGGTAACTTCTCCACAATTCCTACATCCAGGTCCCGAGTCCCACCATCAACTTCCATCTTCATTCTTACAAGCGGGTATGACCTTTGTCGCATTAACTCCCTGAACCACAACCACCCGCGCCGTATTGACAGGTTTACCAGTGAAATTTCTCAACAGTGTTTGCGATGCCCCAGTGTCACGCAAAATTCTCACCTCATGTCTTCTACCCCCCCACTCCACACAACCGAGTCCCCTGTGGTTACTAAAGGCATCATGGACAGGGAATAAGCCTTCCGGATCCTTCTGCACTGGCAGTGTATTTACCTCGGAAGAAATGCCTCTAACAAACTCCGATGTCCTCTTGAATACTCCAATGCCGTGAGGAAAAGACACGGCTGCCGGAGGAGGTCGACTAGGGCACTCATTTGCCTTATGACCCTCCTGGTGGCACCTAAAACACATAATTTTCGGTTTCGGCTTATACTGTGATGTAAAAGGCCCCTGACTTTTCACATATGGCGTGGTGTTAGGTTTGGATTCAGTTTTAGTTTCATTGCTCTTTTGTTTAAATGTGTCATTGCTACTGGGAGGGGGAGGATAACGGTCCCTAGCACTTGCATCGTACTTCTGTGAGGACCCGCAACCCCGACTCAACGACAGCCGTCGATCAGCCATTTCTGCTGCTTCGACTAGAGTTCTTGGGTTTTTCTCCTTTAAGTTCAAAGTTAGATCACCGCCCGTGCTCTTAAAGAACTGCTTCAACATCATCAACTGCTTAACTCCATCAAACGTTGTTACCTTCTCAGATCGGAGCCAGTTCCCCATAGCATCGGACAAGTCCCGGGCGTGTTCCAAAAAGGTGCTATCTCTTCCCTTAGTTACACCCCAGAACTTCAAACGGTACGTTTCTGGTTGCAGTTCGTAAGCCCTCAGGACAGCCTCCTTGAGATCCTCGTACACAATACATAACTCCAAAGGTAACGCATCGTAGGCTTTAAGACCCTTGCCTATTAATCTAGAGGATACAAGTGCTGCCCATTTATTATCTGGCCGCTGATGTTCCTGGCACTTCTTCTCAAATCGTGCGAAAAATTCTGTTACACCACTCTCATCAAACACCGGAACCAGTTTCAATAAGTGCGAGAGAGACTGTTCATGAACACGGTTACCAGCCCCAAGTCGCTGTCCCGTTGTCTCTACTCGCGACTTCTCTACGTCCATGTCGGCACAGTACCTAGTCGACTCTAAATCAGCTTGGATTTTTGCTAGCTCTATGTGCTGCTGACTGATAGTTTTTCTCTCTTCTATCTTGGCTCTCTCTTCAATCTTGGCTAATTCTAATTGCTGCTCAGATACCCTGATAGCCCTTCTCTCTTCGATCTTAGCTAATTCGAGCTGATACAATAATTCTGGAGTTAACCCTGGAGGAGGTGAAGGTGCTACAATGTTTGAAATTACCGGTGGTCCCCCCAGGGGCAACCAACCCTGCCAGTCACCACCCAACTGTGGAAGCGTACCCGGGGTCGGCAAACCACTGGGATGGCTGGGAGTCGAGTGTAGGGGAAGCATGGCCGAAGGGCTCTGAGCACTCAACCCATCTCGCTCACCAGTCACCCTGCCCAGTACACACGTTATCAAGTTATCCCTGGTCATGCTGCTAGTACCCGCATGACCGATAGCTGTGGCCAGGCATTGAAGACCGTACCGATTCACACCCTCCAACCGCTCGGTAGTAACAGGCCATTGCAAAAATATCCTAGCATCCTCCTCACAGTTCACCTGATTAACCATTTTATCATGCTGCTGTTCCTCAGTTTCGACATGACGTACTGTGTCTCCATTCTCCTCTGATCCGGTATAAGACATGATGCTCACAAAAATTTCCCACCTCAATATTCAGAAAAGAAGCACCCCAAACTCTTATACCTCAATATACACACAAAAATTCTCGGAAATACTCAAGGGCTATACTATGTTGCAAAACAAAATTATTCTTGCTGATCCCCGCAAAATATTCCCCAAAACAACAAATGTTCCCTGCTAATAAATGTAGGTTCACCAATATCCTAGGTAAAGTCGCCATTTGTTACGACTGAGGTTTAAATATATCAGGGCTCTTATTCATTGGACTAGTAATGGCATAAATGCTACAACGGAAAGCGCTAGATCCAACCTCTGATGTATATTCCCAGTGAACAAAGAACACAAATACTTTACAGAGTTCTATATGTAATAATAGGTTATTAAACTCTCAATAAATGTGCGTCTACTCTAGGCTTAATGTTATGTGAAAACAGCCTATTACTACCTATAACTAAAGGTGCTTGGTTATGGTATGCAAAGTAAGGTGGTAAGAGAAGTTACAGCTTACGTTACTTTAATCAATAAATGTCAGGCACTCCTGTATGAAAGAAAGTGCACTAAAGTCCTTCAACACCAACAAGGAATCTTCTTTAAATGTTAGATGCTATAAAGATGCTCGTATCGGAAATGGAACCCAAAAAGGCAGGCAGCGGAACAATGCTCGTGCAGGCTATGCACACAAAAAGGCAGAATATATAATGCCGTCGGAGCCAAGAATATCCTAAACACTACAACAATAATAATGATCGTCACAACAATGCAGTATTCCTATCAACAAAAATAGCCTAAGTCGTTTGTGTCTCAATACATCAAACTAGGCTGCGAAATGCTTGTGTAATCATAAATGGGTATGCATAATAAGAGTAATTAGGTTAATATACTTAATGTCTACTGTGACTGATAAAGTCTAGCTAGAGTCAATGATACGAGATACTGGTGCGCATGGCATGCCGCATAGCCTAGTGCAAATCTCAAGTCTGTGCGTCAAATATTACGTTATAGGGAAGGGTAGCTCTCTTGAGAAACCTTAATACTGAAGTATTAAGCGTTCTCCTGGCGTACCTCAAAGACAAACAACGAGCTTAGAACAGTGCAGAATGGTATAGGCAAAAAGCCCTCATTCGTGCATGCTCTACTCTCAATGGCACACAGACTAGAATTTACTCAATCAACTCCAGTTCTCAGGTATGTCGTGCAGCTTTTAACTAAAGCCAGCACTCATAGGAAACAATACCTTATAATATCAGACCCCTAGTCTAGCATCATCTAATCCAGCAGAACACTAATAATTATAGGAAGCGGCAATATGAAAGCCAACCAATGCTTCGTGATCAACTTATCTTAACAATTAAACATACATAGGTTATATCAGACCTTAACGCACAATACAACTGGCCAGCATTAAGCTGATTTTGCAGAGTTAACCAGAGGGGATATAGTATTAATAAAAGGTGGTGAAAGATATGGAAAAAGAGAGAGGTAGGCAGAGGAAAAGATTCTCAGGTGCAGAGCGGGAAACAGGTATCAAGGGATAAGAGGGATGCGTTCTAGAAACCAGATCTGAGGGAGAAAGTCGCGAGGAAGCTGTATATATACCGGGACTAGTTTGCACCGCGTAATCAAAGCTGTAATAATTCCTCTAGCCACTACCAAAGTAGCTAGCAAAACATTACGTCAGCAAGCATGCTAAAGAACTCCCTCAACCAATCCCCGCGAGGCAGCCAGCCGTGACGTCATCGAGCGGGGCAAAAACACTACGCGCCCCCTCTCACTCTGTTCTACTCTCTCTCTCTCTCTGATCTTATCATTACTAGTTAAGGATAAAACATATACTTTACAATTAAATATATAAAGCCTTGACATGGGTGAAAACAAAGAGCCTTTCTGGACTGCCCATGACACGAGCTTTCATATGAAACAAAGCACACCCTAATACATAAACTGTAGCCACATCCACTCTCCTGGCGATCCTAGCGAGTCACTGTAGGACAAGCCATGCGGTTCTAACGGAGTGGTTAACGTCACAGTTAGTATTGTATATCGTTTGTAGCTAATCGACCACTTGCGAGTTTCAGGCTATAAGGAAGTTGGAGCCGTGAACATCGATGTTAAAGAGAAATGCAGTAATACTATAGATTTCTGGTGGTTAAAAGGTGTGTTGAATTTGGTTTAATGTATTTATATAAGCTATACAACAATATTTGGTTTAATGTATTTATATAAGCTATACAGCAATATTTGGTTTAATGTATTTATATAATCTATACAGCAATATTTGGTTTAATGTATTTATATAGGCTATACAGCAATATTTGGTTTAATGTATTTATATAAGCTATACAACAATATTTGGTTTAATGTATTTATATAAGCTATACAGCAATATTTGGTTTAATGTATTTATATAATCTATACAGCAATATTTGGTTTAATGTATTTATATAGGCTATACAGCAATATTTGGTTTAATGTATTTATATAAGCTATACAGCAATATTTGGTTTATTGTATTTAGATAATCTATACAGCAATATTTGGTTTAATGTATTTATATAAGCTATACAGCAATATTTGGTTTAATGTATTTATATAAGCTATACAGCAATATTTGGTTTAATGTATTTATATAAGCTATACAGCAATATTTGGTTTATTGTATTTATATAAGCTATACAGCAATATTTGGTTTAATGTATTTATATAAGCTATACAGCAATATTTAGTTTAATGTATTTATATAAGCTATACAGCAATATTTGGTTTATTGTATTTATATAAGCTATACAGCAATATTTGGTTTAATGTATTTATATAAGCTATACAGCAATATTTGGTTTAATGTATTTATAAGCTATACAACAATATTTTTGAGAGTAATTTGGCTAAATATTGATATAAAAAACTACAACTTCCTTACAGACCAAAACTCGCAAGTGGTCAATTAAAACAGGATTTAACTGCTGACTGCTATTACAAAATATATATATATATATATATATATATATGATCAAATACCATTTATAAAGCTTTACCACAACTATATATATCTAGAACAAAATTTGTATACGTTAATTAAAATATCATTATGATAAAATATTGGTTCCACTTCCTTAACCGTTTCAGTACGATGACGACATTTGCATGTTATTGAGACTAATAATCCTAGGTTCGAATCCCTGGACTGCCATGTGCATTTGTTGATTTAATTAATTGAGTTAAAGAGTAAAGTCGGTTGGTGGAGTTAACATAATAATATATAATTTTGTATATGTGCATGAAGAAGACAAAAGGCATAGCTGCCTGTAACAAGTGACCCCCCAACCCCACCCCCCACACACACACAAGGTCGAACGAGTGACCAGGAGAGTCGAAATCAGGGTACGTTATTTAGGTGTGTTAGAAAGAATTATGGTGTGCATGTTAAGTGTAGTGCAATGTACAGTATAGGAGGAAGTGTTTGTGAGAGTTAGCTGAATTACTCTCTGTGTAAGTGAAACGGAAACAGAAACAGTAAGTGAAGCCAGATAAATGAAACACGAATTCCAGTAATTCATTAACACATAGCTATGAGTCCTCCACTTGTTTGCCTTCAATATATCAGACTGTGAACGATTTGAAAATATGAAATATTGTTGTTTTTGTAAATTACTAATGTGGACTAATTCATACTAAATAATAAATATTCAAGGGGGGGGGGGCGGGGGGCGGATTTACTCGCTAGATCTCTATCAAGCTAACAAAAATAATCGAGATAGATTCGGACATTTTTCGATATATTTTTCGGCCTCATAATTCTTGCAACTCCTTCTATACTACAGGCTCGCTATCGCTCAAGTACAATCGACACCTAAATGGCACGAAAGGTCTTGATATTGGCAAACAATGGGCCAACAGGTCTTAAAATCGCCAAACTAATGAGGTGCACTTCTTAAAATGTGCTAAGCATTATGAGGGAGAAGGGAATTCAGAAAAAAATAGAACCTTCCCCATAATGTAACTAAATTAAATACATATATATGGTCACAGTCGTGGCGAAGTTCAGCATCTTAACCCTAAGAAAATATGATAACGTATTTCCTTTCTGTTTTCTGGCGATTATTAGACAATCTTATTCAGATTATAAACAGTGAGGAAGTCAGAGGGTTAAATGAGTCAGCATATACTATTTTAATTCCCACTGATCCCTCCTAAGCTGTATAAAATAGTATAATGATGTGAAATTAAACTGTCAAAATGTTTCACAATCTTCATAGGGTTAATTGTAAGTCATAAAGGACAGTTAGGGCAACATAATGTAGTAGTATTATTGTTGTGGGAAGATATTTGGTTTGGGTAACAGAGCCAGGGGTCCTCACACTGAGGGCCCCGGGTCGAGTCACTCTGGTCATTAGTTTATACACCTTATGACGATTATGACGCGTTCTGACATTATAGTCTGGGTATCACAGACTACTTTATACAGCATTGGAGGGATCTGTGGGAATTAGAAGGGTAAAGACTATCTCAATTAATGCTTTTAAATTATATACTGTCCCATTCAAAGTAACAGTGTACATCTGTCAACACTCTCACCCGCCGGCTTTAGCATCGCCAACAGCTCCGCATCGCCACTGAGAAAACTCGATCCTAATTTGAGTATTTCATATCCTAATTCCCTTTATTCATTGCATGAACAGTAGTTAAGTGCTTGTTTAACCTCCACATAGTTCTGTAGTTGCCGTGCATGTTATTTTATTGCTTTTCTGACTGATAAACATTGTTGTTTACATTTGTTATCCTAGCTTGTAGCAGACGACGCACGCGCACCTCTAATCGACCTAGCTTTGTATTTTCTTATTAACTCTAGTAGGTATCGTATTCAGTATCCTACTGTAGCTATATATATCTGTAATTTTAGTTGTTGCTTGCATGATCTTGTAGTAACCTTTGACTGATAACTTTGTTTATCTAAATATAATCCTGTTTGACTAGCCTACAGTGACACCAGCGCCATCTGTTGATACAGTATATAAACCCCTTGTGTGCAGTTACACTTTATTTTTATATAATCTCTATTTGGTGAATCGTATATTTAGTCACATATTCTATTATATATATATATTTGTTTTGCTTTTTTAGGTAGGTTATCACCCCTGGTAGCCTACTTCTGCATATTTCATACTTTTTTGTTTTTGGTTATTTTTGTTTTCGGTTAGTCTAGGCTATCATCCCTGGTGGCCTATTTCTGCGTACGGTACTTCAATTTTTAAATTTTCAGTTAGGCTATCACCGCTGGTGGCCTATTTCTGCGTACCGGTATTTCATAATTTTTGTTGTTACGTATCTTGATCCTCAAGTGGTTAACTTGATGAATCTAGATAGCACAGAGATATAATTTAAGGTATCAGTCAGCTGAAGGCAAAACAAAAGTAAAATCTAATAAAATAATTTCCTGTTGTTGCTTCCTTTCCTTTTGGATCTTAGGACTTGGTATCCTTTATTGACTGATACTCTTTACTTATGAAAAATACTGAAACTAATTAAAGTCATGTAGTATTTATAAAGAATTATTATTTAACCGAAGCTTAGTAGGCTATGGTCATGAACCGAATAAGTTATAGCTAAAGAAGGACTATTAATTTTATAAAAGTCTTGAAAGATAAATATTAAAGTAAGAATATTTCTGTCTCTTACCCTCTTTGAAATGAATAGATAGTTTTCTTCTATGTCCTTTTATTTATATTTAATGTAATTATTCTTGGTTCTTGTCTTACGTTAATAGTATTATATTATTATTATCATCAGGAGTAATATCAAAGTCACATAAAAAGTTAGATATATATTTAATAATTAGTTAAATTTATTTCTTAACCACGTAACATTGAGGTTTGATTATGAGTAAATAAAGTTACAGGATCGTTTCATAGATTCGATTCAGGTCTCACTCAAATAATATGAAAAGCAAAATATAATATTTTGAAGCAAAAGAATTTTCTTCAGCTTAGGAAATCACTATAAGTAATATTAACACAGCCATGTTAGTCTAAGGCGATATTACTAATACGAGACAATAGCATCACCGTACGCACCATTAAGCAATGTAAGCTTAATTCAAAGAACATGAAAGAACTCGTAAGTATTAATATAAAACAATAGTATTACTTTCATCATAACCCAATTACTTAAAGAGTTGCTTTAGTCCACAAGTTAGTCAACTAAAATAGTTAAGTACATAATAATAGCATTAACGTTAATTCCCAATCAAATAGTTAAGTACATAAACAGTAGCGTTAACGTTAATTCGCAATCAAATAGTTAAGCACGTAATAGTAGCGTTCACGTTAATTCCCAATTAATTAGTTAAACACATTACACACATTAAACACATCACGTTAATTCCCAATCACATATCTCACTAACCAACATAACGTAAGTGTTTACACCGAACACACTTAACACACATTTATATAATCTGACTGACAGTCACAATCCCATTATAATACTTCACCCCGTCTTCCTCCAGCTGCAAGTTCACCTTCCCCAACTCCAAATGAGACTGATTTGAATGCCCACAACTCGGGTCTTATATACCAAACAATGATGGTGTAGGAACGAATCAGGAGGCGGCGGGTGGTGCCGGCGCCAATCATAGCTCCTCGAATCACATAACAGGTGCGAGGTCCATTCACAGCTCCTGGCGTCGATCATACGTCATAGCATCGGTCATCGAGGTGTGAAGGCTAGCATGCTGGTATGGGGCGAGATGGTTTGCCCACTCGCTCGTTCGCTAGTCTGCTTCACCACTTGGGTAGTTTGGCTCCTTGAACTCTAATTCTAACTCTTAAATTAACATACAGGGCTCCGTATGTCACACCTCCCCCCTAGAAAAGAGTTTAAGGAGTATAATACATAATATTAAACATAATACATAAATAGATTCACCACCAGATTGGCAACAGCAAGATTATAATGAGGATATAAGAAGGATATCACCCAAAGTAGGCAACGTCTCCAGGTACCACATCAGAACATAGCCGGAACGTAGGTGGAGCGTTAATTCGAACTGCAAGGCATCTCACAGCTGAAGGCTTAAAAGCGCACTACAAAAGCATGATATTTACCTCGCTACAAGGGAGAGCTAATTGCCAAAATCCTCTCATTAAATTATACTTACTGCTGCATGAGGCCAACCTGGGAAATGCAATCTTTGATCCGTGGCAGTGGGTAGGTATCGTTCTTTGTGACAGCATTGACTTGCCTATAGTCCCTACAAAACCCATGGCTCCTGTCTGGCTTCGGCACAAGTATGACCGGACTACTCCACTGGCTGAAGGCCCTTGTGATCAGCTGGTTTGAAAAAATTAAGTCAAGCTCGACCTGCAGTATACTCCTGCGTTGTGGTGAGACACGGTAGGGGGATAGTTTAATGGGAGTTGCATCCCCTACGTCGATGTCGTGCACGGCCAAAGAAGTGAGCCCTGGAGTATCACGGAACACATTGGGAGACGGAGATAAAACAGAGATTAGTTGGTTCGCTTGATCAGAGGGAAGATGACATAGTTTAAATGGTAGTTCCCTCAAAGCCACTGAATTATACTGAAAGTTGGATAGGCTACATGACAAGTCAAAGTCTGCATGGATACCTTCAGGCTCTGGAACAGTCTGTTGCGGATCAGTAAGAGAACTGAAGACTTTGTCCGCACCAGGCTGCTCACAGGTCCTGACATTCACTGCCACAGTAGGAGAATCTGGAGGAGAGGAATCAGGGGACCTATGGTAGGGCTTCAACATATTTATATGGAATACTTGCGTGGGCTTTCTCCTGTCTGGGGTAGTTACTAGATAATCGGTAATGCTCACCCTCCGAATTATCTTATATGGGCCCCTGAACTTGGCAGATAAAGGTTGGCCAAAAACTAGCTCATTAGGGGAAAAACCCAGGGATTCAGTTGGAACCTCACGAGTAGAAAATAAAAGAAAAGGTACCCCCTTATCCCACTCAACTCCGGTCTCTGTACAATACTTACGTAACATTCCCTTTAATGTCTGATGATATCGTTCGAGAACCCCTTGACTCTCTGGGTGGTAGGTGCTAGACTTTACATGCTCGATACCCAACTCCTTCAGGGACTGCTGGAAAATGTTAGAGGTAAAATTAGTTCCTTGATCACTTTGCACCTCATGGGGGAAACCCATTCTGGTGAAAAATTTGAGCAGTTCCTTGATTACAGTTGGAGCAGAGGTAGTCCTTAAGGGTATAGCCTCTGGGTAGCGAGTTGCCATGTCCATGATAGTTAATAAATAAATGTTACCTTGGGAAGTCTTAGGCAATGGGCCTACAATGTCCACTACCACCCGAGTAAAAGGATTCTCGAAAACGGGCAAGGGCACCAGAGGATGTACAGGCACCTTCTGATTGAGTTTTCCTGTCATCTGGCAAGTGTGACACACTCTACAAAACTCCACTACATCTGCACGCATTCCTGGCCAGTAAAAGTGGGATCTGATTCTGTCTAGAGTTTTTCTCACACCTAGGTGTCCTGCCAATGGTATACAATGTGCCATTTCCAGGATATCTCTACGACAAGGTTTGGGGACTACTACTTGATGGACGTCCCAAGCCCCGTCATCGATTGGTCTGTGTGGCGGTCTCCATCTTCGCCACAATACTCCTCCTTTGAGGTAGAAACATTCACCACCCTCCTTCTCGCATTCCTCTTCACTCACGGACCTGGCAGCTAACTCCTTGCATTCACTATCATCTCTCTGTAGCTCTACCAGGCCACTAGGACAATTTGGAGGAGTTTCATGGTCATCGTTAGGGTCAAGATGAGCCATAAAGGTGTCAGATAAATCCACCTCAGTCACATCATCAGGCACAGTTGGAGCATCATTCACACTCTCATCATCCCTTTCATCAACTCTTAAATTCGGTATATTTCTGTCTGAGGGAACTGCTACTTGAGACATTGAACGTTTGTCAGCACACACAGGGAAAACAGTTGGCAACTCCTTGTCGAGCTCACCGGTTAGTGGCTCGTTAACAGGGGAAAGTGACAAAATGGGGTCTGGTCGGACCTTCTCACCTGCTACATCATTCCCCAAAAGGAGTGTTACCCCAGGCACAGGGATATCTTGGGACCTACACAAAGCTATGGTGGCCTCACCCTGTAGTAACTCACATTCAATTTCGCCTTTTACCAAGTATGCATAAAACTGGCCTCCAGCACCTCTCATTACAACTGGTTCGCCAGGTGGGCACTCAGTGTAAGGATTCACCATGAGGGTGCTAGTAGAACCTGTGTCTCTCAGAATGTTTACCTCATGCATGCAACCATTTAATCTCACGTTGCCAGATGAAATAAAGGGACGGTAACTGTCCTGCACTGATGGTGAAATTATTATTGGTTTAACCCTTGTGGGTTGCACCACACATGCTACTACACCCCTGTCTAGATGATTTACGTTAGCTGCTAGGTACTCCTTCTGTCGAGAGTCCTGCATTAAAGGAACTTTTGGTGCTAGGTACTCCTTCTGTCGAGAGTCCTGCATTAAAGGAACATTTGGTGCTAGGTACTCCTTCTGTCGGGAGCCCTGCATTAAAGGCACACATGGAATTTGAGATACGGCGGCAACTGTCTGCCCCGATCTCTCGGTTTTTTCCTTGGCCCAGCACTGATAAGCTAGGTGGCCTCTCATGCCACAAAAAGTACATACTTTAGGGGATACGGGAACGTTCCCTCTTTGAGCATTACTATTAGTTTGGGGCCCACCTCTGTTACCATTGCCCTGAGTTGCATTTTTAGTTGGGGGAACATTTCTATTTTGGCTAGCTGGGGAAGACGTTATAGGCTTGTGACTGGGTCTGTCAGATTTGTGATTGGGATACTTAAAATTAGAACTAGAATTATCGTAGGGCTTCTTCCCACGAAATTTGTTGTTGAGCACGTATGTGTCAGCCATGTCAGCAGCGTCGGCAAGACAATCTACCCTTTTCCCCTTTAAATGATAGGATACAGAAGAATCAATTTTCCATAGGAAATTTTCTAACAGGACCAACTCCTTCAGATCGTTGTAGCTTGTGACTTTCTTACTCTTGACCCAATGATTGAAAGTTTTAGTCATGGTCCTGGCAAATACCTTATGGGTTTCTTCTACTTTCTTCTGGTTTTTACGGAAAGATTGCCTGTAAGCCTCAGGCTGCAATTGATAGGTTTTTAAGATAGCTTCTTTGAGATTGTCATAATCCTGCCTAACTTCTGCTACTTCTGACAAATACGTGGCTCGAGCCTGCCCTGTCAAAACAGTTTGTAACATAAAAGGCCATTGATCTCTTGTCCACTTCATACCTCCAGCAACTTCCTCAAACAAAACAAAGAAATCCTGCACATTATCCTCAGTGAAAGGTGGAATGACACTAGTCATAGTTAATCCCAGAGGGGGAGCAATTACGGGAGCATTTGTATTGACATTTAGTTGAGCCGTTTGATATTGATATTGATAATGTTCGGTCTTTATTCTGGCTTCTTCGATATTTGCTCTGGCTTTTATGCTGGCTTCTTCGGTATTTATTCTGGCTAGTTCTATTTTTAGTCTGGCTAGTTCCAGTACTTGATCACCAGTCAAACCAGGTGGCAATTGTTCATCAAGTTGGCTAGGTTTACTAGGGATCCCACCAACTGCTCCGTCACCCTCCCCGCCTTCTACAGGGAACAGGTGGGTTTTTATGGTCTGAGCCACCTCTACTTTAGACATGTTTGAAACAGTTAATTTGAGATGTGAGGCAAGCACTTTCAGTTCGGATTTTGACAGACAGTCAATATCAGGGGATGTGGGTTCTGATTCTATGAAAACTCGAGCATCTTCTTCATTAATTAGTTGAGGCATGATTAATATTTGATTTTAAGTAGTGAAACGTTAATGAAACAGAGTGAAACTGTATGAAACGAATCCTGGCAAGGTCGCCACTCTTCTGTTACGTATCTTGATCCTCAAGTGGTTAACTTGATGAATCTAGATAGCACAGAGATATAATTTAAGGTATCAGTCAGCTGAAGGCAAAACAAAAGTAAAATCTAATAAAATAATTTCCTGTTGTTGCTTCCTTTCCTTTTGGATCTTAGGACTTGGTATCCTTTATTGACTGATACTCTTTACTTATGAAAAATACTGAAACTAATTAAAGTCATGTAGTATTTATAAAGAATTATTATTTAACCGAAGCTTAGTAGGCTATGGTCATGAACCGAATAAGTTATAGCTAAAGAAGGACTATTAATTTTATAAAAGTCTTGAAAGATAAATATTAAAGTAAGAATATTTCTGTCTCTTACCCTCTTTGAAATGAATAGATAGTTTTCTTCTATGTCCTTTTATTTATATTTAATGTAATTATTCTTGGTTCTTGTCTTACGTTAATAGTATTATATTATTATTATCATCAGGAGTAATATCAAAGTCACATAAAAAGTTAGATATATATTTAATAATTAGTTAAATTTATTTCTTAACCACGTAACATTGAGGTTTGATTATGAGTAAATAAAGTTACAGGATCGTTTCATAGATTCGATTCAGGTCTCACTCAAATAATATGAAAAGCAAAATATAATATTTTGAAGCAAAAGAATTTTCTTCAGCTTAGGAAATCACTATAAGTAATATTAACACAGCCATGTTAGTCTAAGGCGATATTACTAATACGAGACAATAGCATCACCGTACGCACCATTAAGCAATGTAAGCTTAATTCAAAGAACATGAAAGAACTCGTAAGTATTAATATAAAACAATAGTATTACTTTCATCATAACCCAATTACTTAAAGAGTTGCTTTAGTCCACAAGTTAGTCAACTAAAATAGTTAAGTACATAATAATAGCATTAACGTTAATTCCCAATCAAATAGTTAAGTACATAAACAGTAGCGTTAACGTTAATTCGCAATCAAATAGTTAAGCACGTAATAGTAGCGTTCACGTTAATTCCCAATTAATTAGTTAAACACATTACACACATTAAACACATCACGTTAATTCCCAATCACATATCTCACTAACCAACATAACGTAAGTGTTTACACCGAACACACTTAACACACATTTATATAATCTGACTGACAGTCACAATCCCATTATAATACTTCACCCCGTCTTCCTCCAGCTGCAAGTTCACCTTCCCCAACTCCAAATGAGACTGATTTGAATGCCCACAACTCGGGTCTTATATACCAAACAATGATGGTGTAGGAACGAATCAGGAGGCGGCGGGTGGTGCCGGCGCCAATCATAGCTCCTCGAATCACATAACAGGTGCGAGGTCCATTCACAGCTCCTGGCGTCGATCATACGTCATAGCATCGGTCATCGAGGTGTGAAGGCTAGCATGCTGGTATGGGGCGAGATGGTTTGCCCACTCGCTCGTTCGCTAGTCTGCTTCACCACTTGGGTAGTTTGGCTCCTTGAACTCTAATTCTAACTCTTAAATTAACATACAGGGCTCCGTATGTCACATTGTTTTCGGTTAATTTTGTTTTCGGTTAGTCTAGGCTATCATCCCTGGTGGCCTATTTCTGCGTACTTCAATTTTTAAATTTTCAGTTAGGCTATCACCGCTGGTGGCCTATTTCTGCGTACCAGTATTTCATAATTTTTGTTTTCGGTTAGTCTAGGCTATCACCGCTGGTGGCCTATTTCTGCATACCGGTATTTCATAATTTTTGTTTTCGGTTATTTTTGTTTTCGGTTAGTCTAGGCTATCATCCCTGGTGGCCTATTTCTGCGTACTTCAATTTTTAAATTTTCAGTTAGGCTATCACCGCTGGTGACCTATTTCTGTGTACCGGTATTTCATAATTTTTGTTTTCGGTTAGGATAGGCTATAACCCCTGGTGGCCTATTTCTGTTTAAATAAACATAAAATTGTTTTCGGTTCGGCTATCACTGCGTATTCAAATTTAATTTTGTTTTGTTTTAATTTTTGGTTAGGCTATCACCGCTGATAACCTATTTGTGTGTATTTCAACATTTTTGTTTTCGGTTAGGCCTATTTAAGTAAGTGAAGCGACCTGAAGGGAGTGAAGTGTTTTTAAAGTGAGTTTAGTGTTTTTAAAGTGAGTTAAGTGTTTTTAAGTGAGTGAAGTGAACTGAAGAAAGTGATCGTCACCATGCCTCGTGCCTGTACGAACTGCGCCGGTAGGTTTGGTGCTTCCATGTTTGCTCCTGCCGATCCACAAGTCTGCCGACTCTGCCAGCAACGAGGGGATTTGACAGCAAAATTGGATGAAGCCCTCAACAAGATCAACGCCCTCACCAGGAAGCTGGAATCACTCCAAGAGTTTGTAACACTCAACGTTGGAGTATCACTAACTCAAATTGTTTCAACTCCAGCATCCACCACCGCCCCAACGTCATCTGCCAACAATCCAACACCTGCAGTAGACACTGCAGCAGATGCTTCTGATGAACCTGAGCCGACATCAAACCAGGACAGCCGCCCTGTTCACCTTAGTCTCTCCCCCACTCCTCGTGCAAGAAGCCTGCTAGCACGAACAGTACCAACCCCTCGCCCCCGTTCTAACCACTCCTCTCCCCGACCTGTACGTAGAGTCCCGCCACCACAGGTTTCCGGATTTACACCAGTGAGGAACGGTGCACGGCCAACGCAGAAAAGGTCTCATCTACCAGTCACAATGTCCAACAGATTTGAGATATTGGTAGAGATGGAAGACGAACCAGAAGAGACCAGGCTCGTTGGGGATTCCATCCTACGAGGACAGGTCGAAGAGTTCTGCGACAGAGTCCCAAATCAACGAAAAAGATTTTGCATCCCAGGAGCTGGACTGGACGACATTGTGGAAGCCTTCGAAGATACCACAAAGGATGCAAATGAAAATACCCTTTTTGTCATCCATGCTGGTTCAAATGACGTCATGCGCACCAGATCCGAAGAGTTGATGGAGAAATATCGCAAGATGATCCAGCACTACAAAAACAAGTCAAGGAATATCATCATCTCAGGCATTCTCCCCAAGATCGACGCACCTGACAAATTCTACGACAAGGCTTTCAGCACAAATAGCCGACTAAAACATTTGTGTCTGAGGGAAGAAGTTGAATTCATCAACCTCTGGGACAACTTCTACAACCAGCCTACTCTGTTCCGCAAGGATGGCACACATCTAAACCCTGTGGGTTCAGCACGCATGGGTCGTCTCCTACACGAAGCAGTCCGCAGCCATGGATCAAAAAACGCCATCCGAGAAGAAGCAGCAGTGACATAAATCATCCAACGCCAAGAAAAAAACAGAGGCAACCGAGGACCACCAGCGATAAGGACCGAAGACAGCGAGGACCGAGGACAGCCATGAACATAAATGTAGATCCGACAAGAACCAAAAATATTATTAAAGAGCGTTCCGTGAGTTCTAAAATAACAAATTTAAAGGTTTTCTATGCAAACGCTCGTAGCATACGCAATAAATTTTCAGATTTAGAGGAGCTAGTGTTTACAGAAAATTATGATGTGATTGGCATAACAGAATCTTGGCTCAATACAGAAGATAGAGACTTTTTAGCAGAGTATTCACTTCCCGGTTATGTAATGTTTGAGAAAAGCCGAATAAATCGAAATGGAGGTGGCGTTTTACTTTATATCAAAGAAAATCTTAACCCTACCCTCTTGTCAAAACCTCAAATTGTGAACGTCGACGCATCTTTTGTGCTAATAAAGAATAATAAAGGTACAAAATAATACTTGCATTAATATACAGACCTCCAGCTCAATCAGTGCAAACTGACCGAGAAATTTACGAACAAATTGCAGATGTAAGTAACTCACAAGATACCGTAATTTTTGGTGACTTTAATTTACCTGTGACCAAGTGGGGCGATACTCTTACTTCACACTCCGGACATGACTTGTATACGAACTTGCAAGAGAGTTCGCTTTATCAATTTGTTGGAACGCCGACCCGTGGTAATAACGTTCTTGACATTGTACTTGCAACAAAAGAAGAATTAATAGAGAATTTGAATGTTGGTGATGAATTCAGTAACAGCGACCATCGTACGATAACTTTCACTTTAAAGTTTACTAGTAACGAACCAAATAGTAGCATCGAAAAAGTCCCTAATTTCAAGAAAGCAAACTTCCATAAACTTAGAGCTATGTTTAAAGAAACTGACTGGAGCTTTTTAATTCACAATAACGACATAAATACATCTTGGAAGTTATTCGAAGCCACTTACCTAAAAGCAGTGCAAGACTGCATACCATCAAAAACTCGGCGTCCAGGCCATAATAATAAGCCCAAATGGTGGAATAAAGATATTTCAAACTGCCTGCTTGCTAAAAAATTTGCTAATGATAGATTAAAATCCTCACAAAATGACGAAGAACGGCTGAAATTTGTAGAGCTATGACGCAAAGCCAAAAGTTAATTAAGCAAAGTAAAAAGACCTTAGAGTTACATATTGCGAATCAAAGTAAAACAAACCCGAAAGAATTCTATAGTTATATCAGAAAGAAAAAAGTCGTTACTTCAACTGTTGGACCGTTAGTCGATGAAAATGGAGAATACACCAAAGACGAAGAACAAATGAGTAATGCCCTCAATACCTTCTTTGCATCAGTTTTTACAACAGAAGACCTCAGTGATATCCCTACACCATCGCCGATTCAGATTGATAATTCAGATGTTCTAAGCAATATCACCGTTACAGAGAGAGAAGTATTGAATTGTTTAGATAAACTCAAGGTAAATAAAACGCCTGGACCTGATACAATCTCGCCTAGAGTTCTAAAGGAAGCTAAGGATGAGCTCTCTAAACCACTGACATTACTATTCAATAAATCCTTGCAGTCTGGAACTATGCCCGATCAGTGGAAGCTAGCCAACGTAACACCGATATTCAAAAAAGGCAGCAAATCCCTACCCAGTAACTATCGTCCAATTAGCTTAACCTCAGTTGTATGTAAAATGCTAGAAACGGTCATACGAGACAGACTCGTAAATCACTTAGAGGAAAATAACATACTTAAAGATACTCAACACGGCTTTCGTAAAAAACGTTCCTGTTTAACAAACCTCTTAGACTTCTTCCACGATATCCTCAACCTCTACGATGAGAGTAAAGCTGTAGATATTATATACCTTGATTTTCAAAAGGCCTTTGACAAAGTTCCCCACAAACGTTTACTGCTAAAACTAAAAGCGCATGGAATACAAGACGGTGTGTTGAAATGGATAGAAAATTGGCTCAGCGACAGAAAGCAAAGAGTAGTCATAAACGGTAAGGCATCAAAATGGACCAATGTAAGTAGCGGGGTACCCCAGGGATCGGTACTAGGACCAATTCTCTTTCTAATTTACATCAACGACATAGATGAGGGTCTCACCTGTACAATCTCAAAATTTGCTGACAATACAAAAATTGCAAATAGCGTACTCTCAAAAGAACAAGTTGACGATATGCAACACAATCTAGATAAATTGTCATGTTGGGCCCAAATTTGGCAAATGAGTTTCAATGCGGATAAATGTAAAGTACTACATATCGGATACCTAAATGAGAAAGCAAACTATTCGATGAATGGCACTCAGCTTAAGAATGTAAACAGAGAAACCGATCTGGGAGTAACAATATCGAGTAACCTAAAACCGAGTCAACAATGTTCAGAAGTTGTTAAGAAGGCAAACAAAATAATTGGCTTTATAGGCAGGTCATTTGAGCATAAATCCAAAGAAGTTATCCTAACCCTTTACAATTCATTAGTCCGCCCTCTTCTGGAATACTGCGTTCAATCCTGGTGCCCTTATTACCAAAAAGATATAAACAAGCTAGAACGAGTTCAAGGTAGAGTTACCAAAATGATACCTAGCCTAAAGAACAAACCATACGAAGAGCGTCTTAGAGAATTAAATCTATTTCCTTTAACCCAGCGCAGATTAAGAGGTGACTTAATTCAAGTGTTCAAAATCATCAAAGGCATCGACAATATGAACTGTAGTAAGTACTTCACTATCGACCAATCTAATTACACGCGGGGAAACGGTTGCAAAATTATTGGTAAATCTTTTAACTCACACGAATCTAAGAATTTCTTCTTCAATCGAGTTGTCAACTTGTGGAATGGGCTTCCCCGAAACGTTATAGACTGCATCACCGTTGATTCATTTAAACTCCGCCTAGACAAATATCTCGCATCAAACCCGCGACTGACTGCGTTTGTAAATGAATAACTTTATTTTATCCCCCCCTCAGTTACTAACCCATCTGTCCCCTACTAACTTCCTAATCCTGCCACGGACATTAGTTCCAGGGCAGTATTTCCCTTTCCAATGTTCCCTTACCCACTCTAAACCACTGTTTGGACACTTGATCCTCAGTGTTTTGGAGGACAAGCAACCTAGAAGGGTCACTAGATCTGTTGTTGCTTGATTTCCTTTGTACTCCTTTGTACCTATAGTACCTTTAGGTGGCAAAGTGATTCTGAAACCGGAAACTCCTACATAACTGCTAGGTTGATATTAACCACTTGTGATCTTCAGGCAATACGGAAGTTGGTGCTGTAAATTTATAAAATTAGCAGATATTATAACTTTATTCGATTATGAGTGATGGCATGTTTACTGAATGATATTTAATGTATTTATATATTCACTACAAGCGCATTTCATCAGGTAAATATGTTTAATATCGATAACACAACCCCAACTTCCTTATAGCCTAAAACTCGCAAACGAACATTTGGGGATTACCTACAAATCGACAATACTCTTCCACAGTGCAGACATTGTGGCCAACCCTTCGAGGATCACGGCGTCCGGCAACAGATAGCTAGATAGACATCTTATAACTGTCCACACCGTTATCAACGGCTGGTTGGTGAAGTGCAGAGCATCCTGGAGTCTCACCTCAGTCAGCCCAGGATCGATCCCGCTCAAGGCGTAGAAGTGGGTTTTTTTTCTCACTATAGTCCTTAATCCTTTCAGTACCGGTACCATCGTGTTCACTATATTTTGGCTAATATTCAGATTAAAAAGGGTCTCCAGCAATTGAGAATCTTCAAACTATCTAATTTTTAATTGCTTAGATTTTTTTTTTCCAGTTAGAAAAAAGGTTGTCGAGGAAATTATGTATATAATATATCGTGCATTACTTTATTAGTAACAAGTATGGATTGTATGTTTACCTATTGCCTACCAATAGTTTGTTTACATTATATTATACCTTTAACTACATAATATATATGATTACGAGTTTAATACAATCGACTATTGTTAACGAATTCATTAAATCAGACTTTAGTTGTACTATAAGACACAAATAAAGTAGCTTTCAGTTATTTACTATCTTACTCATATATAACAATACCATAAGGAATAAGATGGCCAATACGTCACAGAGGGGGTTAATTAATCAGACAATAAGTACAAATTATATCAAGAATTATGATAATTCCATTATATAACTGCCAATCACACTACCTCCAACATATAGAAGTGGTGTATAGTGCATGAATATTATACTTGATAACGACGGCAAGTGTATATACAGGGTGTTCCAGTAATGTTTTTCATAAATTATATGGTGGACTCATCTGACAAAAATAAGAATGAATTACTCTATGGACATGAGGTTGAGTATTTATAATAACGGAGTTAGACTGACATAATTAAAGGATGCATCATTGGTTACACGTCCTTCCTAAGCTGATTGAAATACCCTAAAACTAATAATGTAATATCAGTTTCATTATTATTCATTACATTTACATTGCTATCACTATCTTAAACTGAGTACATGATTCATATTCTCGAACGACTAGAAAGAAACACAACCACATGATTACCGCCTGGCTAGAGCCGGCAAAGATGGCTTCCATACTACCCCCTGGTACTGTTGCCATTCTAGCGGTTTGTATCCAATCGACGTTCTCTCTTCAGGCTAGCAAGCGATAGCGAAGGCCAAATGGATATAATCCACTAAAATGGCAACATTACCCCTTGGACTGAATGGCAATGTATCTATCGTTAACTTAAATCGTGTAATAACTCCGTTATTATAAATACTCAACCTCATGTTCATTGAGTAATGTATTCTTATTTTTGTCTGATGAGTCCACCATATAATTTATGAAAAGCATTACTGGAACACCCTGTATATATACCGGTATATATATATATATATATATATATATATATATATATATGTGGTGCTTATAATATAGTTTCCTGTCTATTTTATCACCTTATCTTAATATTAGCAACATCAATATTAGGAGGTCGGTGTCGGCAAGGGTATAACATCGCCGCTCTTTGTTCGGTCATTTTCACTCAATTCGACCTAGTTTTGAATAGATATCTCCATTAGTAGTCATAGTTTTAAGTAAGTGTTAATACTGTAAGCTATTTTCGTTTATACCGGTTATTAGGTAAAATTGTGAAGATATATTACATGATTTTTTGTTCACGGGGCCCCAGATGCTCAAGTGAACAGACTATAGTTTGTTATAATATTAGTATACAGTTTAGCCGGATTTTATTTAGGTACAAACTATATATCATGATACACATAGGAAACTTTAAAAAAACGAATACCATATTATGATTACGTTTAACCCTTTAATTCATTGGTATACTTCATAAATTAGTTACAACTTTCTGATGATAGAACAAATGGACACAAACTTATCTAAACTAAGGGAATACAATCTATAATATGTATAGACATAATCATATGGTAATGTTAGTGTTGTTGATAATAAGATTTTGGACGATCCTGTCTGGATCAGTGTGAGCTCTCAATCATGAATATTCTTGTATTTATCAAACAATGTTCACGTATGCAAATATATCGCATGTTAAAGTTAGATCACATATATATATATATATATATATATATATATATATATATATATATACAATTAATTAATTGTCATGACCTGTTTACCTTAATATGAGTATAATGTGTTAACAAACGTAAATAATATGCGGAAATACCCCCGAAGCATTATAATATATTACCCAGTTCACAGCCAGGCGGTAAGAGGTGAGAGCCTCACTGCCTGGTCGTCTGATCGAGTTCTGAGTTAATACAAGACTTGGCCAGACAGTGACTGGTTGGGTGGCCACCGAACAGACTGGACAGATCGTCCTGTATTAGTTAGGTGGCCACTGACATTGGCCCCTCTGGTTCCAGTAGTGTCCTTCCGGCTAATCGCCGTTCTGGTTCCTGAATAGGCCACTCTGGTTCCTGTAGGGGCCTTTCCGGCTCATTGCCACCAGTAGTAGTAGTAAGAGTAGTAGTAGTGTAGAGGCCCTTCTGATTCCAATAGTGTCCTTGCGGCTAATCGCCGTCCTGGTTCCTGAATAGGCCACTCTGGTTTCAGAAGGGAGCTTCTAGTAGTAGTAGTAGTAGTAGTAGTATATATATATATATATATATATATATATATATATATATATATATATATATATATATATATGCAATGCATACTTATCACCTTTTACCAATAAAGCATTGCACGATATATTCTATTAATATTTTCCTCAACAACCTTTTTTCTAACAAAAGCAGACAAATCTAAGCAATTAAAACAGGGTCCATACACCTAATGCAGTCCACTATGCAGGGGAAACTTACAACAATTAGATTGAAGCTGTTGATAAGACGATTTTGTCGTCAGCCACCTCCAACTATGGGGTATATACATACATACCGTACATACAGACAGACATGCGGTTTATAAAGGATATGAGACAATAAAAAAGGTTAAGTGAAATAGTTAGAAGCCTGACAATTGCTGGAGACCTTTTTTAATCTGAATAACATCGTCTAATATTAGCCAACATTCTGTAAAAAAGGTGGCACCGGTACTGAAAGGGTTAAGGACTTGGGTGAACACAAAAATAAACTCCTTCGATGCCTTGAGCGGGGTCGATCCTGGGATGACTGAGGTTAGACTCCAAAACGCTCTGCACTTTACCAACCAGCCGTTGATAACGGTGTGGAAAGTTATAGGGTGTAAATTATGAAAATAAACCAACATCAGAATGTCTGCACTGTGGAAGAGTAATTGCCAATTTATGGGTAATACCCCAATTGGCCACTTGCGACTGTTAGACTATAAGGAAGTTGGGGTTGTGGTTATCAATATCAAACACATTTACTTGCTGAACTGTTTTTGTAGTTCATATATAAATACATAATATCATAGTATAGTCAGTTTACTTGCTATCCATCATGATCTCATATAGTTTATATTTTATATTTCTGCTAATTTTAGAAGTTTACAGCTCTAACTTCCGTTTTGCCTGAAGATCGAATGTGGTCAATATTATAATTGCACCATATCAGTTATGTAGTAGTTTCCGGCACTAGACTAAATTATATATTTCATGATCGAGCCCTAAAGGAAAACAAATTCCTGATCGAGCCCCAAGAGAAACATTTCTTCCAATTGCTGCACTTCCATAAATCACATAATCGATAATAAAATAAAATACACAAATTCCTCGGAGGCTCACAGATAATCTGATATACTCTGCTGTGATTTTGTATAAACAAATCTAAATCGACTTATTAACTCCTTCCGAATTATGACACTTTGTGATAGTTTCTTCTGGCTAGTATTACACGATTCTGTTCAGCTTAGGAATAACCGGTGGGATCTATAGAGAATATTGAGATAGTGTTTACCCTTTTGATTCCTAGAGAGCCCTCCTAAGTAGTAAAAAAATATCAATTGATAACCAGAATAAGCTGTCAAACTGCGTTACAACCCTCAAAGGGTTAACACTATCTGGTGCAACGTCTTGGAGGTCATTATGGTATTATTTTTAATTATTATAGAGGGTTTTAATTGTTTTTGACATTTACGAACAATGTGTTTTTAGTTTATCCCAAGACTTGGAAAAACGCCTCTCCACACCCCCTTCAAACAAAAAAAAACACGTCCCCCAGAGCTAAATGTGTACATTTTTCGGTAGAAAAAATTTCCGGCCAAAGGCCGGTTTCTCCCAAATTGCAGGCTCGCTATCGTTCGCCCAGGAAAAATCGACACCTTATTGGGTTGAAGCATCATATAATCGCCAAACTAATGAGATGAAAAGTCTTAAAATCTCCAAGCTAATGGAGTAAAACTGGGAGGATCGTGTGCTCCCCAGACCTTTATCAAGCTTAGAAATCACCCGTAAGATCCCCCATTGAGTTAAATTTGTACATATTTTGATAGCTCACATGGAACAAATCGACAAGTAAATGGCACGAAAGGTCTTTATATCAGCAAATATATAGGGCAAAGTCTCAAAATCGCCAAACTAATGGGGCAAGCGTCTTAAAATATCAATACTAATAGGGCTAAACGAAAGGGAGGAAAAAAAAAAACAATTAACACACAAAAACAACCACACAAATTCACACACATCTAGGTCACATCGGGTCGAGTCACTCTGGTCATTAATATATATCTTTTGTTTTACACCTTCAGGATTATTACGCGTCTTGACAGTTAATTATGGCTATCGTAGGCGATTTTATACAGCATAGAAGGGATTTGTGCGAATGTAAAGGGTAAACACTATTTCAATTAACCCGCTGAAATCCATATACCCTTCCTTATAGTACATTAAGGTGGCAAAGGGATAATGAAGCCAGTAACTCCTACATAACTGCTAGGTTGCAATTCACCACTGATCTTTAGGCTATACGAAAGTTGGAGCTGTAAACTTCTAAAATTAACAGAACAAGATCGAGATTATGATGGATATATAGCTTACTGCATAATTATTCTATGATGGATATATAGCTTACTGCATAATTATTCTATGTATTTATATTTGCACTACAAACATATTTCAACAGGTAAATTTGTATAATATCGATAATCACAACCAACTTCCTTATTGCCTAACAGTCGCAAGTGGTCAATTGGGGATTACCCATAAATTGACAATTACTCTTCCACAGTGCAGACATTCTGATGTTGGTTTTTCATAATTCACATCCTATAAATGTCCACATTATAATCAACAGCTGGTTGGTGAAGTGCAGAGCGTCTTGGAATTTAACCTCACTCAGCCCAGGATCGACCCCGCTTTAGGTGGCAAGGTTTTTTTTTTTTTTTTTTGTATTATTATTATATATATTTGTTCTTCACCCAAGACCTTAACTTGGTGACTGTCTACTTGGTGGCCTTCATGGCTATAATGTGCCTTGAACATCTTTACCGTTCTCCCTTGTGGCCATCATTCACTGATACCTTTATCCTTTGACCTTTAACTTTTAGCAACTGTGTTTGTAATCCACAACATTTTCAAACTAATTGTTGCAAAGATTGTACTGAATAATGGACTGCATTAGGTGTATGGACCCTGCTTTCATTGATTAGAATTGTCTTCCTCTGTTTTCCTAACTTAGGACAAAAAAATGCAGACAAAATGATTTAGAGAGCATATTGTGCATTACTTTATTGGTAACAGATGACAGTTATGTATTGTATGTTTTACCTATTGACTACCAAAGGTTCTTCTTACATTCAATTATACCTTGGACCACATAATAAGTTTAGCATTAGTCTAATCAAATCTTATGTTTATATTTAGTTTTACACCGGGTGGAAACCATCGATATATTATTTAGGAATATAAATTAGTTATATCATGTACTTTATTGATATATATGTCCACACCGTCGGTAATTAATTTTAATTTCAGCCCTAAATAGCTACAAACAATTCCTAGATATCACACCTCTCACTCGATCACCATTTTGTTTTGCGTTGGTTCGCGTCCGACACCTCTCGCCCCACCTCCTTCTTTGATGTATTACACAACCTAATTAGGTCCCCTGCTGGCAACATAGATGCCGATTTCAATAAGTCCTTGGGGGGGGGGGGATCTTAAGATTGATGGATGCTGACTTTTTATATTTGTTTTTTTGCAATTTCCTAAAGACAAAAACAAAAACAAAACATGGATCAAAATACAAAATACTTGTAAAATCTATATTTTTACCAAATCGTCTTATTGTTAGCGAATTCATTAAAGCAGACTATAATTGAACTATATGACTGTAATTGCACTATATGAAGTAGCTTTCAGTTATATATAATCTGAATCAAATCTAACAATGTCATAAAGAATAAACTGACCAAAACATGAAGCACACGGAGCATGTTAATAATTTAGACATTAAGTAAATATAATATCATCGTTGAATTATAATCATTCCAATATATAACTGCCACTCACACTACATTGATAATATAGAATTAGTTTACAGTGCATGGATATTATACTTGATAATGAAGGCAGGTGTAAAGTATATATACAGTATATATATATACATTTCAGTCAAAATTGTATTGGTAGATGTCAAGCCTGGGCAACTTGACCTAGCAATTCGTGACAAATGCCTAATGCCACCCTTTCACGGGATTTACGGCGTCTAGCAAAACAAAACAAAAAAACAAACAAACAAAAAATTAAGGAGGGGATGAGAAGGACGAAATTGGAGAGAAAGGGGAGGGAAGAAGTTAGACAGAGAGGAGGGAGGAGGAAGTTAGGGAGGGGGAAAGTTGGAGAGGGAGGGAGGTGTTGCCTCAGACTCTCTCTCACACCTCCTTGCCCTTTGGCCAAGCAGCTGACGCTTTACTGACTATGTCACAGATCGTGACATATACTGTAGGGTAGAGGGAGGGGAGAGGGAGGGGGAAAGTTGGAGAGGGAGGGTTGGGTTGCCTCTCTCATATAATTGGATTGGATTTGTTAATCACCGGATGATTAGTCCGGGTCAGAATTCGGTAATAACATAACCAGTTGACACGTCATGTTGTAGACGCTCCGTCCAGCTCCCTCAACGGGGAGGGAGTAGAGGAGGCTCGAACTACAGACCTGGCGGTGAGAGATGGTAGTTCTACTCAACACGCTAGCGTCAAATGGCTGATATTATCAATGTTAATGGGTCTACTTAAGCATACTTTGTTGTTATTATGATTACTTATCTGTTTATCTATTGCCAGACGGACTGATCCCCGAGGGGGTGGCCGCTAATGAATATCATCCATGTATCTCTGTCAGTAGGCATAAATTATTGTTATAATAATAATTATTATTATTAACTATTAAATTATGGATTTTCTGTTTTGAGTATAATTGTTCTTAGTTACTATTGTTTTTTTGTATAGTTATATGTGTGTACATTATATGTTACGTTTGATATTACGGTATATTAATGTATTCATCAATATATAAATTATATTGTAAAACTTGCAAAATATACAAACCAAATCTAGGACAAAGACAATATAAAGGCAAAAGAACTAATTAAAATAGCTATGTGGGAAAAAAATGCTTAAGCAAAATACAATTATGAAATAATAAGAACACAATCCATTCACTACATGAGCAAGTTAATGTTTCCCAAGCAAACTAATCGCATAAATAACAACGCACCTTTTCAGTATTATATTCAAATCTATATTATTAAATCAGTTCGTGTGCCTGTTTGTCTGTCTGTTTGTCTGTCTGTGCGTTCTTAATAGGCGGCCGCAGTTTTGGACCTGGGTAGCTGAAACTTTGCTTGTGGGTGTCAATTGAACTTGGTCAGGTCATAAAGGGGGCGAGGCCACGATCGGAGGTCGTTTCGAGGCCGAAATTGAAAAACAAAAATGAAAAAAATTGCCGTTTGGGGCAGAAGGAGGCCTCCGATCGAAAAGGTGTATGGAACGAAAGTTGTTCGCAGCCCCCCAAAATGGGGGTACGGATGAGGTCAGATCCAAAATCGGAGGTCATTTAGCGGCCGAAATCGAGGTCGCCGTTTAATGAGGCACAGGGAGGTCGAGGCCGGTGATTATGGTAGTAGTAGTATTGTGATGATTGTGGTAATAGGCAGCCGCAGTTTTGAACCTGGGGAGCTGAAACTTTGCATGTGGGTGTCAATTGACCTGGGTCAGGTCATAGAGGGGGCGAGGCCACGATCGGAGGTCGTTTCGAGGCCGAAATTGATTTTTTTTTTTTAAACAATGCCGTTTGGGCCAGAAGGAGGCCTCCGATCGAAAAGGTGTATGGAACAAAAGTTGTTCGCAGCCCCCCAAAATGGGGATACGTATGAGGTCAGATCCAAAATCGGAGGTCATTTAGTGGCCGAAATCGAGGCCGCCGTTTAATGAGGCACAGGGAGGTCGAAGCCGGTGATTATGGTAGTAGTAGTATTGTGATGATTGTGGTAGTAGTGATTGATGATGGTGATTATGGTAGTAGTAGTGATGGTGATTATGGTGGTACAGTATTATTACCCGGGCAACGCCGGGTACCCCTGCTAGTATACAATAATAACATAAAACGCAGGAAATACCTTTAACACCTAACGAGCGGCCTAGGCGGTAAATAATATGTAGCCACCAGCAGGGTGTTTTTACCCAAAATAGGGCTGTTTACGTGATAATTTTCATGCCTAAATAAGACCCAGAGCGTAAAACAAGTATCTATCCCTGAAAGGGCATAAACAGAGCTTTCCAATGACACCACAACGATCCTTGTATGACCGCTAGTTTTCTTGCAACAGCCGCGCAACACGAGTGCAAAAACCATGTAATTCGGTACTTTCCCCACACAATTCACTATGTAGCGAGTGTGAGAGGGTGGAGGAGGGTAGGATTCATGTCAGTTGGTCCACCGCGGTGGTCTGGAGCAGTCATACGCTCGCTACTCTCCTGCCACCACTTGTCTCTCTCTCTTAGCAACATTACGTGCTGAAAATGCCACACGACTTATGTTGTGAGCCGCCACAGAGTCCAAATTTCTTTCACTCGACATATGATGCGCGCCGCCAAAGAAGGGTTAAATCGTATATATTTCTGTTAGACGATTTTAAGCAGTTTAACCCCTCCAACCCGGATGGGCTCTTGAACGCCCATAACAACCTCGGCCCGCGCAACCCGGAAGGGCTCTTGAACGCCCATTGCTTGCATGCGTGCTTTCGAATGCTGCGCGTACATTTTCGGTATCGTGGGACGGTAGGTGGCGCCACCAGGCGTAAACTCCGCCACAGCAACAGTATCTACCCCGACGCCATCATGGACAGTACGCCAAATAGTGATACCGCTGTGTCCGATACCGTGCTTCCTACGACGCCCTTGCTTGTTCGTCGCGCCTTACCCCGACGCCATCGCCTAAATGTGTTATCTCCCGGAGGTATTGAGACGACATTGAGACTTTATGAGCGAGCTGATGCCAAGCATAATGTTGATGATGAAGTCAGTGACGACTCCAGTAATTATAAGTCGAGTGATTATGGCCATGAGAGTGATAAAGAAGAGCAATTCCTGGGATTTGCGAGAGAACATGACAGTGATGAGAGTGATGAAGGTGATGTACCAGTTGTTGAGGAAGCTGGTTTACCTAAAGACAGTGAACTTGAGAGAGTGAGCGAGTGGGAGAGTTCAAGGTCACTCACCAAATTTCGCTTAAGTGACACGACGCCAAGCCCTTCCCCAGGTAAATCGCCTTTCAAGCTACATTTGTATAAGCAGAAAATACTTGAGAAGGCGGCCGCGGCAGCTAGGGAACAAGCAAAACTACTTGGTGAGGATGAGGCTGTGAGTGAGGGTCAGCGTGGTGACCCTTCTCGTCCGCCATTGTCTCCCTTATCTACCTACGCCACCCAAGATGACCCGGATGCCCCGCATTCTTCCCCACCACCCCCACCATTGCCAAGGGTTGAGGACCCCACACTTTCGGCCTATTTGCCTCCTAGGTCCCCCGACAGGAGACATACTGCTGCCGAAAAGGGGAAAGGTAGGAAATATACCAAGAAAATTAAGAAAAGTAAGAGAGTTTTGTTCGAGGCTCCCGCGGCGTCCACCCCGGCCGGCCCCAGCCATACGTCCCCGCAACTTTCCCCACGGTCCTCCCCACCTCTCCCGCCTTCAACATGTCTTCCTGAAGAAGTCTTTGAGCTCGCATCACCAATACCTAGCCCTAGTGACAGTGAAACATTGCTTTCTGTCACTCGTCGCAGGCCAAGGAGCCCGGGACCTCGGGGGGACACAGCCTCACCTGCCACTCCTTCCCCACCTCGCCCACCCGCACGCCGCCCACGCATCACTGGTTCCCCGCCAGATTATGTGGGGGCCACTGATGATGAAGGGCACCTCTCTCAAGACTCTGGCCATGATTACATAGGTCCACCGTCAGGGCAAGATGACCACTCTGACGATGACTATATGGACATCGACGACCCTCGACCCCTCCGCTTGGCCCGGCGTCGTGCTGCCCGTCGTGCTGCCCACCGCCCTGGCCGCCGCCCTCGCCGCCCTAGGGCGCGCGCCTCCCGAGTTGGCCGTGGGTGTGCTGGGCCACCAGCTGGAGCTCCTCGTCAGCGTAGACAAGACCCATTCTACGTTTTTCAGTGGCAAGACGTAGTTGATGAGGATGCATACAACCCTGATGTGCCAGCTTTTGATGAGGTACTGGAGGGTTCAGGCGTTACCCCCAATTTTCCTGCAGGCCCCAATGCTCCACCACACGAACTGTTTGAGGCCTTCTTTGATGAGGAGGTGGTAGGCTATGTTGTCAAAGAGACAAATAAGCAGCACCAATTCCAGGTCCACTTTTTGGGAAAGGTGACCAAGGGCCACATGAGGCAGTGGACCCCAGTGACTTATAAAGAGTTCATGGTGTTCCTGGCACTCACCATGCTAATGCCTCATGTCAAGAAGCATAGGTTGCCTGACTATTGGATCACCAATGATCTGATATCCACCCCTGCCTTCGGGAAATATATGTCTCGCGACCGGTACCTTGATATCCTCGCAGTGCTCCATCTTGTCACCAACCTTGACGTCCACCTCCCAGACAAGCTGTGGAAGATTAGGACGTTGTATGAGATGATGCAAGAACGCTTCACCTCCTACTTCAAGCCCTTCCGCAAGGTCGTCATTGACGAGTCTCTTGTGCTGTTCCGGGGAAAACTCAGCTTCCGGCAGTACATCCCCTCAAAAAGACATCGCTTTGGCATAAAATTCTTTGTGCTGTGCGACTGCCAAACTGGCTATGTCCTGGACTTCCTGGTCTACAGCGGGAAGGAAGGGGACTTGCTTGTGGACCCCCTCATTGGCTTTGGCGGAGCAGTGGTGCAAGCCATGATGGACCGCTACTTTCATAAGAATCACGTCCTCTACACGGACAATTATTACACGTCCCCCACTCTCTCACAGTACCTGCATGAGCGCAAGACGGGGACTGTAGGCACAGTACGAGGGAAAAGGAAGGGCATGCCACCTTTCCCTCCAAAGACCAAAAAAGGTGATGTGTTCAAGAAGAAGTCGGGGCCCATTCTGGCTATCCACTGGCACGACCAGCGGAAGGTCAACCTCCTGACCACCATCCACAAGGGGGAAAAGGTGGAGACTGGCAAGGTGGATCGCCGCACCCAGGCCAGGGTGACCAAGCCCGATGCTGTCCTGGACTACAACATCAACATGAGGCTGGTGGACAAGTCCGACATGCAGATAGGCTTCATTGACTGCCTGCGTACCTCGTGCAGATGGTACAAAAAGTTCTTTCTGCATATGGTGGACATGTCAGTTCTGAATGCCTACAACATATACAAGCTTCGGAATGTGAACACACCCATGAAGTTCAATAGCCTGCGGAGGTTCCAAAAGCAGGTGTTGACGGAGCTCCTGGAGAAGTATGCTATGCCACAGAGGGCAGTGGCACATCCTGGGCCCGCCGTTATTGACCGCTTGCAGTCTGCTCAATACTTGATTAGGCACAGGCTTGGTTCCCTGCCTCAGAATGAATCCGGAAGAACACAGCAGAAGCGGTGCCATGTCTGCTACAACAGCAGGGTGAAGCCGAGGTCAGGTAAAAAGTCAACCATGGAGTGTGTGGAGTGCAAGGTGGCACTCTGTGCTGTAGATTGCTTCTTTGATTACCACTCCAAGCTGGAGTTCTAATAATCATACTGAAATTGCCAAATAAAATGACAATATGTACACTATAATTATATATAGGCAAAAAGTGGAAGAAAACCAATGTATTGTAATACAAAAGTCATGTATTATGAGAACATTGATACAAATACAATTACACCATAATAATATGTGAAAGTGACACATATGTATATACCAAGTGACATTCATATGATTAGGACCTATAGAAATATATAAATCAGAGGAAAAGTCACAATAAATATATAAAACGTTTACATTAAGTGAAAGTGACACAAGACCTAATATTTGATGGCCAAAGTATAATAAACACCTGTGATAACGAATAATCAGTGCCTAATACAACAATAACCTACCTCAATTACTAATAAAATGTACGGTATCGAGTGAAAATGAGCATTATCAGTGACAGTGACACTCTCTAAAGCATACTTGTCAAAGTGAAAGTGACACAAGACCTAATATTTGATGGCCAAAGTATAATAAACACCTGTGATAACGAATAATAAGTGCCTAATACATAAATAACCTACCTCAATTACTAATAAAATGTACGGTATCGAGTGAAAATGAGCATTATCAGTGACAGTGACACTCTCTAAAGCATATTTGTCAAAGTGAAAGTGACACAAGACCTAATATTTGATGGCCAAAGTATAATAAACACCTGTGATAACGAATAATCAGTGCCTAATACAACAATAACCTACCTCAATTACTAATAAAATGTACGGTATCGAGTGAATATGAGCATTATCAGTGACAGTGACACTCTCTAAAGCATATTTGTCAAAGTGAAAGTGACACAAGACCTAATATTTGATGGCCAAAGTATAATAAACACCTGTGATAACGAATAATCAGTGCCTAATACAACAATAAGCTACCTCAATTACTAATAAAATATACGGTATCGAGTGAAAATTAGCAATATCAGTGACAGTGATACCCTAATAAACATATTTTATATAATTGGCCTCAAAATAACTAGAAAATATCAAATAAACATCACATTCTCAATATCAAACACTAAAATCGTCTAAGGGAGATAAATACTTTGGCGCGGCGAGCGGCTAGGTGCGTCGTAGCCATGGCCGAGGCGACGCGTCCGAACGCGGGAAGAATTTGCCGCCGAAAAGCACTCGTCTTCCCGCGCTCACCATTATGCAACCAGAGGGGCTAGAGACCTCTACTCAACGCCATTCGACAGAGGAAGGTTTGTGGAACATTATTCTTTTTTATTCACAACATTACATGACATATTCATTGACTTACAGAGTAGTTAACATAGGCCAAAGATCGTCAAAACACCCGGTACCGGAGCACAGTCGTAAGCTATAGCCCCCGGGGCTGGAGGGTTAAGAAGGACCTATGTTACTAAAGAAATTTGTCTTATTGTAACCAAAATATGATGAAAATTACGTAATGGAGTTGAAGGGGTTAAGCCGCACATAATCGTCTCAATAAAGCTACAATGAAAACTAATAATACGTCGCCGGTACAGAAGGGGTTAAATCCAGTTATATAGGGTTTTCTTGAAGGAAAAACACCATGTTTATGTAAACTATAGATCTGGCTTCCAGGGATTTAATAACAATAATAGTAATAATATAAATAATAATAATAATAATAATAATAATTAAAGTTGCAAGCAACGTTGTCCGGGGTTCGAGCGGTTTTGCAAGCAGGGTATTGTGTTGGATACAGAAGCTGTGTCACAGATATCAAAAGATTATTTAACTTATCGGGCATGGAGAAACTACAGAAGGAACAGATTGTGCAAACAAACATGAACAAGAGAGGAAGATATTGGCTGTATAAGGGATCTGCCTCTATTTGTTTAGTAACAGGGTTGTAGATATGTGGAATAGGCTACCGAGTGCTACAATGGGATAAAGAACAATAGAGCTTCAACTTGAAATTGATAGAACGAGATGAGTTGGGTGTGAAAGGGATCTGCCATGTGTAGGTCAATTGGCTCTCTGCAGACTCCCGTTTCCATATTTTGTTTATGTTCTCATTTGTGAGAGAGACAGAGAGAGTATGGCAAGAGATAATAGGATGTCGTAAACGTAAGGTAGATAGTGATAAATATGAGAAAGAGAGAGAAAGAGAGTGCGGGATGGATTGGGTGTGAAAGGGATCTGACATGTGTGGGCCAACCGGCTCTCTGCAAACTCCGGTTTTCTTATATTCGCATTTGTGAGAGAGACAGAGACTAGAATGGCATAAATGTAAGGAAGACAGAGATAAATGAGAGATTTTTTATGAGATGGGTTGGGTGTGAACAGGATCTGTCTTGTGTGGGCCAATTGGTTCTCTACAGACTCCCATTTTCGTATGTTTCTATTTCTTACAATTGTGTTTTGGTTGCAGGTATATGATAACTTGGGTGTATAGTAAGTAGTGTAAATAATAGGTAACGTTTATGAGATGGGTTGGGTGTGAAAGGGATCTGCCTTATGTGGGCCACTTGGCTCTGCAGACTCCCATTTTCATCTTGGTTGCATGTGTAAGGGATCTGCCTCATTTGTACCGGTGTGCAAACAAACAAGAGCGAGAAAGAGATTGGCTGTGTAAGGGATCTGCCTCTATTCGCTTGGTATAAGAGTTGTAGATATGTGGAATAGGCTACCGAGTGCTATAGTAGGATCAATAACAATAGAGCTTCAACATAAAATTTGATAGAACGAGATGAGTTGGGTGTGAAAGAAATCTGCCGTGTGTGGGCCAATCGGCTCTCTGCAGACTCCCATTTTCATCTTGGTAGCATATGTAAGGGATCTGCCTCATTTGTACAAGTGTGCAAATAAGAGAGAGAGAGATTGGCTGTGTAAGGGATCTGCCTCTCTCGTAACAGAGTCGTAGATATGTGAAATAGGCTACCTAGTGCTATAGTGGGGTCAAGAACAATAGAGAATTTCAAGATAAAATCAGATAGTCATATGGACGAAATGGGTTGGATGTGAAAGGGATCTGCCTTTTGTGGGCCACTTGTCTCTCTGCAGATTCCCATGTTCATCTTAGTTGCATGTGTAAGGGATCTGCCTCATTTGTTCCGGTGTGCAAGCAAACGAGCGACATAGAGACTGGGTGTGTAAGGGATCTGCCTCTATTCGTTTAGTAACAGAGTTGTAGATATGTTGAATAGGCTACCGAGTCCTATAGTGGGATCAAGAACAATAGAGTTCAACATAAAATTACATAGGACGAGATGGGTTGGGTGTGAAAGGCTGCCACGGGCGTGTCTGGCCACCATTTTGGATATCATATCAAAAGTTGCCCAATACAAAATTGCACCTTGTGTCAAAGTTTGGTCACGATCCGACAAGCAGTTCCGGAGTTATTGCATAAAAACCGGACTATATATTTTTTTATGGAAGCGTGCAATACTTCTCGAACCCCATATAACGTTGCTTGCTGTTTGAGGGAGGAGGAAAGGTAAGTCACACCACACCAAAAATTGTCAAAACTTTGAAGGTCTAGAACTTTGTTATTAAACAAAGCATTTGGCAAAGGGAGGAATTGTTAAAAACCTTAGCCAATGCTCTGCTATTCACCAAAAATAAATTTGAACTATCATTATTATTTGGTAGGGTAGGTATGTATAGGTAGGTTGGCTAAATAATTGGTGGGATTCGTAGGGACTCAAACTGTTTTGAGAGAGTTAAATCAAAACAAAATAATAATCTGAATAAAAAATTGGGGGATGTGTGGAAGCCTATAGAGTATAGACTGTAGACGCTAAACTTTGTGTGGGTAGCGTATGCGGTTTTAAAGTCATTTAAGAATAGACAGTTTTCAATGCTGTGGCCAAACTATTCCACCCATTTATATTCTTTTGGTATCAAAACGTTCGGAATTGCGAGTCTCACCCAACTACGCAAACATGGCTTTGATCATCGGCGTAGTTTTCAAGATTTGGAATTTTAAGTGGAATTCGAGTTTTTTTCAATATTGCCGGAAAAACCCCACGTGCAAAAGCAAAACCTTCTCTATAACATTTGCGGAGCATTAGTAGTGGAGTCCATATCATCATCATCATCATCATCATCATCTCTGACGCCTTGCTTCCCCCTGGGAAATCCCCACTAGAGGATGGCCATGACAGAAACGTCTCCAAGCTACTTTGTCAAGACATGCCTCCTTTGCCCGTGCCACAATGCCACAATGGAAGTTTTTCTTCAATATATTTTTCCACTTTCTTTTCCCATACCATAGGTGGTCTTCCACTACTAGCGGTTCCACTCACCTGACTCCCATATATCTTTCTTGGCATTCTGTCTTCATCCATTCTCTGAACATGACCATACCACCTCAAAGTACTTCTCTTTATCCACTCAACCACACCACAATCAATGCCCAAAGCCTGCTCTTCCATTCCAAAGGACTCGTACACTTCCCTATTACTTAGCCCATCTAGCCTATTCATGCCAGCTGCCATTCTGAAAAAGCTCATTTCCACAGCTCTTAGTTTGAAGAGGTCCTCGTCACTTGCCGTCCATGTCTCGCTTCCATACGAGAGTGTTGGGAGCAGCACACTGTTTCTCAGTGACTTTTTGACTTCCTGGCTAACCATTCTTCCTTTGAGAATACTATCAAGTTCTCCAATCACTTTTCTCCCTTGCATTTTTCTCTCTTTTATCTCACTCTCCATTTTACCATATTTGCATAGTACAGCTCCCAAATACTTGAAACTTTCAACCTCTTCTAGTACTTAATTTTTCAATTTTATTTTACAACTTTTCTTGTGTTCTTTCTTGATTCTATATTTTTCCTTAAAATCTATAGTTTCATGCATTCTTCTCTCAAACACCATTACCTTACATTTTCCTACATTGACCTTTAACTTTCTCTTTTCACATACCCTGTCAAAGTCAGTGACCACTCTCTGAAGTTCTTCAGCATTTTCCGCCAACAGGACTGCATCGTCCGCATATAGGCATGTTAAAATCTTCCATGTTCTTCCCTCTGATTCCAGTCTAGCTCCCACACCCATTGATACAGCCCTACATTCCCTAATCACTCCATCCATGTATATATTGAACAACCAAGCTGACATGACACATCCCTGTCTTACACCTACATTGACCTCAAAACTTTCACTTAACTTATCCCCTACCTTCACATTTGCCATTGCATTCCTATAAAAAGATTTTACTGCCATTAGCAACTTTCCTCCCACACCATATACTGTTAACACATCCCACAGGCCCTCCCAGTCTACTTTGTCGTAGGCTTTTTCCAAATCCATGAATGCTGCATAGAGTTTTCTGTTTTTGGCCAGATACTTCTCTACCAACAATCGCATTGAGGCTATCTGGTCAACGCAGCCCCTGCCCTTTCTGAAACCTCCCTGTTCCTCGCCTATTTTGTCATCCGTTATCTTCTGTAGCCTCTGTGTTACTACTCTTGCGTGTACCTTTCCAGGTATGCTAAGCAAGCTAATTCCCCTATAATTCTTACACTCTTCTTTACTACCCTTCCCTTTGTACAAGGGTACTATCACTGCTTTCCTCCCATCCTCTGGTACACTTTCCTTTTCCCATGCTAATTTACATAACCTATGCATTATGTCAACAGCTTCTTCTCCCCCATATCTCAGCATTTCACCTGGGATGTTATCTACTCCAGCAGCTTTGCCCATTTTAAGTCTATTGATTGCTTCTTTTACTTCTTCTCTGCTTATCTGGCTTTCAACTACCCTGTTTAATCTACCTCTCTCCATTCCTATGGATGAGATCTTTGCCTTCCCCCTACTCTTTACAGCTAAGCTACTAAAATGATCTTTCCATACTTTCACCACACCATCACCCTCTACCACTTCCCCATTCATGTCCCTCATCCTACCACCTGAGACACTTTCAGTCTTCTTTCCTCTGGCTTCTTTCACAGCTCTGTAGTATGCTTTCCTGTCATTCAGAAACTGTTCACTAATCTTTCTCCCGTATGCCTCATCTGTCTTCCTTTTAGCGTCTTGTATCGCCCTCTTCACTCTTTGTTTCAAATTTTTATATTTTTCTTTCCTCGCATCTCTAGTTTCTCTAGGTATATTCTTTTGCAGCATACCCTTTCTGAACTCTTTCTTCTTTTTCACTATTTCTTCTATCTCTTTACTAAACCATGCGTTACCTTTCTTCTTCCACATTTTAAAGGTTTTCTTCCCACATACTTTCTCAGCTGCTTTAATCATGGAGTCTCTTGTACCTTTCCATACTTCGTCTACAGTATTTCCCAGATCTATCATAACATCCATGTCCTTTATAGTCTCTTTCAGGATGTCCTTGTATTTTGTTGCATTACATTCTTCATTTAATTTTCTCACATTTATTCTCTCTACTGTCAGTTTTCTCTCTTTCCTCTCATATTTCCACTCTTTCCTTATCCTCACTTTTGTCAGCACTGTATAGTGGTCTGATCCCGTCAGCATACCTCTTACAGCTTTTGAATCTAAAATTCTTCCTTTTAGTCCGGAGTCCATCATGGCGTAGTCAATTAGAAATTTCTGTTCCTGCTCACCTTCACCTCTGTGCCATGTATATCTATGAATGTGACGATGTTCACAAAATGTGTTAGCCAGAAACATCTCTCTCCGCACATACTTCTAAAAGGAAGTCACCATTCATATTCCTACCCTCCACACCCCATTTACCCACTATACCTTCTATCTCCTCGTTTCCAACTCTACCATTCATGTCGCCTACTAATATTACTTGTGTACACTCTTGCCTTTCTCTTATACATTTATTGACTTTATTCCAAAATTTTCTATTTTCTTCCGCACCTTTCCCAGTTTCTTGGTTGACTGGTGCATAGACACACATAAAAGTATACCTATCTATCCCAATCTTGCACTCACACCATACAATTCTTGAGTCCACGCATCCATAGTTTTTCACACACTTCCTCAACCTTTCTGACAAAATTACTGCTACCCCTTCCTTTTTCTTACGTTTATATCCTGCATCCAATCCAGACCAGACAACCCATCCTTCCCCACCCCACAAATCATGCTCACTCTCACCATCCCACACTCCAGAACCCAACAGGTGCGTCTCACCTACCCCACACACATCCACACATCCATCTTTAAGCTCTCGCATCAGACACTCTCTCTTGCTAAAATCATTTATGCCATTGGCATTGAAGGCACAGACACGGAGCACGCTTTCCTTCACCCGAACGACGTTTCCACCACTTTTCTGCTTTGTTCCTCCACCCCCGAGGGGGTCCTGGCCGGCAGAATACCGAGCACAGTTGTTTCCCAGGAGGACTTGGGGCCTGGACATAATGCCTCCAAACAGGGTGCCGGATTGTCAAAAGTATACTAAAAGAAAAACTAAAAACTGATACCAACATCAGTAAAAAAACATACAACACAGTAAAAATGAAAATATTAAGAAGATAGGGAGAACAAAAATATACAGGGGACAACAGAAATATAGTTACAAGGGGGATAATATTTATAGTGGAAATTAAAAAAGGATTTAAAATTAACCCGTACAGCCCCAGCGACGCGCCTGACGCGTCGGCGATGTATGTAACGCACAGCCCCAGAGACGCGCCTGGCGCGTCACCCTAATTGCGCCGACCGTAACCTCAGGTGTAGCCACTCAAGAGGGCTCAGATTTGTATGGGAACTGTGTACGTATCCCACGCAACCGTGCCGATGGTTGAAAACTCTCAAAGTCCACGTGGGTGCGCGCGAGCGCGCAAAAACCTGTTTTTTTGGGATAATTGCCTTCAATTTTTTACTCTTATAAAATCCGTTTTCGGGGGCTCTGTAGGACCATTTTTTAAGCTTTTTGAGCGGTTTTTCGTGGTTTTTCCTTCATTCCTAACCCATTCGCTATTGTTTCTGGAATAAAACAATTTTTTGAAAACCGGCCGGGTTCTGGTGCGCAAACATTACAAAACTAGCCGGGGCTCCACGGGTTAAAAACAAAGTGTGCTGCTGAAGAAAATAGCACACCCGCCCTCCCCTTTAGTTCCACCGTCAAGCAAAATTAAAAATTTTAGAAATTTAAAAGGGAGGATTAAAATAAGGACGGTGTAATAACGAGGCTACCTCGAGAAGGCGGGGTAAGACTTACTTACCGTAACTAGTCACGGTAAGCTACAGAGGTGCGTTTTAGCAAGACTTTAACCAATACCGTACTTATACGCAGATGACAGGACCTCTAAACCTCATTGGTTACGATACTGCCACTGCCACACTGGAGTCCATATGCCAAAGCCCAATCGTTTCCTATGAGTGGGAGAGACGGTATTTAGGCATTAATTTTTCCGGGAAATCGGCTGCCACGGACCTGTTTGGCCGCCATGCCGGATGTTTAGCATATCAAAAGTTGCCTAATACAAAAACGCACCTCTTGTGAAAGTTTGATCCCGATCCAAAAAGCGGTTCTAGAGTTATTGCGTCAAAACCGGCGCGTATAAGATAATTTGGATGAATATCCGGGTTTAATGATTACAATAGGGGTTCCCCGTAGGGGTCGAACCCCTAATGATAATAATAAAGTAGACGTGCCGCTTTGCCCAAAATCAAAACGGCATACCCAACTCTGCGATAGGTTACCATCATCACTACTAATACTATCATCAATCACAATCATCACTACTACTGCCATCATCACTACAACTGCCACAATCATCACGACTACTGTCATCATAACCATTACTATCTATCTATCTATTGCCTGACGCCGTGATCCCCGAAGGGGTGGCCACGAACGAACCGCCCCCATGCACCTCTGTCCCCAGTCAGTCGACGCCCCTCCCCCCAACCAGCACCGCCTTCGTTCATGTAGTTCCTCACTCCATCCTTCCACCTCATATTCGGTCTACCTCTCCCCCTCTGTCCCTCCACCTCGCTCTCGTACACCCTCTTAGTCATTCTCTCGCTTTCCATACGTTCCATATGGCCGAACCATCTCAAGTTGTTCCTTTTCACACTTTCCAGCACATCTACCTCCACACCACACCTCCTTCTTACTTCCTCATTAGTCTGTCTATCCCTCCATGTAACTCCGCACGCACTCCTTAAGTAATTCATTTCCACTGCTCTCACTCTTGGTCTGAGTCTCTCAACCAACGTCCATGCTTCGCTTCCATAAGTCAGTGTCGGGATTACCACACTGTCATGCAAGGACTTCTTCACTTCCATACTGACCACCCTATTTCTTGTTACTGCTTTTAGCGTTCCTACAACCCTCTTCCCCTGTTGTACCCTCTCCCGCACCTCTTCATCCATAGTCCCATCTTTACTCAACACACTGCCCAGATACTTAAAAGAGTTGACGATCTCCATAGCCTGACCGTTCAGCTTCACCTCACACTCTGTGACTTCACCCCTTTCGAAGACCATAACCTTGCTCTTCCCCGTAACCATTACTATGATCATCAATACTACAATTGCAATCATCACTACTACTCTCATCATCACTACTACTGTCACCATTGTCACTACCATCTTAATCACTACTATCATCATTGATACAACAACTATCAACCATCATTACTACTATTATCACCACCATCTTACAATCATCATCACAACTACTATAACCATCATCATTACTACTGTCACAAGTATTACCATTATGTATTCTATCACCATCATCACTACTACTGCCATCAACACCATTACTATGATCACCATTACTATGATCATCATCACGAGTATTGTCATCACTACAACTTTCACCATCATCACTAACACTCACACCATTGTCACTACCATCATCATTAGTCATCATTATCACTACAACTATCATCATTACTTGTCACCATCATCACTACTATTATGACCATCATCACTACTACTAATACTGTCACCATCATATCTACTACTGTCACCATCATATCTATTACTGTCATCATCATCACTACCACGGTATAGTAACAATAGAAGGTAGACGCAGTGAATTCTTGAACTCATATAGCCTAAATAAAGGCTTCTAAAAAGCACTAAACAGACTTTTATTAATTATTTTTATTTTGTGACTTCACGCTCAACCATGGTAGGCTACCGTCATAATATAAGATATAGTTGTCGAATAACTTGATTATTCTAAAAGCGAATATTTAGTGAAATATTCGTATACCATCGTGGCTTGTTTGGTTCCGCTATAATGTTCTCTCTGACCGTCAGAGGGCACCACCGTCCGTTCTTCTCCCCCCCACTCCGAGTCCCAGCCACCATTTCGCTTCGTAGAAATCTATGTTCCCTCTAGCTGGCCATATACTTATACAAATCATCTCTCCACATCCCCTAGGCCTTCATACACCCTCACACGCCATCACTGGGTGAGAGTTGATGAGTGTCAGAAGCAAACTACGTGAATTTAAAAGAAGTTGAGCAAGGGATAAACGAGAATCCGTTTAGGCCTACCTTTTCTCCCGACCGACGAATCGAAAATCACCAACATCTTCGAAATTTCTCTTCATATATACTACACATAATATCAAATAACAATGCTAACATGTAGATTGTATGACGCTTCTGCATAATAACCACGTGCGGGCATGTGCGCGCGTCGGCTGCCCAGCCGTTTAGAAACCGGCTGGTGGTAGCCTGCCGGCAGGCTTTCCCTTAGTATATATCCTACGACAACGTAACTAATGTCTGGGATATTCTTATGTTGTTTCACAGCTTGTAGCTGCCCTTATTCTTAACCAACGCATCTTAGTATATTTTATTCTCGATAGTTGATTGTTTCATTATAATATATAAGATGTAAGTCTAGTGAGAGCGGGAGAGAGAGACCGGCTTGGGACGTTGCTTCGCGCGGAGAGTCCAGCTTGGGACGAGCCTGAAGCGCTGCCACATGCATTTGATTGCAACGTTAGGCTTAGTTTCGACTCACACACGGGGTAGAGGATTTTGACCAGGCAACTGTGTTGAGTGTTGCCAAGCCTGGGATGTATTCTGCATTCCTAGGGCGGGGTCCAGACAGATTCAAGACTCAGAGCTCACCTCATTGTCGTACCCTTCGGACCCCCTTGATATCTATCCCTCTCAACCCCACTTAGAAACGTTCTCTCTTACTTTGTATACCTTCTTTCCACTACTTCACCAATCTATTTAATTATCCCATCCCCTTGATAGACCTTATATCTATTATTGTATTAACGACGAGCTCTCAGATAACTAGATAGGATTTTGGGCCTTCATGCAGGGATGTAATTGTTAATGAGACCTAGGAAGCTTTTTTGTTGTCTCATATTTGGTGGTTTCATGCTTGCTAGTGTGTTCTTGTGTCAGGTTAGCAGGGGCTAGACCGGAGAGGAGGCTTTTTGCGATCCTTTAAGTAAAGTCTACTGGTGCGAGTCCCGTGGACCCGCACGACTTTACTAGGATACCCGTGGGAGTCTGGGGGCATTTTCTTGTCTGTGTCCCATTGTGTCTAGCGTTGTGTTGTGTGAGGGCCATTGCCTAGTCCACTCAGCACTGCGCTAGCACGTCTTGCTTTTGTTTTAGGGTCGCCAGGAGAGAGTCAGATACTTTCGATCTGAGTCTCTCAAGAGAGCACCCTTTCAATTAGAGTAATTTGGCGCACAGACCTGGGAACGTCCCTAGGCTAGAGCAGGTGGCTCAGCCCGGTTATCCGAAGCCTATATCCTTCCGGCTAGACCTCTGCCACCTGGCATATTAACAGCTAGGGGTTTATTATGTTAGGGGTTTATGCTTGTTATTGTGCCACAGTTTACCGTTTTTCTGAGCATTGTGAGTCAGGGTGTGGCTTAGAGACTCTGTCCGAGCAGGCTTGCCTGACTAAGAGTGAGAAGCACACCTGTATGTGGTTATGTTGCGAGTTGCTGCCTTTATTTAATTATACCTATGCCATTATACACTGTATGGCCTATCACTAGTATTTATTCCTGCTTATGAGTTAAGAGTTCTCTAAATCCGTAACGTACTTTCTTTGCTAAGCATTAGACCCTACAGTAGCCGCATGCAGCTTAGAAACCCGCATCTTGTCTACCTGTACGATGTTTTGAGGACTGTTTGTTTTCACCTTCTTTCACGCAGGGGTGATTAGTTGTATTAATTAACGTAACGTTAAATGTACTTTCTTCTAGTTTGTTATTTAATTGTTTCTGCAATTTAATTCCGTTATCTATCTTTTCCTTGAAGCTTTAAGTCAACTTAATTGTGTGATCTTTTATATAGCCTGCTTGACTATCAGCAGTCTATAGTGCGTGCACCCTGTAACCGAGTCATAGGATACCTCGTTGTCCAGGCAGGACTCTTGACGGTTTAGGGTGGTTTGTTGCCTGGGTTTATAGATAAGGGTTGGATCTAGCGTTTTCCGTTGTTGCTTGTTGCCGCATACCTAGTCCAATAGAAAGAGCCCAGTGTTTATATATCCCAGGACGTAACAAATGGCGACCTTGCATAGGATTTACTGAAAAGAGGAATATAGTGGTCATTTGTTTTGAGATTCCTTATGATTAGAGGAATACAGTGGACATAGAGTTTTTTTTTGGAGCAAACAATATAACACATTAAAGACTTTAAATAACATTAGTATATACATACTTGCATAGGAGATAAGGCACATTCTATAATCGTGATAATTACTGCAGTACACAAACATGCCTAATACATCAGAACACAGTGATGGGTCAGGTCACGATACGGGCTCGGAGGGAGAAAGACCTGTGGAGTGGCTAGTCGATAGCGAGGAGGGTGCTAGAAGATTTTTAGAGGTGCCCCTTACCGCTGCCAGGGTGTTGAAGCTGAATAAGTATGGCTTAAAGTGTGTGGGAGGTCTTCAGGGTCACCAGGGTTTAAGTGGCATGAGGAAAGATCAGCTGAGGACTTTGATATTGGGTTTAGAAGTGAGAGACCTGGGTGGAGAGGCGACTGGGGGCCCCGGTCCCCAGCTCCCTCCACTCTACCCCCATATCAAACATCAGGGTGCCTGAATTTAGTACATACCCCCAAGTTGATGGTCAATGGCAGCGTGGAATTCAATCACAGGGACCCTCTCCATTAAATGCACCTTCCCTTCCTCAAGGGTTGACTCCAGATTTGTTGTTTCGGCTTGAGATGGCCGAGGTTGAGGCCGCCGAAAGACAGGTTAGAGTTCAGGCTGAGGCTGCAGAGAGAACAGCTATACGAGAGGCTGAACTGCAGGCAGAGTCTACTAGGTATCGGGCTGACAGGGAGCTGGAGATCTCTCGAGTGGAGGTAACAGGGCGAAATATTGGGGGAGGTAACAGACATCGGGACCAATCATTGTCGCACCTGCTTAAACTAGTTCCTGTGTTCGATGAATTAGGTGTGGCTGAGTTTTTTATGCGATTTGAGAAGAAGTGTCAGGAACACCAGTGGCCTCAGGAAAAGTGGGCAGCATTAGTTTCATCAAGACTCCTAGGAAAGGGGCTAAAAGCATATGATGCACTACCTTTAGAGTCCTGTGTAGTTTATGATGAGCTAAAGAAGGCTGTGCTACGGGCCTATGAGTTACAACCAGAAACTTACCGCTTGAAGTTTCGGGGTGTTACTAAGGGCAAGGATAGTACCTTCCTAGAACACGCCCGGGACTTGTCTGATGCACTACGACATTGGCTGCATTCTGAGAGGGCAGCTACTTTTGAGGAGTTGAGTGAGCTGGTTCTCTTGGAGCAGTTCTTTAAGTGCACAGGCGGGGACTTAACATTAAATATAAAGGAAAACAATCCTAGAACTCTCCAGGAGGCAGCAGAAATGGCTGACCTCCGACTGTCATTAATTCGAGGGTGCGGAGCAGCAGCTAGGAGTGAGTCGGGTGCAAAGGATCGTACCCCTCCCCCTCCCAAGAATTTTGATACACATAAATACACAAAACCATCTAGCACTGACAATAAAACTGAACATAAACCAAATACCGTCCCGTATAAGAAGTCTAATGGTACCTCCCACTCCCAAGGGAAACCAAAGAGTAAAGAGTGCTTCGCATGTCACAAGGAGGGTCACTTTGCAAATGCTTGTCCGAACAAGCCACCAAACAAGGTTGTGTCATTGGCCCGCAGCATAGGAGTGTCGCCTATATCTTCTGAGTTTGCCAAGGGTAGTTCGTCAGAGGGTGAGACACAGCCTGTGTTCAAGAGTCCGGAAGGCTCGAACCCTGTCCGCGACGTCTTTGGGGGTCATAGAGGGCATGGTTTTGTGAGGTGGGCTGGCGAAAGGCGAGGAGTTAAGCTATTGCGTGATACGGGGGTTTCTCAGACCTTGTTAAAGAACTTTACTGGTAGACCGATTAACGCTGCTCGGGTGGTGGTAGTTCAGGGGATCAATGCTACGAAGTCCTACCCGCTGGTGCGGATGGAGCTGGAGGTGGGTGGTGTGGCGAAGGAGCTGGATGTAGGAATTGTAGAGAACTTGCCTGTTGGGGGCGTCGACCTCCTCCTCGGCAACGACTTTGCGGTGCCTGCTTCTAAGGATTCACCCTTGGTCGTTGCCGAGAAGGCGGCCGACGTTAGTAGGGAGGAACAGGAGTGGGTTGAGAAGTGTAGCGTACAAACCATGGCGTGTGTTGTGACGCGTCCTCAGACATCCAGAGCCTTGCAGCCACCACCTCAGTCTATCAAACCGCGGAGGAAAGGTCACAAGAAAACGGGAAGTGTTGGTCAATTGGAGAGTTTTGAGCCGACAGTGTTTCTTGGTGACTCATTATTGGCACCTATGTTAGAGTCTGGAGAGGCCCCGGGGCCTGTCACCGCTGTTAGAGTCTGGAGAGGCCCCGGGGCCTGTCACCGCTAGTGCAGGTGCAGGGCAGGAAGAGACTCTGCGACAGCATCGTTATGCGCAGCGTGAGGAAAGGATGGCTCAGCGGGACATTGGAGGTGGAAATAAATTATTTAAGATGAACTTGGATAATCTCGCACCTGCTAATATATGTTCCTTGCAGCTGGAAGATCCTGAAGTCAGGGCGTGTGGTAATGGTGCTGTCGAACTGGAGAGCGATGGGGATGCGCAGCCTGGTGATTTTTTCTTGTCCGAGGGGATCTTGTATAGGAGACATCAGGATCCCAAGAAAAAGTGGGATGGCGGGTCAGGATTAGTGGACCAGTTAGTAGTACCGAGGGTGTGCCGTGAGAGCTTATTGAGATTAGCTCATGATGTGCCTTTGGCAGGGCACCTGGGGGCACGTAAGACGGAGGCAGCTCTGAGCAAGCTTTTCTGGTGGCCTGGGTTAAAGGCGAGTGTCGTGTCATGGGTGTCACAGTGTCACACTTGTCAAGTTGTTGGGAAACCCAATCAGGTCATCCCGAGAGCCCCGTTACAACCCATCCCTGTCATTGGGCCGCCCTTCAGCAAAGTAGTTATCGATATGGTTGGCCCATTGCCCCCCACTAGTGCCGGCAATAAATGTTTACTAACTGTAATGGATGTAGCAACACGGTTTCCAGATGCTTACCCCATGTGCAACGGGATGGCTAAGACTGTTGTCAAAAACCTACTTGTCTATTTCTCTCGTTATGGCTACCCTCAGGAGATCCTGTCTGATCAGGGATCCAATTTTACTTCTGCTCTGTTTAAGCAGACCATGCAGCAACATGGGATAGTGTCTGTGGTGTCATCTGCCTACCATCCCGAGAGTCAGGGAGTTTTGGAAAGGTGGCACTCGATTCTCAAGAGTATGTTGCGGTGTTATTGCATGGAAAATGGGAAGGACTGGGATCTAGGTCACCCGTACGTTTTATTTGCTGCGAGAGAAGTACCTGGGGAGAGCTTGGGATTTAGCCCGTACGAGTTGGTTTTTGGACACAGGGTCAGGGGGCCCCTCCACATAGTCAAGGAGATCTGGGAGGGAGTCACAAAGCCATGCTCGCTTCTAAAGTATGTTGTTGAAAGCCGTGAGAGAATGCTAAAGAGCCTGGAGGTAGCAGGTCGGAACCTTAAGAGTTCACAAGCTCAGATGAAGGACAGATACGACCAGAAGGTGAAGCTGAGGGAGTTTGAAGTAGATCAGGAGGTACTGATACTACTGCCTCTGGTGGGACACCCCTTGTCTGCCAAGTATTCTGGTCCGTATCGGGTTGTAAGGAAGGTTTCTGATCTAGACTATTTAGTAGCTACTCCTGATCGTAAGAAAAAGAACCAACTTTGCCATGTAAATCTGATGAAAGAGTATGTGAGGCGCCCCTCCGAGCCTCTCACTGTCCCGGTGTTGATCTGCAGCGATCGTGGTGGAGAAGGAGGAAGGGACAGTCAAGCTGCGGGGGAGGATAATTGGGATTGACATGTTTCCGCGGATCAGTGGGCGGGGAATTCTAGACAAGTGGCTCACGAGTTGATATTGCACCTGCCTGAGCAACAACGTGTAGCTGTGCAGCACTTGTTTGATTCAAACCCAGCTGTTTTCACGGAGCATCCTGGCCTCACTACTCAAGCGGTGCACGATATCGATGTTGGGGACCACCCGCCCTTTAAATCAGTGCCATACCGTGTTCCCCCTATTAAATTACCAGCACTTAGGGAAGAGCTGGATTATATGCTGAAACGTGGGCTGATTTCTGAGGGTACAGTAAGGTGGACTTCACCAGTCACACTGCAGTCCAAACCAGATGGCAAGGTGCGGTTTTGTATAGATTTCCGCAGGTTGAATGGTTTAACCCCCACAAATGCCTACCCTCTCCCTCGCCTGGACGACAGTGTGGATAAGATAGGAAAAGCCAAGTTCCTCACTAAGATAGACCTTGTTAAGGGATATTGGCAAGTGCCCTTGTCTGAGCGAGCGCGAGAGGTGTGTGGGTTTGTGGTGGACGGTACCACATATCGTTGCCATGTTATGCCTGAAAAATGCCCCTGCAACGTTTCAGAAATTAATGAACGACATTGTAGCCGACATTCCCAACTGTACGGTGTACCTAGATGATGTCATAATATACGACGATTATTTTAACAGTCACTGTGCTCACATCGGACAGCTTTTTAATAAACTGAATGAAGCAGGTTTGGTGGTAAACCGGGGTAAGTGCGATTTTGTCAAAGCCACAGTTTTGTACCTGGGGTTCGAGGTGGGGATGGGTCAGGTGTGCCCTCCACAGACAAAGATCAAAGCCATCGATCAGTTTCCCCAGCCTACGACTAAGAAACAAATCATGCGGTTTCTAGGTATGATAGGCTATTATCGTCGCTTCATCAAAGGCTATTCGATTGTACTTGCACCTTTAACTGACTTATTATCTAAGGACAAGAAGTTCCGGTGGGTTCCTGAGTGTGCAGAGGCGTTTTCCTTGGTGAAACACCTGTTATGTACCCACCCCATACTCAGGGCCCCGGACTTCAGCAGACCTTTTCAGCTGGCGACTGATGCCAGTGGCGTAGGGGCTGGGGCTGTCTTGTTACAGACAGATGATGAAGGTATCGAACATCCAGTGAGTTTTTACAGTAAAAAATTCAATAGTGCACAAAGGAATTACCCTGTAATTGAAAAAGAACTCCTGGCGATAGTGCTGGCGCTCAGGCACTTCGATGTATATGTTCCTGCTTTCGGACCAGTCGTAGTGGTTTATACCGATCATCACCCTCTGAAATTCTTGAATCAGTTTCATAACCGGAATATGAGGCTGACCAGGTGGTCATTCATGCTTCAGGAGTATAATCTGGACATACACCATATTGCCGGTTCTGATAACGTGATAGCGGATTGTCTATCAAGGGTGGATGATGTTGGTTAGACTGCTACAGGATTGAGTGTTGAGTGTGGAGGAAAATAGGTTGTCACTGTAGTTAAGCCGAAAAAAAAAAATTAACCCGTTGAGCCCCGGCTAGTTATAATATTTTGTTCACCCCAGTCCCAAGCCATTTTCACTTATTTTTTTTGTTTGCTAAAATGGAAGACAAGGATGAGAAATGAAAAAAAAACAAAAAAAAATCACCTCTGACATTTTTTTTTGGGGGGGGGGGGCCGGTGGGGGGTTGGGGGGGGTGAGTTTAAACAAAATGTGTTGAGCCAAAATGGAAGAGAATGGTGAGAAATGAACACACAAATAAAAAAAAACTTATTTCGGTCATTTGGGTGGCGGGGGGGGGGGGGTTTCAATAGTTCGTCTACCCCGCATGACCACCCGCCCGGGAGCACTAGGGTAAAAACTGAGTATGGCATTGTACGGCATACATCCTAAGGAGTATCTCACATAAATCTCAAGCCTCTAGCTCCCATACGACCGGAGTAATGAAGGTTCAAAGTGGCGGTAAACTAGGGGTGTAAACTATCCCCACTAAGCCCACCACCACCAGCCGCGCGGCTGTCTCGGCCCGCTCACACCTACTGGCCCGGCTCCCCCACACACTACGGTACCGCCCCCTCCTATTCTCCCGCCATTTCCTACCTTACGAGCCACGTAAGTGTTTTTTATATGTCGGACGCACGTGATGCGTCGCTGGGAGTTGGTGATCAAAGACTGCCGACGCAACACGTGCGACGCTGGGTCTCAACGGGTTAAGAAAGCAAAAACCTTATAAAAACTCTTTATTTTTTATAACGTGTAGAATTTTGTATAAGATGTTGTAGCAGTATCTAAGTTGAATGTTTTCGCTTATTGTCGCTGAGTTAGTTGAACTTGCTCGGTGGAGCGCAACAGTCTTTATTTTTTTTATATATAGTGCCTTGTGTCGCAACAGTGTGTGGTACTATGATAAGCTTTCTGTTAGATATGAAGAACTTAGTCAAGGGTCTTATATCTTGGGGGAGGTGTGACGCTTCTGCATAGTAACCACGTGCGGGCATGCGCGCGCGGCGGCTACCCAGCCGTTTAGAAACCGGCTGGTGGTAGCCTGCCGGCAGGCTTTCCCTTAGTATAATCCTACGACAACGTAACTAATGTCTGGGATATTCTTATGTTGTTTCACAGCTTGTAGCTGCCCTTATTCTTAACCAACGCATCTTAGTATATTTTATTCTCGATAGTTGATTGTTTCATTATAATATATAAGATGTAAGTCTAGTGAGAGCGGGAGAGAGAGACCGGCTTGGGACGTTGCTTCGCGCGGAGAGTCCAGCTTGGGACGAGCCTGAAGCGCTGCCACATGCATTTGATTGCAACGTTAGGCTTAGTTTCGACTCACGCACGGGGTAGAGGATTTTGACCAGGCAACTGTGTTGAGTGTTGCCAAGCCTGGGATGTATTCTGCATGCCTAGGGCGGGGTCCAGACAGATTCAAGACTCAGAGCTCACCTCATTGTCGTACCCCGACACCGACCCGTGGTAATAACGTTCTTGACATTGTACTTGCAACAAAAGAAGAATTAATAGAGAATTTGAATGTTGGTGATGAATTCAGTAACAGCGACCATCGTACGATAACTTTCACTTTAAACTTTATTAGTAACGAACCAAAGAGTAGCATCGAAAAAGTCCCTAATTTCAAGAAAGCAAACTTTCACAAACTTAGAGCTATGTTTAAAGAAACTGACTGGAGCTTTTTAATTAACAATAACGACATACATCTTGGAAGTTATTCGAAACCACTTACCTAAAAGCAGTGCAAGACTGCATACCATCGAAAATACGGCTTCCAGGCCATAATAATAAGCCCAAATGGTGGAATAAGGATATTTCAAACTGCCTGCTTGCTAAAAAATGTGCTAATGATAGATTAAAATCCTCACAAAATGACGAAGAACGGGTGAAATTTGTAGAGCTACGACGCAAAGCCAAAAAGTTTATTAAGCAAAGTAAAAAGACCCTAGAGTGACATATTGCGAATCAAAGTAAAACAAACCCGAAAGAATTCTGTAGTTATATCAGAAAGAAAAAAGTAGTTACTTCAACTGTTGGACCGTTAGTCGATGAAAATGGAGAATACACCAAAGACGAAGTACAAATGAGTAATGCCCTCAATACCTTCTTTGCATCAGTTTTTACAACAGAAGACCTCAGTGATATCCCTACACCATCGCCGATTCAGATTGATAATTCAGATGTTCTAAGCAATATCACCGTTACAGAGAGAGAAGTATTGAATTGTTTAGATAAACTCAAGGTAAATAAAACGCCTGGACCTGATACACTCTCGCCTAGAGTTCTAAAGGAAGCTAAGGATGAGCTCTCCAAACCACTGACATTACTATTCAATAAATCCTTGTAGTCTGGAACTATGCCTGATCATTGGAAGATAGCCAACGTAACACCGATATTAAAAAAAGGCAGCTAATCCCTACCCAGTAACTATCGTCCAATTAGCTTAACCTCAGTTGTATGTAAAATGCTAGAAACGGTCATAAGAGACAGACTCGTAAATCACTTAGAGGAAAATAACATACTTAAAGATACTCAACACAGCTTTCGTAAAAAACGTTCCTGTTTAACAAACCTCTTAGACTTCTTTCACGATATCCTCAACCTCTACGATGAGAGTAAAGCTGTAGATATTATATACCTTGATTTTCAAAAAGGCCTTTGACAAAGTTCCCCACAAACGTTTACTACTAAAACTAAAAGTGCATGGAATACAAGACGGTGTGTTGAAATGGATAGAAAATTGGCTCAGCGACAGAAAGCAAAGAGTAGTCATAAACGGTAAGGCATCTAAATGGACCAATGTAAGTAGCGGGGTACCCCAGGGATCGGTACTAGGACCAATTCTCTTTCTAATTTACATCAACGACATAGATGAGGGTCTCACCTGTACAATCTCAAAATTTGCTGACGATACAAACATTGCAAATAGCGTACTCTCAAAAGATCAAGTTGACGATATGCAACACAATCTAGATAAATTGTCACATTGGGCCCAAATTTGGCAAATGAGTTTCAAAGCGGATAAATGTAAAGTACTACATATCGGATGGGCGGGTGCCCGACCCCGAAAGGGGTTGAAATAGGGGAGCTATCCCCCCGCCAAAGGCGGCTTTCTAGGGCCTTTCCTAGCTGATGCTGAGAGGATTGGGTTCTAGTCATGTGGTGATGGGCTGGTCTATCAGAGTGAGAACTGAGCGATCTCTGCCATACCCATAGCTTACTCTGGCTGTTCCTTTAACTTATATATTTTCTAGATCTCAAGTGACGGCATCTTTTCCGTGGATTGACCTCCCAATCTACCAAGATTGGAAGCCAAAGCGTCACATTTTTCCCTTGCCCCTCAACTTTCTCTTCATAATTGCTGAGGGGCACAGGGCCCTGGGTGGGGCTTTAGTTTCCAGGGCGTTTCTGCACCCTCCTCAGCTCCCCGCCATGGAGTGGCTTCGGTCACCCAGGCTTTATTGTGGTCGGCAGTGAGGGTTCTGTGGGGGCGCTCGGTTATGGCCTTGGAATTGCTCGTCGCCTTGGGGCTGTTCGGCAAGGCAGCTTGGGGAACAACAACAACAACAACAACTACATATCGGATACCTAAATGAGAAAGCAAACTATTCGATGAATGGCACTCAGCTTAAGAATGTAAACAGAGAAACCGATCTGGGAGTAACAATATCGAGTAACCTAAAACCGAGTCAACAATATTCAGAAGTTGTTAAGAAGGCAAACAAAATAATTGGCTTTATAGGCAGATCATTTGAGCATAAATCCAAAGACGTAATCCTAACCCTTTACAATTCCTTAGTCCGCCCTCTTCTGGAATACTGCGTTCAATGCTGGTGCCCTTATTACCAAAAAGACATAAACAAACTAGAACGAGTTCAACGTAGAGTTACCAAAATTATACCTAGCCTAAAGAACAAACCATACGAAGAGCGTCTTAGAGAATTAAATCTATTTCCTTTAACCCAGCGCAGATTAAGAGGTGACTTAATTCAAGTGTTCAAAATCATCAAAGGCATCGACAATATGAACTGTAGTAAGTACTTCACTATCGACCAATCTAATTACACGCGGGGAAACGGTTACAAAATTATTGGTAAATCTTTTAACTCACACGAATCTAAGAATTTCTTCTTCAATCGAGTTGTCAACTTGTGGAATGGGCTTCCCGAGACGTTATAGACTGCAGCATCGTTGATTCATTTAAATTCCGCCTAGACAAATATCTCGCATCAAACCCGCGACTGACTGCGTTTGTAAATGAATAACTTTATTTTATCCTCCCCTCAGTTACTAACCCATATGTCCCCTACTAACTTCCTAGTCCTGCCACGTTAGTGGCAGGGCAGTAGTTCCCTTTCCAATGTTCCCTTACCCACTCTAAACCACTGTTTGGACACTTGATCCTCAGTGCTTTGGAGGACAAGCAGCCTAGAAGGGTCACTAGATCTGTTGTTGCTTGATTTCCTTGCTTGATTTCCTTTGTACCCTTCGGACCCCCTTGATATCTATCCCTCTCAACCCCACTTAGAAACGTTCTCTCTTACTTTCTATACCTTCTTTCCACTACTTCACCAATCTATTTAATTATCCCATCCCCTTGATAGACCTAATATCTATTATTGTATTAACGACGAGCTCTCAGATATCTAGATAAGATTTTGGGCCTTCATGCAAGGGATGTTATTGTTAATGAGACCTAGGAAGCTTTTTTGTTGTCTCATATTTGGTGGTTTCATGCTTGCTAGTGTGTTCTTGTGTCAGGTTAGCAGGGGCTAGACCGGAGAGGAGGCTTTTTGCGATCCTTTAAGTAAAGTCAGCTGGTGCGAGTCCCGTAGACCCGCACGACTTTACTAGGATACCCGTGGGAGTCTGGGGGCATTTTCTTGTCTGTGTCCCTGTGTGTCTAGCGTTGTGTTGTGTGAGGGCCATTGCCTAGTCCACTCAGCACTGTGCTAGCACGTCTTGCTTTTGTTTTAGGGTCGCCAGGAGAGAGTCAGATACTTTCGATCTGAGTCTCTCAAGAGAGCACCCTTTCAATTAGAGTAATTTGCCGCACAGACCTGGGAACGTCCCTAGGCTAGAGCAGGTGGCTCAGCCCGGGTATCCGAAGCCTATATCCTTCCGGCTAGACCTCTGCCACCTGGCAGATTAACAGCTAGGGGTTTATTATCTCTGTATGCTTGTTATTGTGCCACAGTTTACCGTTTTTCTGAGCATTGTGAGTCAGGGTGTGGCTTAGAGACTCTGTCCGAGCAGGCTTGCCTGACTAAGAGTGAGAATCACACCTGTATGTGGTTATGTTGCGAGTTGCTGCCTTTATATAATTATACCTATGCCATTATACACTGTATGGCCTATCACTAGTATTTATTCCTGCTTATGAGTTAAGAGTTCTCTAAATTCGAAACGTACTTTCTTTGCTAAGCATCAGATCCTACAGTAGCCGCATGCAGCTTAGAAACCCGCGTCTTGTCTACCTGTACGATGTTTCGAGGACTGTTTGCTTTCACCTTCTTTCACGCAAGGGTGATTAGTTGTATTAATTAACGTAACGTTAAATGTACTTTCTTCTAGTTTGTTATTTAATTGTTTCTGCAATTTAATTCCGTTATCTATCTTTTCCTTGAAGCTTTAAGTCAACTTAATTGTGTGATCTTTTATATAGCCTGCTTGACTATCAGCAGTCTATAGTGCGTGCACCCTGTAACCGAGTCATAGGATACCTCGTTGTCCAGGCAGGACTCTTGACGGTTTAGGGTGGTTTGTTGCCTGGGTTTATAGATAAGGGTTGGATCTAGCGTTTTCCGTTGTTGCTTGTTGCCGCATACCTAGTCCATTAGAAAGAGCCCAGTGTTTATATATCCCAGGACGTAACAATTGGGTCCTACTACAATAACATTATCGATATCAATCGACTTTACTCTACATATTAGGCAATTAGGTGGACAAAAATATCATCGCATTTCCGCGGTAAAATTTGAAGCGACTTCGGCTATATAGGCTACTACCTCAGAGCCGTATATATATTCTTCAAATGCAAAAAATAACAACTTTAGCAAATAGACTAGGGTCCTATAATAATAATAATAATAATAATCGGTTTATTTCAAGCTTGCAGCCAATGGGGCTGAAAATACACAGACTTAACCTAGATCTTATCGTAATGGATCAACAGACTGATCCTGGCAGCTAACGAGAGCGCCTACATACTCCCAAGGGAGTAGAACGTGGGCAGGAGACTTTGTGGGTCCCCCGAGACGATCCGCCCAGATCTTGCCTTCACGGCCAGGGAAAGTTTTTGAGAGAACTTCCCCTGCCGGCGCCTGGGATTGAACCCCGACGCCAGAGCTAGCGCTCCCAATACAGAGTACTAAGCGCGCTCGGCCACCGCGTCCTGTCACACTATATATGTCTATGTTTATCCATGTCACTTTACATTTTCGGTGGAAAACGCAATATACCGATCCTGTTAGAAGACCATATTTAAGCTAGGGAGACGGTACACAGGAGTCATTGAGTGACGTCATAGAGGCCCAAACAAGTGACTGTCGTGGTTCCAATACTACCGCCATGGGCCTACCTCCTTTGTTACTATACAGTGATCACTACTGTCATCATCATCAATACAACTACAACCATCATCACTACTATTATCACTATCACATACAGTATATTATACTGTATGTTTTGTATTTTTATTATTATGCCCCCTCCACCATTATACCCCCCTCCCCCTCTTCCCCCTGCCCCCCATATACAATATATATTATTATTAGGCTAGTATCTATTTATTATATATTATTATTATTCTACTCCCTCCTCCACCTCCCTCTTCTCCCCCCCTCCCCCCCCCCCCCATATATATATATATATATATATATATATATATATATACTGGACTTCCCATGGACTTCCCATTTCTAAACCATCCTTTTCAGCTATTCGAGACCATTGTGAACCTTTAGGCCATTCCATTAACAAAACAGATTTTTCAGTAATTTTCAGTTGTTCTGGTGACACTACCCGGTTAATAGCAGAGTCCCTCCTCACTCACCATCTTAAGCCCACCTTGGGCACCCACGAATTCTCCTCCAACCTATTATGTTTCTAAGGTATTGTGTACAGTTTAGCCTACAATATCTACACGTAGTTCACATATGGTTTAGCTGTTTCTGTTGCTTGTGTTTGTTTCTATCTCTTTTTTCGCGATTTCTAACTTTTTATGTTTTTCTAAATCATTATTAAAAATATATTTGCTTTAAATGTCAACATAATGTATTAATATATTTATTTCTTATTGCTTTAGGTCTGATGATGATATATGTTAATGTCGATACGTTACCGGTACCAGAATAAAGATGTTCGTGTTTACCTTGGTGTTGCTTGCCCTTATAAGACTCCGCTTCCCCCGAGGAGAATCTATTGCCACTACTATATATATATATATATATATATATATATATATATATATATATATATATAATATAATTCGTATTTATGTATTTATGTATGTTATGCCCCCACCCCCTCCCCCATTAGACATCCCTCCCCCTTTTCCCCACATATATAAATATATATATTTATATTATTACTAGTATCCATTATTATTATTATATATTATTATTGTTATACCTCCCTCCTCTCACTCCCCCCTCTACCTCCAACTACCCCCTCCCCTCCCCTCCCCCCCCCTCCTCCTCCCCCCTCCTCAAGTACAAGTGTGTAGCTTGGGGAGTGAAGTGCTACCGTCCTTCACAGCTGATATTCGTGCGTTTGCAATCGGAAACTGCGCTTATTAAACGAGGGTGGGTGGTGAGAAGACCTACTGCGACCTTCCTGTGCTCGGTGCTGACTGTCTGTTTATTTAAATGTGTGCACCGCCATCATGGCAGCCAATCAACCCATGGAAACGCTTACTGCACCATTACCCACTGATGTTGACAACGGTACGTGTAATGAAACTAATCAAAGTGAACCCAATTTAAATGAGATCCCGACGGCTACTCTTACCTGGAATGATCTTAATGATAACTACACCAAGACTGTACTCCAAAACAAGTGTCGCGAGTTGGGAATATCACAAATTTGGGTTACTAAAGGACAACTAATAAATATGATATTAGAAAAGAATGAAGTGACCATTTCTACTTCAAATAAAGCTGGAAAAGACAAGACAATTATTGAAGAAAAGGACTTGGAAATAGAAAAGCTTCGAAGTGAAATACAGAATATCAACTCTACATTACAAGTGTTGAATGAGCGAATTTTGGCCATTGAAGCAGGAAATGGCCGACAACAATTCGAGCCAAATACGGAGGTTGTAGCAGTTATATCAACGCCAAGTGAGGAGTTACGACTCTCAGACCAAACCACCATTCAAGCCATGGAGAAGGAAATGGAAAAACGAATCACTGATCGAATCAATGCTATAGAAGAACAGTTCCGGACCAGAGAGGAAGGAATGAGACAACTAGCAGGTCGAGTCTCTGCTATGGAACAACGGATCCTGACTGAAGAGCAACACTCACCAACAGAAAATTCATCAGGACAACAGGACCGTGGTAAAGAGGCAATGGAGCGACTACATCAACGAATCACCGAGTTGGAGGTTCACTACCAAGGGAACCGAGACGTCCCTGAAAACAGGAGCAACGTTGACAATGGAGGTTCGTCACAGCGCACAAATAGGACTCTATTCCTGGGAGACACCAACTTCAGCGAAATACTTACTTCAGATCTCAACAGTAAATGCTCAGTTAGAACAATACTAAATGCAAATGTTGATTTCATGAAATGCTGGGTAGCAGAGAAGCTAAGCTGGATACCAGATACATGTATTATTTACTGTGGTTTGTATGACTTATTGGAAGACAAATCACCTGAAGTAGTACTAGACAATATTGGTTACCTAATAAGAGAACTGAAAGATAAGAATGAAGCAATGTAAATATTAATTTGTCAAATTGTACCTAGCCTGGAGCAAGATATGTTACACGCTAGAATAAACGATCTAAATGAGCATATCCTAAATTGGAGTAATGCAAATGATATAGGAATAATAAAACCAGAACTTGCTTTCAGACTCGGCACTGGAGATATCGATGAACTCTGCTTTTACTCGGAAGGGAATACCAAGGGTATGACACTAAACAGGCTTGGAGTTATGAGGTTATTAGAAGTTATGCAAAAACAATGTTCTAATTTTAGTCTCTGTTCTAACTGAAATGAAACCAAGCATGGTGTTACTCTCCCTTATAGTTATCATAACACTGACTCACAAAATATACAAGAGAGTAACCAGGTGCCTAGAAATAATAGATATGAAGTTAGTGCATGGCAGGATTATCCACATAGGCATAGGCATGAATATAACCATAGAGAAGGACCCACAAATCAAGGACACTATACTGATAGGCACAATAGAAATGACTATCACTCATCAAATGGTACTAGAGAAAGAACACAAATACCGTATTCCACACAAAGAGGGTGCTACAATTGTGGCGAGTATAATCACAGACAAGCTAACTGTAGATACGACTATAAATTAAGATGCTCTTCATGTAACAAACTAGGTCACAAAAGCCGATTATGTAATCATTATAGCAAATAGGAACTAGGCCATGAAGAAACTGCCGGAAGAACTTTACCAAAACACATGGATCACTTAACCATAGAACATTTGAATGCTCAGTCACTCTTAGCAAATTTTGATGAAATATTATTGATGATCAATGAACGAAACTTGGACATTCTCTGTGTTAGTGAAACATGGCTTTCTTCTAATATCCCAGACAGTTTTGTAAATATTAATGGCTATAGTATATACCGAAATGATAATGCTAGGGGAGGAGGTGTGTGTATATATGTAAGAGATAATTAACAAACTAGTAAAATAACTATGAATATAGATCAACAAAGTGGAGTAGAGGATATCTGGCTCAGTGTACAAATTCGAAAGTTACCTACAATTCTAATTAGTTGTATGTATCGTCACCTCAAAGCTCCTGTATCGTCATTTGATTATATCCAAGAAGTGTTAAAGTCTGTTTGTCTACGTAAAAAAATTTTTTTTTGTTTAGGAGACTTAAACGATGACCTGTTTTTTAGTACAAATAAGATTGGTAAAATTATAACTACCAATCATCTCCATCAGCTTATTCAGAACCCCACAAGAATCACTTCTCACTCTAGCACCCTATTAGACGTCATTATTACTAATAACCTTAACACAGTACACTATGCAGATGTTGTATCACACTCAATTGGAGATCACGAAAAATTTATGGTGGAAGTAAATGCTAGAAAACCCAAACGTCAACCCGTAATTAAGACTTTTAGACAAATGAGTAATTATGATAAATATAATTTGTGTGACTTAATTATGGGTGAAACGGATAGACTAAATAAGATAATGGATACTGATGATGTAGATAAACAGGTAGAAATATTTACAACTGTATTTATAGAATGTCTCGATAAATGTGCTCCAATAACTACAAAGGAGATACAAAGGCCCTATGCCCCTTGGATAAACAACACCATTAAAACCGCAATAAGCGAAAGGAATAAGCTACAAGCTGCATTAAAACACGATAGACAAAACAGAGATCTAGAGTCAAAGTATAAAACTGAGAAAAACGAGTCAAGTCTCTCATAGCAGGAACAAAAAGTAAATTTTACCATGACCAATTTAATAATTGTAAAGGTGATACAGCATCAACTTGGAAATTAATAAAACAAAGAGTTCCCAGTAATAAGAAATCTTCAAGTATCCAATCCTTTGATAACACGATAGAAAAAGTAGACAAATTTAACGATTTCTTTGCAAATGTAGGCAAATCATCGTATGAGAAATCACAAAATAACATTACACTAGACACAGATGAGAATACCGACCAACGATATGAGACTTCTACAACTGCTAACAATCTTTTTAGACTAAAACCAATTGACACAAATACTATAATTCTAACATTTAAGCAGCTTAAAGACACGAAAGCTTGTGGTTCTGATGGGATTTCTCTTCAGATGTTATAAGATGCATTGTATGTTACAATATCTTACTTAACCTGTATAATAAACACCTCGATAGTAACTGGTAAGTTCCCGAAAATGTGGAAGCATGCTATAATTAAACCAATATATAAAAATGGAGACAAAGATTGTGTTGGTAATTATCGACCCATTTCACTTCTCCCAATATTATCAAAAGTTGTAGAGAAAGTCGACACAAATCAGTATATGTCGCACTTGGAAAAAAACAATATGCTTTCTATAAGTCAACATGGTTTTCGGCCAAATTTATCAACGGAAACAGCCCTCACTTTATTAACTAATAAAATATATACTAATATGGATAACAAAAAAGTGTCTTTACTAACACTGCTTGATTTGTCTAAAGCTTTCGACAGTGTCAGTCATCAAATATTGTTAGAAAAATGCCAAAAAAATAATATTGACTCATTCTGGCTTATGAATTACTTGACCGATAGGACACAGGCTGTGCAGTTGGGTGATACAGTCTCATCTACTTTACATGTAACATATGGAGTGCCTCAAGGCTCTTTTCTAGGACCCATTCTATTTATTATATTTGTCAATGATTTACTAAACTATGTTAAATATTGTTTGCTCATTCAGTATGCTGATGATACACAGATACTTCACTCAGGCACTCTGGATGAACTAACTAATGTAATTAGCAAAACAGAAAATACACTCAAAATAGTGAAACAATATTTCCAGAGAAATGGTCTTATGTTGAATGCAAATAAAACTCAATGCATTTTCCTTGGCACTAGACAGCTTTTATCCCAAATACCCTCAAATGTATGTATACAACTCGATGATCATAAAATTATACCTTGTACACATGTAACACATTAACCCTTAATTAGCGGCTCACCACATAAGTCGTATTTAATAAAGCTGGACTATGTGGCGGCGCTCGACATAGGTCGAGTGGCAATTTCAGGACGTAATGTGAGAGAGAGACAAGTGGTGGCAGGAGACTAGCGAGCGTATGACTGCTCCAGACCACCGCGGCGAACCTACTGACACGAATCTCAGCTCCCTCCTCCCTCTCTCACTCGCTACATACTGAATTATATGAGGAAAGTACCGAATTACATGCTTTTTGCACTCGCGTTGCACGGTTATTGCAAGAAAACTAGCCATCATAAAAGGATCGTTATGGTGTCATTCGAAAGCTCTGTTTATGCCCTTTCAGGGATAGGTACTTGTTTTACGTTCTGGGTCTTATTTAGGCATGAAAATGATCACGTAAACAGCCCTATTTTGGCTAAAAACACCCCGCTGGGCGGTAAATATAAATAAACCGCATAGGCCGCTCGTAAGGTGTTAAGGTCTACATATAGATTGTAACATGCTTTTCAACAAACACACAAGTGAACTGAACAAGAAAGTCATGGGAACGTTGATGTATGTGAATCGTATAAAAGGTAATTTTGACAAAGCTACTAGGGTCATTGTGATTCAATCGCTAATTTTAAGTTTGATAAATTATTGCATAATGATATGGGGTTAAACTAATTGCACTATATTAAATACTGTACAAAAAATGCAGAATTTTGCTGCAAATGTAGCAGTGGGTGGAGCAAAAAAATATGACCATGTAACTCCGATAATAAAGGAATAATAAATATTCGACAAAGAATCAGACCCCAGAAGACTAGCTATTTTAGAAGCTCTATACATCCAAACACTCAACCCCAGCATCAACAACCAAACACAAGACCTTCAAATTCTTCCTTCAGGCAAGCGCTACAGGCATGCTGCCCCCCCTCCTCTCGCCCCGTGCCCCCCTCCCTTACGCTTCCACGCTCAGCACACAACTGACAACACCAACCAATCACAGCCACCCACAGCCAACAACCAACCACCGATAAGATTTAGTGCCCGTCTCGCGAATAGACTGCCTTCCACCAATGAATAGCCACCTCACACCCAGTAGCTCCGGCCACCTCCCTCTACTTGATCCTCGAATTTTGTATAAATATGATGCTTTGTCCCTATTCTAATCATTACCTCTCCATTCCCTGAAGATGCAAGATGTTTACTTGTGAAACGTTGGATCCACCATGAATTTTGCTAACCTTTTGTACCTCATCTCTGAACCCCAGAGGAAAATTGTTAGAACTATTGAAAGCTGTAACAATAAAATCCTGAATGCTGAAACTGCTATTGCTTTTAACCTCGTCTGTTTAAAAGAGAATCTATTACCTGGCTATACTAACATATATATATATATATATATATACAAGGTGTCAAACCAGAGAAATATATGCAAATTTCCAAGCCACCCAAAGAGGTACTGCACTTCACTCGTTATTTTTTTAGAGTGGTTTCCCCAGGAGGCCTATATCCACTGTAGTGCATGAAATTGGCAAGAAATTGACTTGTGTGTTTTTTTTTTTTTTTTTTTTTTTTTTTTTTTTTTTTTTTATGATGATGGGTGAATGAAGCTGGGTGAATGAAGGTTGGCCCCGAACCTCTGAAGTGATGATTGAATGAATGAATTAATTAATTATTGAATGATTGAATGAATGAATGAAAGGGTGATGAAGGTGAATGAAAGGGTGATGAAGGTGAATGGAAGAATGCATAAAGACTGAATGGGTGATAGTGATTGGAAAGGAATAATGAAGGTGAATAGGAGAATGCATAATTGAATGAATGAATCGTGCAAAGATCCTGGCTATAGGACATCTGCATCGAGTTAATGGAACTTGTTGAAGCAACCATTGACATCGAATCAGAGGCAAACGAGGCAAGACTTGCATCGAAAGCTCTTGTCCTTGCAAATTTGGTCATTAGTGTAACACAGATGGCACCGCCTTCGCTTGTTGTCAGGGATCTTCTCGAGAATGTGTTCCAAGTTCCTGTTGTACCGGTCATGGTCCAGTACAACAGGACGTGGCTTGGAACCCTTTCCTCGAAGAGGACCTCTCCAACGGCCTCTTTGTGCCTGAGCCCTAGCTTGAACGTCCATTACTAGTGGACCCCAGTTGGCATCCATGACGGGTGCTTCCCGAGCGCCACCAGCAGCAGTAGCTGCACCCGGTACTACTGGTGCGGGGGGGTCAAGTGGTAGGACATCCACTTGCTCCTCAGCATCAGCAGCATCGTCCGATACTGGTGCCGCCTGGGGTGCATTCTCAGCGAGTGCTCCCCGAATGGCAACAGCAGCAGCAGCAGTATCTGGACCTGGTGAGGGGGTGGGGTCATGAAGGAGTGCTCCCCCAACGCCTCCACCAGCAGCAGGAGCACCAGGAGGAGTGCCAGGATCATCAGCAGGATCGGCTGGGGAGTCTGGATTGTCGTCCGGTTGGGGGCGACCCAGCTGAGCTTCCGGAGGATTGCCGAAGCCGCCTGCCTCACCTGAGACGGGCGCATGGCTCATACTGACCTTCCGGCAATTCCTGTGCACGCCGGATGCGTCTCCCCGACAAAGGCCACTCTGCAGGGTTGAAGTACAACAAGGAACGGACTACACTTTCCTGGAACGCCAGCATAGTCATCTTCCTGCGGGGATTGCACTTCTTGAAGAGTACGAAGGCATTGAAGAGGGCCATTTGGATGAAGTAGAATACGATCTTCTTCGTCCATTTGACCGTCCTTCGCTGGATGGGGTAGTACTGGATCATCTGATTGAAATGATCCACCCCACCCATGTGGCGGTTGTAGTCGTCAACACAAACGGGTTTCATGATGTTCTTGCGACTCCGCTGCCACCTGCCTTGTACCTTCTTCTTGACAAAGGACTGCTTTGGTATGGTGCTCTGGTCGTGGAAGGTGGACACCATGTTGACAATCCGTTTGTCTTTCCAAAGCATCACTAGGGTTGTGCCGTTGTTCATCGCCTCTATTGCATCGTCTTCCAGTGTTGCTGCATGGGCAATGTCGCGCAACCGCTTCGGAGCCCCTCGTGCAAGCCTCAGGGTGCCACACACATAGATCTGGTGGTGTGTGAGCATGTGCTGGCACAGGTCAACTGAGTTGTAAAAGTTGTCCATGAACAACTTGTAACCCATGCTTTGGAGGGACTCCGTTAAACCCTCAACCGTTTTCCGGAGAGTTTGACCAATACCAGTGTAGACTTGAAAGTCATACACGAAACCAGTCGTGGACTCTGCCAGGATGTACAGCTTGATGGCGTACTTCGTCGGCTTCATCGGGTTGTAGCACTTGAATGAAAGGCGACCCTTCCACCCAAGGCAGCCTTCGTCGATGGACACCTTCCTCTCCGGGACGTAGGCAAGCTTGAAGCCAGCAAGCAGGTAGCGCATCACCGTGCGGATCTTCACTAGCTTGTCTTTGGTCTGCTTGATGACTGCCTTGCTGTTGAATGTGTGGAAATTGCTCAGCAAGGCTTGGAACTTGGAGACCTGCATGGTCTTGCGAAACGTTGGGTAATTATGGACTCCATCATTTAACCAGTAGTGACGCACAATGGGGAGTTTGTTCACACCCATGAGGAAGTACAGGCCAAGGAATTTGGCCATGTCCTCCTCACTGAATGTTGTCCAGAGAGAACCAACGAATAAGGCATATGCGTTGGTCTCACTCACCAGGAACCTGAGCAGTTCTCTTGTAAAGAAGAGCTGGAAGAACTGCAGTGGTGTCACTGGTGCTGGAACCCGCAAGCCAGGGGTTCCAGTGAAAGGATCAATGTTGGGTGTCAACGGGTCTGAAGTCCACTCGTGATCCTCAGCATACACGGTGGGGGGGCGTGGAGGTGCACGTGGTGGGAGAGCACCACGTCGTCCGTCTGGACGACGTATTTGACCTCTGCGGCCCCTAGGCCTACCACCTCGGCCCTTCATGGGCCCAGATTTTCGGCGGGGAAGGGGAGGGGGTGGGGGGTCGTCTTAAGCGGAAGATGAAGGGGGTGGGGGTGATTGTGGATGTGATGAGGGTGATGGAGAAGGTGCTGTGGTGGAGTCAGGCCGTGGGGTTGATGGTGGATGTGATGAGGGTGATGGAGAAGGTGATGTGGGTGGATGAAGTGGGGCAGGAGGAAGCCTTTGTGGAAGCTCCTCATCGATTGCCGCAGCAATCTCGTCGTGCATGATTTGGCGATGTTCAGGCGGAACAAACGCCATGTAGCGTGCCTCGCTGCCCCCGCTGTTACCCAAGGAGATCAGCGAGGGGGAGGCTACGTTTGCAGACAGGACATGTGATGGCGGGGTGTTTAGACTACCCACCGGCAGGAGTGAAGCCAGGATGTGGGGGCTGTCTGAGATGTTGCTGGCCGATGAATCTACGTGAGGTAACAAGGGACCGCCATGCAGGGTGCGTCGTGAAGCAGGAGAAGAAAAAGAATAGAATGATGTGTGGAAGTCCGGGAATGGTAGTGGTGTGAAGCATTGAGTGGATGTTGATGGTTGTGGTGTGAAGACATGAGTGGATGTTGATGGTAGGATGGGTGCTGGTAGGAGGGGTATGGGTAGGACGGGTGGGGATGGATGAGGTGGGGCGATGTGTAGTGATGTACGGATAGGGGGACGGGTGGGGTTGTACGGGGTAGGGCGATGGGTGTAGATGATCAGCGAGGTATGGCGACGGGTGTTGATGAGCGGCGAGGTAGGGCGACGGGTGTTGATGAGCAGCGAGGTAGGGCGACGGGTGTTGGTGAGCGGCGAGGTAGGGCGACGGGTGTTGAAGAGCGGCGAGGTAGGGCGACGGGTGTTGATGAGCGGCGAGGTAGGGCGACGGGTGGAGTTTGTGGAGGTGGAGTTTGTGGAGGTGGAGGTGGAGTTTGTGGAGGTGGTGAAGGGTCGCCCTCGATGAGAATCCTCTTCCTCTTCCCCCTGGGCGGTGGAGAATGGGTAAAATCCTCATCCGTCTCATCCGTCCACTCCTCTTCATCGCTCCCCATATCGTCCTCGCTTTCACTCTCGCTGCTGGACATGTCCAGGATTGTGGCAATGACGGAGGCCAGCTGGTCCTCCGGGATGGGGCGTTTCTTACTCATAGCTACCTGCTGTCGACTAGATGTGTAACTAATCTGTAATGGGAGGGGGGGGGGGGGGGGGTATAAAAAAAATACAAAACAGAACAACAATATAAAAATAAAATATATATATATATATATATATATATATACTGTATATATATATATACAATTAGAAAAATAAAATAAAATAAAATATAACTAAATAAATCCTCCCCACCCCAAAAAAAAAATATATATATATATATATATATTTGGGGGGAGGGGGGGAGGGGGGAGGGGGAGGGGAGGAGGGAGGGGAGTGGGAGGAGGGAGGGGAGGTATATAATAATTATAATAAATAGATACTGGCCTAGTATATTTATATGGGGGGCAGGGGGAAGAGGGGTAGGGGGAGGGGGAGGGAGGAGAGGAGGGGGAGGATGGAGGGGAGGAGTATAATAATAATATATAATAAATACATACTAGCCTAGTAATATTTATATGGGGGAAGAGGGGGAGGGGGAGGGGGAGGGGGGAGGGGGAGGGGGAGGGGCGAGGGGGAGGGGAGGAGTATATAATAATATATAATAAATAGATACTAGCTAGTAATATTTATATGGGGGGCAGGGGGAAGAGGGGGAGGGGCAGGGGGAGGGGGAGGGGGAGGGGGAGGAGGGGAGTAGAATAATAATAATATATAATAAATAGATACTAGCAATATAATAATATATATTGTATATGGGGGGCAGGGGGAATAGGGGGAGGGGGTATAATGGGGAAATGGGAGGGGGGCATAACATACATAAATACATAAATACGAATTATTATATATACAGTATATATATATATATATATATATATATATATTATATATATATATTATATATGTCGGAGGGGGAGGGGGAGGGGGGGGGGGAGAGGGAGGGGGATGAGGGAGGGGGGAGGGGGAGGAGGGGGAGGGGGAGGTGGGAGTAGAATAATATTAATATATAATAAATAGATACTAGCTAATAATATATTGTATATGGGGGGCAGGGGGAAGAGGGGGAGGGGGGTATAATGGGGGAGGGGGAGGGGGCATAACATACATAAATACATAAATACGAATTATATATATATATATATAATATATAGGGGGGGGAGGAGGGAGGGGAGGAGTATAATAATAATATATAATAATTAGATACTAGCCTATTTTTATTTATATGGGGGGCAGGGGGAAGAGGGGGAGGGGGAGAGGGGGGAGAGGGGGGGAGTATAATAATAATATATAATAAATAGATACTAGCCTAATAATAATATATATTGTATATGGGGGGCAGGGGGAACAGGGGGAGGGGTATATAATGGGGGAGGGGGAGGGGGCATAACATACATTAATACATACATACGAATATATTATATATATATATATATATATAGATAAATATATATATATATATATATACATATATGGTGGAGGGGGAGGGGGAGGGGGAGGGGGAGGAGGGGGAGGGGGAGGGGTAGGTGGGGGAGGAGGGAGGGGAGGAGTATAATAATAATATATAATAAATAGATACTAGCCTAGTAATATTTATATGGGGGGCAGGGGGAAGAGGGGGAGGGGGAGGGGGATGAGAGGGGGGAGGGGGAGGGAGGTATAACAATAATAATATATAATAATAATAATGGATACTGGTAATAATATAAATATATATATTTATATATGTGGGGAAGAGGGTGAGGGATGTGTAATGGGGGAGGGGGAGTTGGCATAACATACATAAATACATAAATACGAATTATATTATATATTATATATATATATATATTTTATATATATATATATATATATATATATATATATATATATATATATATATATATATATCAATCTACAATTAGAAGAAAAAAAATCCCTCCCCCCCCCCCCCCGGAAAAAAAATATATATATATATGGGGGGAGTGGGAGGGGGGAGGAGGAGGAGGGAGTACAAAGGAGTACAAAGGAGTACAAAGGAAATCAAGCAACAACAGATCTAGTGACCCTTCTAGGTTGCTTGTCCTCCAAAACACTGAGGATCAAGTGTCCAAACAGTGGTTTAGAGTGGGTAAGGGAACATTGGAAAGGGAAATACTGCCCTGGAACTAATGTCCGTGGCAGGATTAGGAAGTTAGTAGGGGACAGATTGGTTAGTAACTGAGGGGGGGATAAAATAAAGTTATTCATTTACAAACGCAGTCAGTCGCGGGTTTGATGCGAGATATTTGTCTAGGCGGAGTTTAAATGAATCAACGGTGATGCAGTCTATAACGTTTCGGGGAAGCCCATTCCACAAGTTGACAACTCGATTGAAGAAGAAATTCTTAGATTCGTGTGAGTTAAAAGATTTACCAATAATTTTGCAACCGTTTCCCCGCGTGTAATTAGATTGGTCGATAGTGAAGTACTTACTACAGTTCATATTGTCGATGCCTTTGATGATTTTGAACACTTGAATTAAGTCACCTCTTAATCTGCGCTGGGTTAAAGGAAATAGATTTAATTCTCTAAGACGCTCTTCGTATGGTTTGTTCTTTAGGCTAGGTATCATTTTGGTAACTCTACGTTGAACTCGTTCTAGCTTGTTATATCTTTTTGGTAATAAGGGCACCAGGATTGAACGCAGTATTCCCGAAGAGGGCGGACTAAGGAATTGTAAAGGGTTAGGATAACGTCTTTGGATTTATGCTCAAATGACCTGCCTATAAAGCCAATTATTTTGTTTGCCTTCTTAACAACTTCTGAACATTGTTGACTCGGTTTTAGGTTACTCGATATTGTTACTCCCAGATCGGTTTATCTGTTTACATTCTTAAGCTGAGTGCCATTCATCGAATAGTTTGCTTTCTCATTTAGGTATCCGACATGTAGTACTTTACATTTATCCGTATTGAAACTCATTTGCCAAATTTGGGCCCAATATGACAATTTATCTAGATTGTGTTGCATATCGTCAACTTGTTCTTTTGAGAGTACGCTATTTGCAATTTTTGTATCGTCAGCACATTTTGAGATTGAGGGGGGGAGGAGGAGGAGGGGGGGGGGGTGAGGAGGAGGAGAGGGGGGAGGAGGAGGAGGGTTGGAGGAATCAGAATCAGAATCAGAATATTTATTTTTCCATTTTACAATGGTTCTTCACATAAAACATTAAAAAATATTAAAATACATACATTATATATATACATATTTACAATAAGAAACATCTCTAGTATGTTACTATGGACAGTCTTCAATATCTATAAAAAAAAAATGACAGTTACAGTATTATTACATTTTTTGTTTATAGATCCATTTCATGTTTCAGAATATAATCTTTTAATTTAATTGCTTAAACGTGTTTAGGTTATTTATGTCCTTTACTGATCTCGGCAACCTATTCCATATTTTAGGACCTGCTACCAAAAGTGATCGTTCACCATATAAGGTGTTTGTTCTCTGTACATATAGATGGTTTTGCTGTCTTGTGTTACTATTTATGATTTCATTAACCTGGGAGCTGCGGGGAGACTCATAAGAGTTCCCCCGGCGCACTGCGGGGAGACTCTTAAGAGCAGAGCCTTTGAACGCGTACCAAAACCGCGCGTTTATAGCCCGGTGGCTGAAAATTGGTGTGGGTATAGTACTACATGTCAACTCTCGACACCACCCTGCCAAACGCTCGCCCCGCACTCGTGCAAGCACCACCGCGCCAGTAACCACGCACTAGTCATGGAGCCCACACGTCCCTCACGCTCGCTCCCTGATGACACAACCAGCCCTCCTTCTGGTGGTGTTAGCCGCCGTGGAAGGCAGAGGGTGGCTGCTAAAGACCCTAGCTACCAGTACGACACGCCCTACAGCTCGGAGGACGAAACACCTGCACCCAAAGCACGAAAAACACGTGCAAGCACAAGAAAGGTACAGAGGTCATTGGTGTTTCGGGACACTGCCACCACGACCCAGGCCACTACAACAACCACTACCACCACCACTGCCACCACTGCCACCCCTGCCACCGGTACCAGCAACGCAGGAGGCTGCCCTAGGGCTGCAGAACCTGCGGGGGCAGGAAAAATTAAAGGCACGGGCGTAGGGAAGAGAACCCGTACGCCAGCCACAGTGCCCCTACCACCACCACCACCACCACCAGCCGCCCCTGGCCCGGCTGCCCCTGCTGCCCCTGCCGCCCCTGCCGCCCCTGCCGCCCCTGCCCAAGGAACAGGGAAGGGGAAGGGGAAGGGGAAAGGGAGAGGGAAAAAGACTGGGAAAGCGACTGCTGGCCCTGCTGGCCCTGGTGTCCCTGCCGGCCCTGCTGCCCCTGTTGCCCCTGCTGCCCCTGCCACCCATGCCGCCCCTGCCCAAGGAACAGAGAGAAGGGCGACAGGCACCACCATCATCTTGCCATCAAGGCCACGCACCACTGCTGCCCCTGCCGCCGCCCCTGCCGCCGCCCCTGCCGCCGCCCCTGCCACCGCCTCTGCTGTCCCTGTCCATAAGACTCCCGCACGTGCAAAAGAGACCCGGAAAACTCTGACACCATCAAAGTATGCTGCCCTGCTGTTTGATGGTGATTCGCAGGACATTGGCAGCCCGGGTTTCGACGACGAAGCCCTAGCACGGGACCAAGGGTGGGGGGATTTGGGAGTGGACAGTGGGAGTGAGTCCGACGTCAGTGACGAAAATGAGGAAGGGCATCGTCTGTCAAGTGAAGAGGAGGGTGATGATGATGAAGTGCTGTATCGCGACCATGGAAGCGATATTTCAGACGATGAAGCAGACGCAGACGACATTCCGATCCCTGAGCTGCCTTCGTTCGATTGGTCTGACGGGGTCAATTTTGTACCTGACGTGCCCCAGTTCAATCCTGGGACGTCAGAAACAACTGACGACTGTCCCTGTGACGATCAAGCGAACGAAAGCGACTTCTTCCTCGCTTTTTTCGACATGGAGGTAATGACGTACATCGTTGCCCAAACAAACGCCTACTACAGGTGGGTGTTTGGCAGATTGGACGTCCTTTCTCCAAAAGCGAGAATACGAGGCTGGGTGGATACGACTGTGGAAGAATTTATGACGTTCTTTGCCTTGTTGTTCCTCATGCCTCTGATCAAGAAGCATGTGTTGCAACACTATTGGAAGCACGACCCTCTCATCGCCACCCCAACTTTCAAGAAGTTCATGACTCGTGACAGATTTTTGTTGCTGCTAAGATTTATGCACTTTGCAGACAACGAAAATCCTAACAGAATTGACAGGATATGGAAAGTTCGGGATGTGTTCACCATGTTGTTGGAGAGGTATAGGAAATACTTTTACCCCTTCCTCAATTTGGTGATTGATGAGTCGCTCGTGCTCTTCAAAGGACGTCTTGTTTTCAAGCAGTATATCCCCTTGAAAAGGCATAGGTTCGGAATCAAGCTCTTCGTTTTGTGTGACTGCGAAACTGGAATAGTGCTTGACATGATCGTGTACACAGGCACTGACATAGACATACCGAAAGCCGCTGCCAATGACCCCATGGGCATGTCAGGTGCCATCGTCAGGAAAATGTTGGCACCTTACCTGGGCAAAGGCCACATCATCTACACTGACAACTGGTATACTTCTCCTGCTCTCTGCCAGTTTCTTCATGACAACCAAACGGGGTCATGTGGGACTGTCAGAAAGACAAGAAAGTTTATGCCAAAGTTCACAGGTAATGTCATTCCTCTCACAGATGCCTCCTCCAGTGACAGACCTTCAGAAGACGACCTGGCCCAGGAACACCGCGAGAGGCATGTGCGAAGAAGGCGACGAAAGGGGCAGAAATACAAGCAGCTCGAGAAGTGTGGGAAAGTGATAGCCCTGAAGTGGAAGGATAAGCGAGACGTCCACCTGCTTTCCACCGTCCACACAGGTGCCCAGGTGGATTCTGGCAAAATCCACTACCGAACCAGGAAGACAATCTACAAGCCCGACATGGTAGTGGACTACACTAAAAACATGCGCCTGGTGGACAAGTCTGACTGTCAGCTGTCAGGTGTTGAGTGTCTGAGGAAGACTGTGAAGTGGTATCACAAGCTCTTCCTCCACCTAGTTGATATAACGATGCTGAATGCCTACAATTTGTGGTTGGTGAAAAAGGATATGGCCCCAAACCAGAAGCTGAAATTCCGGGAGTTCGTCTACAACGTCTCATACCAACTCCTGGAGAAGTATGGCACCACCACTCACAGACGTACGGCATGGCGTGGGGATCACGTTCCTGACCGCATCCAGCTGGGTGTCGAAAGACACTACCCCATCAACACTGAGATGCTTGGCACTCGTCACAGGTAGGCGCAGTGCACCGTCTGCAGCTCCAGTGTCAGGAAACCCCATGTCACGAAAAGAGTCACCTCAATGTGCGCCGAGTGCAAAGTTCCACTCTGCCTGGGTGACTGCTTCAGGGACTACCACACCTTCAAGAATTATTGAGTGTCGCCCTGCCCTGCCCTGCCCTGGACTCGCCCCGTGCCCTGCCCTGGACTCGCCCCCTACCCTGTCCTGGACTGGACTCGCGCCCTACCTTACCTGACCTGACCTAATTGATCACGCTACCTCATAATGTAACATATATATTATGTAATGTATAAGTTCCAAAGATGTCCCTGTGATATAGCTTTTACATTATATAATTGTATGTTTCATTATTTAGTTTATAAGTTTCAAAGATTTACATGTAATATGCCTTATTTTTTTAGTATATCAATATATATGTTTGTTATTAGCCAAAGTAATGTGTATATAATTATTTTCTTACCTCAAATGAATTGTACAAAAATAAATATGTTTCAATAAATCCTGTCAAACCTACTAAGATAATAAAAGAAAACAATAAAAAAAAGAAAAAGAAAACAAGGTCATGTCATTGTATTCTTACAATATGATATATTCTATGAATATTTCATATTGTTTGAATACAAAGGCATGATCTTGTAAACAAAAAAAATTATCAAAAAATTTCTAGACAATATAAAACCTTCCCCATAACCCCCTCCTGGATTCGATCACACAACCCTACCACACTTTGAGTTTTCCAGTCTGCGACCTTACCAACCATGCCACGGGAGCTCATACCAAATATCACTCAAAATTTCGTGTCTACAATCGAAATGACAATATACCAAAAAAAATGAATTATCCCACCAATTTACGTTTGTAAATTGATGGGATTATCAATTATATCATGCCAAGGTTTATAAAAGTTTGTCTCTGTCAAGAATTAGTAATTATATAACTTTATTCTGTCAAAAATTGCCCAAACACTCAGCAAAATTGCCCCTCTCAGTGCGACTCCACTCATTTTCACACGGTCAAGCGGTGACCCTTGCCGCTCCTTTATGCCCCAGCTACACCAGCAACAGCAGCTCTGTCTGGGAACAAAATTTGTATAAATACAATAATGGATAAAATACTCTTCACAAATACATTTGTATTGTATAATATTGTAAATAAAAAAGAATAATAACTGTGTGGGTGTCGAAAATTGCTCAACCAGCTTTCTTATGTCTCGCCTACACGCGTATATTGGATTATAAATAGTCATGACTGTCATACAAATAATTGCAGTAGGTCTCGAATATACATTTAGATTGCATATTACTTGGAAATAAATAAGTAAACGTTTCTCTGGTGGCAATCTACCCTTTCGCAAGTGTAAGGAGACACCATTCTATATTTAGCCCTTTATCACAAAAGGCAATCTGCCTGTGTTTACTCAGCACCGTCGCTGGTGGTCTATAATATAGTACTTTATTTACAGTCAATGGCCTACATGTTTCTGTGGTACTTCATATGTGTCTAAAATGCAATGTCTGCTTGCATAAAAATGCAATTCTGAAGTCTATTTATACGTACGACATACGCATCTCTCAGTTTCTCTCTCTCTCTCCATTCCTGACTCATGTTATTGTAGACCTGTTGGTGGCAACGAACACCAGCCATCTGGTAGACATAAGGTTCAAAATACCAAGACATCAATACGCCTCGGGCGCCTCCACAATTATCACAAAGCTGGTTATCTATCTAGAGATCTGCCTGACTTCCATCTCTCCATGACTCACTCACTCACTCACTGCACCCCTGCATGCCTCCCTCCCACCCACCCACCCCCAACCAACCCTTTCAGGCTTCCGTCTGCTAGAAACACATTCACAATTTGCGTAAATATCGCATCAATTGGGCTATATGCGGTATATTCCTTGTTATATGGGACGCCTACATATGTACACATCTTTATTATAGCATGACAGTGCTCTAAATACAAGATTTACGTGATATTTATGGCGTAACACACCCTCTCCCCCTTTCATTCCCAGCACAACTCACTCACACCTTGGTTCACGCATAGAAACTCATTGATAATGTGCGTAAATATCGCATGAATTGGTCTATATGCGGTATATATTTTGATATATGGCACGTATACATACGTACAAGTCTGTATTATAGCATGACAGTGCTCTACGTACAAGATATACGTGATATGTATGGCGTAAACCACACTCTCAGCTCATAAATTGCCGCCAAACCTCCAACACATCTTCATTCCCGCCTAAATATTATCTAATAATTCCCTTATATATTGCAATTTTTGGTCACTATGAGGCATATTCATTGTTATATGGGTGGCCTACACACGTATACATACTCTAAATAGCCTAAAAGGGCTCAAAAAAGGAGATATACGTGATAATACGCGGTAACCCACCCCCTCCTCCCTCTCCTTCTATCCCCTGGGCGCGTGAAAATTCGGCAGGGAAATCTCACCGCTCGATGACAATCTAGCCGCGCGGTGCCATTCGCTCCACATTTTTCAACTACGGACCGTTCCCCTACCCCCCCCAGACATTTTTTGGGGTGTCAAATATATATGGGCCGATGCACGCAAACATTCCCTACACGATGATGTACTTTTTATCGAAATTGGCAATAGGTCCCAAAATCATCATAGGTGCGCACAGTCTTACCCTGTAGAAAACCCCCTGTGCGCCGCGGAGAGGTTAACAATAGGAAAGTGTATTAGCCAGTTTGGAATTAGCTTATGCCTTTCTTTACACACCGCAATAGCTGTATCATATATATATTTTTGCTTTATTTTTAGCCACTCTAATTCCTTTATTATCGGAGTTACATGGTCATATTTTTTTGCTCCACCCACTGCTACCTTTGCAGCAAAATTCTGGATTTTTATACAGTATTTAATATAGTGCAATTAGTTGAACCCCATATCATTATGCAATAATTTATCAAACTTAAAATTAGCGATTGAATCACAATGACCCTAGTAGCTTTGTCAAAATTACCTTTTATACGATTCACATACATCAACGTTCCCATGACTTTCTTGTTCAGTTCACTTGTGTGTTTGTTGAAAAGCATGTTACAATCTATATGTAGACCTAAATTTGTTACATGTGTACAAGGTATAATTTTATGATCATCGAGTTGTATACATACATTTGAGGGTATTTGGGATAAAAGCTGTCTAGTGCCAAGGAAAATGCATTGAGTTTTATTTGCATTCAACATAAGACCATTTCTCTGGAAATATTGTTTCACTATTTTGAGTGTATTTTCTGTTTTGCTAATTACATTAGTTAGTTCATCCAGAGTGCCTGAGTGAAGTATCTGTGTATCATCAGCATACTGAATGAGCAAACAATCTTTAACATAGTTTAGTAAATCATTGACAAATATAATAAATAGAATGGGTCCTAGAAAAGAGCCTTGAGGCACTCCATATGTTACATGTAAAGTAGATGAGACTGTATCACCCAACTGCACAGCCTGTGTCCTATCGGTCAAGTAATTCATAAGCCAGAATGAGTCAATATTATTTTGTTTGCATTGTTCTAACAATATTTGATGACTGACACTGTCGAAAGCTTTAGACAAATCAAGCAGTGTTAGTAAAGACACTTTTTTGTTATCCATATTAGTATATATTTTATTAGTTAATAAAGTGAGGGCTGTTTCCGTTGATAAATTTGGCCGAAAACCATGTTGACTTATAGAAAGCAGATTGTTGTTTTCCAAGTGCGACATATACTGATTTGTGGCGATTTTTTCTAAAACTTTTGATAATATTGGGAGAAGTGAAATGGGTCGATAATTACCAACACAATCTTTGTCTCCATTTTTATATATTGGTTTAATTATAGCATGCTTCCACATTTTCGGGAACTTACCAGTTACTATCGAGGTGTTTATTATACAGGTTAAGTAAGATATTGTAACATACAGTGCATCTTTTAACATCTGAAGAGAAATCCCATCAGAACCACAAGCTTTCGTGTCTTTAAGCTGCTTAAATGTTAGAATTATAGTATTTGTGTCAATTGGTTTTAGTCTAAAAAGATTGTTAGCATTTGTAGAAGTCTCATATCGTTGGTCGGTATACTCATCTGTGTCTAGTGTAATGTTATTTTGTGATTTCTCATACGATGATTTGCCTACATTTGCAAAGAAATCGTTAAATTTTTCTACTTTTTCAATCGTGTTATCAAAGGATTGGATACCTGAAGATTTCTTATTACTGGGAACTATTTTGTTTTATTAATTTCCAAGTTGATGCTGTATCACCTTTACAATTATTAAATTGGTCATGGTAAAATTTACTTTTTGTTCCTGCTATGAGAGACTTGACTCGTTTTTTCTCAGTTTTATACTTTGACTCTAGATCTCTGTTTTGTCTATCGTGTTTTAATGCAGCTTGTAGCTTATTCCTTTCGCTTATTGCGGTTTTAATGGTGTTGTTTATCCAAGAGGCATAGGGCCTTTTTATCTCCTTTGTAGGTATTGGAGCACATTTATCAAGACATACTATGAATACAGTTGTAAATATTTCTACCTGTTTATCTACATCATCAGTATCCATTATCTTATTTAGTCTATCCGTTTCACCCATAATCAAGTCACAAAAATTATCTTTATCATAATTACTCATTTGTCTAAAAGTCTTAATTACGGGTTGACGTTTGGGTTTTCTAGCATTTACTTCCACCATAAATTTTTCGTGATCTCCAATTGAGTGTGATACAACATCTGCATAGTGTAATGTGTTAAGGTTATTAGTAATTATGACGTCTAATAGGGTGCTAGAGTGAGAAGTGATTCATGTGGGTTTCTGAATAAGCTGATGGAGATGATTGGTTGTTAAAATTTTACCAATCTTATTTGTACTAAAAAACAGGTCATCGTTTAAGTCTCCTAAAAAAAAAAAAAAAAAATTTTTACATAGACAAACAGACTTTAACACTTCTTGGATATAATCAAATGACGATACAGGAGCTTTGGGGTGACGATACATACAACCAATGAGAATTGTAGGTAACTTTCGAATTTGTACACTGAGCCAGATATCCTCTACTCCACTTTGTTGATCTATATTCATAGTTATTTTACTAGTTTGAAAATTATCTCTTACATATATACACACACCTCCTCCCCTAGCATTATCATTTCGGTATATACTATAGCCACTAATATTTACAAAACTGTCTGGGATATTAGAAGAAAGCCATGTTTCACTAACACAGAGAATGTCCAAGTTTCGTTCATTGATCATCAATAATATTTCATCAAAATTTGCTAAGAGTGACTGAGCATTCAAATGTTCTATGGTTAAGTGATCCATGTGTTTTGGTAAAGTTCTTCCGGCAGTTTCTTCATGGCCTAGTTCCTATTTGCTATAATGATTACATAATCGGCTTTTGTGACCTAGTTTGTTTCATGAAGAGCATCTTAATTTATAGTCGTATCTACAGTTAGCTTGTCTGTGATTATACTCGCCACAATTGCAGCACCCTCTTTGTGTGGAATACGGTATTTGTGGTCTTTCTCTAGTACCATTTGATGAGTGATAGTCATTTCTATTGTGCCTATCAGTATAGTGTCCTTGATTTGTGGGTCCTTCTCTATGGTTATATTCATGCCTATGCTTATGTGGATAATCCTGCCATGCACTAACTTCATATCTATTATTTCTAGGCACCTGGTTACTCTCTTGTATATTTTGTGAGTCAGTGTTATGATAACTGTAAGGGAGAGTAACACCATGCTTGGTTTCATTCCAGTTAGAACAGAGACTAAAATTAGAACATTGTTTTTGCATAACTTCTAATAACCTTATAACTCCAAGCCTGTATAGTGTCATACCCTTGGTATTCCCTTCCGAGTAAAAGCAGAGTTCATCGATATCTCCAGTACCGAGTCTGAAAGCAAGTTCTGGTTTTATTATTCCTATATAATTTGCATTACTCCAATTTAGGATATGCTCATTTAGATCATTTATTCTAGCGTGTAAAATATCTTGCTCCAGGCTAGGTACAATTTGACAAATGAATATTTGCATTGCTTCATTCTTATCTTTCAGTTCTCTTATTAGGTAACCAATATTGTCTAGTACTACTTCAGGTGATTTGTCTTCCAATAAGTCATGCAAACCACAGTAAATAATACATGTATCTGGTATCCAGCTTAGCTTCTCTGCTACCCAGCATTTCATGAAATCAACATTTGCATTTAGTATTGTTCTAACTGAGCATTTACTGTTGAGATCTGAAGTAAGTATTTCGCTGAAGTTGGTGTCTCCCAGGAATAGAGTCCTATTTGTGCGCTTTGACGAACCTCCATTGTCAACGTTGCTCCTGTTTTCAGGGACGTCTCGGTCCCCTTGGTAGTGAACCTCCAACTCGGTGATTCGTTGATGTAGTCGCTCCATTGCCTCTTTACCACGGTCCTGTTGCCCTGATGAATTTTCTGTTGGTGGGTGTTGCTCTTCAGTCAGGATCCGTTGTTCCATAGCAGAGACTCGACCTGCTAGTTGTCTCATTCCTTCCTCTCTGGTCCGGAACTGTTCTTCTACAGCATTGATTCGATCAGTGATTCGTTTTTCCATTTCCTTCTCCATGGCTTGAATGGTGGTTTGGTCTGAGAGTCGTAACTCCTCACTTGGCATTGATATAACTGCTACTACCTCCGTATTTTGTTCGAATTGTTGTCGGCCATTTCCTGCTTCAATGGCCAAAATTCGCTCATTCAACACTTGTAATGTAGAGTTGATATTCTGTATTTCACTTCGAAGCTTTTCTATTTCCAAGTCCTTTTCTTCAATAATTGTCTTGTCTTTTCCAGCTTTATTTGAAGTAGAAATGGTCACTTCATTCTTTTCTAATATCATATTTATTAGTTGTCCTTTAGTAACCCAAATTTGTGATATTCCCAACTCGCGACACTTTTTTTGGAGTACAGCCTTGGTGTAGTTATCATTAAGATAATTCCAGGTAAGAGTAGCCGTCGGGATCTCATTTAAATGGGGTTTACTTTGATTAGTTTCATTACACGTACCGTTGTCAACATCAGTGGGTAATGGTGCAGTAAGCGTTTCCAGGGGTTGATTGGCTGCCATGATGGAGGTGCACACATTTAAATACACAGATAGTCAGCACCGAGCACAGGAAGGTCGCAGTAGGTCTTCTCACCACCCACCCTCGTTTAATAAGCGCAGTTTCCGATTGCAAACGCACGAATATCAGCTGTGAAGGACAGTAGCACTTCACTCCCCAAGCTACACACTTGTACTTGAGGGGGAGGGAGGGGAGGGGAGGGGGGAGTGGGAGGGAGAGGGGGGAGTGGGAGGTGGGAGGTATAACAATAATAATATATAATAATAATAATGGATACTAGTAATAATATATATATATATATTTATATATGTGGGGAAGAGGGGGAGGTATGTATAATGGGGGAGGTGGTGGAGGCATAACATACATAAATACATAAATACGAATTATATTATATATAAATATATATATATATATATATATATATATATATGGGGGGAGGGGGGAGGAGGGAGAGGGGGAAGTAGAATAATAATAATATATAATAAATAGATACTAGCCTAATAATAATATATATTGTATATGGGGGCAGGGGGAAGAGGGGGAGGGGGTATAATGGGGGAGGGGGAGTGGGCATAACATACATAAATACATAAATACGAATTATATTATATATATATATATATATATATATATGTTGGTAAAGCCAGGTTATAAATTTTCTTTAATACATACGAGGTTGAAAGAAATGGCAATTTCTGCGTTGGAAATTTTATTATTCAAAGTTTCCAGGTCTCTGATGAGTTTTCGCTGGGTGGCAGGAAGTAGATGAAGGAGATGAGCAAAATTCATGGTGGTACAGGGTTACATTAAAGTACATGATGATACAGGATATACGACGCGTTTCACTGGACAACCAGCATTATCAAGTAAGGAAGGAATGATATAAAAGGTAAACAGGAAGGGTATATATAGAGGGGGGAGGATCAGAGGAGGCGGAAAACAGGGGGCAAAAGTCTGCTATTGGTGGAAGGGAAAACTAGGAGAGAAAAAGGGGGTAACCGCTTCACGCATGCGCACTGGATGCGGGATGGTGGTCGATAGGTGGGGTCGAAGCTGATTGGCTGCGTGTCGAGGGGCGTGGCCTAAGTTGTGTGGCGCCTGCAGAAGACGAAGCTGAAGGAGGTAGCGCGGGGGGCTGCGTCAAGGGCACCGGGGGGCGAGGAGGGGTGTTAGGTCCTGTAGGGTAGTGCCTTTTGGCAGAAGGAAGGATCTGAAGGTCCAGAGTTTGGTTGTTGATGTTGGGATGTAAGGCTTGGATATATAAAGCTTCGAGTATAGGTAATCTCCTTGGGTCACTTTCTTTATCGAGTATGGTGGTGTGTTTCTCTAACTCGTTGCGTGTGAGGTGAGGGTGGTTAGGGGTGAGATAGTGGTCTTTGATGGCTCCAGCCTGAAGGTGAAGAGTTAACCGACGTGAAAGACGAGTCTGCGTCATACCAATATAGGAATGAGGTCCACAGTCCTCATAATTACAGGTATGTTGGTAAATGACGTGATCGTCGGTCATCGGGCTCTTTATCTTGGTGGAGGCTGGTTTGTTGCGGAGAACGAGGTTGGAGGTCTTGGGGGATTTGTAATAAATTATTAATTTGATTTTGTTTTCCGGGTTGGTTGGGTGGACATGCTTGGAGATTATTTCTTTTAAGACGGCCTCGTCATTTTTGTGTTCAGAGGACATGTAATTGCGGTAGAAGATCTTAATTTCATTGGGGGGGTCAATGTTGGGAGGGCTTTGGGTGTACCATTTTTCAAGATGGTGGTTGATGGTGCTGGAGATGTCGGAGTTGGAGTATCCGTTATTTACTAAAACTTGGGATAGTCTTTCTAGTTCCTGGTGGGTGTCGGCCCAGGTAGAGCAGTGCGTGAGGGCTCTCCTAACATAGGCGGAGATGGAGGATAGAAGATAACGGCGGGGGCATTCACTATCACCGTTGAGGCATTGTCCTGTGTTAGTTGGTTTAATGTAGACGGTGGTTTTGAACCCATGGTCGTTCAGAGCTACGAGGATGTCGAGGAAGGGGAGTTGTCCATTGTTAGATTTTTCAAAGGTGAAGTTAAGTCCGGAGGAGGTCATGAAGCGACGCTGGAGTTCCTGTAGTTCGTGGAGGTCCTTGATTTGCACGAAGATGTCATCCACGTATCTACAGTAGACGGCGGGTCGTTGGGCAGCCAGGAGCTCTTCCTCGATGGTACCCATGAAAAAGTTCGCAAAAAGAACTCCTAGGGGGCTGCCCATCGATCCCCACTGCCACCTACCAGATCGCCAAGGCCCTGAACAACCTCCTCACCCCCTACGTGCCCAGCCAATTCAACCTTAACTCAGCCCACGATTTCTTGGAAATTTTACGAGACGCCCCCCGTAACAACAACCACACAATCGCCTCTCTCGACGTAGAAAGCCTGTTCACCAACGTGCCAGTGGATAGGACCATTGACATGATTCTACGTCGAATTTATCATTGCCCTGATACTCCTACACTGGACATCCCGGAGAAGGCCCTGAAAACACTACTGGAGCTATGTACCAAGGAGGCCCCCTTCCTTTGCCCCCGGGGCAACATGTACAAGCAGATAGACGGTGTGGCGATGGGCAGCCCCCTAGGAGTTCTTTTTGCGAACTTTTTCATGGGTACCATCGAGGAAGAGCTCCTGGCTGCCCAACGACCCGCCGTCTACTGTAGATACGTGGATGACATCTTCGTGCAAATCAAGGACCTCCACGAACTACAGGAACTCCAGCGTCGCTTCATGACCTCCTCCGGACTTAACTTCACCTTTGAAAAATCTAACAATGGACAACTCCCCTTCCTCGACATCCTCGTAGCTCTGAACGACCATGGGTTCAAAACCACCGTCTACATTAAACCAACTAACACAGGACAATGCCTCAACGGTGATAGTGAATGCCCCCGCCGTTATCTTCTATCCTCCATCTCCGCCTATGTTAGGAGAGCCCTCACGCACTGCTCTACCTGGGCCGACACCCACCAGGAACTAGAAAGACTATCCCAAGTTTTAGTAAATAACGGATACTCCAACTCCGACATCTCCAGCACCATCAACCACCATCTTGAAAAATGGTACACCCAAAGCCCTCCCAACATTGACCCCCCAATGAAATTAAGATCTTCTACCGCAATTACATGTCCTCTGAACACAAAAATGACGAGGCCGTCTTAAAAGAAATAATCTCCAAGCATGTCCACCCAACCAACCCGGAAAACAAAATCAAATTAATAATTTATTACAAATCCCCCAAGACCTCCAACCTCGTTCTCCGCAACAAACCAGCCTCCACCAAGATAAAGAGCCCGATGACCGACGATCACGTCATTTACCAACATACCTGTAATTATGAGGACTGTGGACCTCATTCCTATATTGGTATGACGCAGACTCGTCTTTCACGTCGGTTAACTCTTCACCTTCAGGCTGGAGCCATCAAAGACCACTATCTCACCCCTAACCACCCTCACCTCACACGCAACGAGTTAGAGAAACACACCACCATACTCGATAAAGAAAGTGACCCAAGGAGATTACCTATACTCGAAGCTTTATATATCCAAGCCTTACATCCCAACATCAACAACCAAACTCTGGACCTTCAGATCCTTCCTTCTGCCAAAAGGCACTACCCTACAGGACCTAACACCCCTCCTCGCCCCCCGGTGCCCTTGACGCAGCCCCCCGCGCTACCTCCTTCAGCTTCGTCTTCTGCAGGCGCCACACAACTTAGGCCACGCCCCTCGACACGCAGCCAATCAGCTTCGACCCCACCTATCGACCACCATCCCGCATCCAGTGCGCATGCGTGAAGCGGTTACCCCCTTTTTCTCTCCTAGTTTTCCCTTCCACCAATAGCAGACTTTTGCCCCCTGTTTTCCGCCTCCTCTGATCCTCCACCCTCTATATATACCCTTCCTGTTTACCTTTTATATCATTCCTTCCTTACTTGATAATGCTGGTTGTCCAGTGAAACGCGTCGTATATCCTGTATCATCATGTACTTTAATGTAACCCTGTACCACCATGAATTTTGCTCATCTCCTTCATCTACTTCCTGCCACCCAGCGAAAACTCATCAGAGACCTGGAAACTTTGAATAATAAAATTTCCAACGCAGAAATTGCCATTTCTTTCAACCTCGTATGTATTAAAGAAAATATATATATATATATAATATATATATATATATATATATATATATATATAGGGGGGGAGGAGGGAGGGGAGGGGGAGGGGGAGTAGAATAATAATAATATATAATAAATAGATACTAGCCTAATAATAATATATATTGTATATGGGGGGCAGGGGGAAGAGGGGGAGGGGGGTGTAATGGTGGAGGGGGCATTATAATAAAAATATAAAACATACAGTATAATATACTGTATGTGATAGTGATAATAGTAGTTATGATGGTTGTAGTTGTATTGATGATGATGACAGTAGTGATCACTGTATAGTAACAAAGGAGGTAGGCCCATGGCGGTAGTATTGGAACCACGACAGTCACTTGTTTGGGCCTCTGTGACGTCACTCAATGACTCCTGTGTACCGTCTCCCTAGCTTAAATATGGTCTTCTAACAGGATCGGTATATTGCGTTTTCCACCCAAAATGTAAAGTGACATGGATAAACATAGACATATATAGTGTGACAGGACCCTAGTCTATTTGCTAAAGTTTTTTTTTTTTTGCATTTGAAGAATATATATACGGCTATGAGGTAGTAGCCTATATAGCCGAAGTCGCTTCAAATTTTTCCGAGGAAATGCGATGATATTTTTGTCCACCTAATTGCCTAATATGTAGAGTAACGTCGATTGATATCGATAATGTTATTGTAGAAGGACCCAATCTACATGTTAGCATTGTTATTTGATATATGTGTAGTACTGTATATATGAAGAGATATTTCGAAGATGTTGGTGATTTTCGATTCGTCGGTCGGGAGAAAAGGTAGGCCTAAACGGATTGTCGTTTATCCCTTGCTCAACTTCCTTTAAATGCACGTAGTTTGCTTCTGACACTCATCAACTTTCACCCAGTGATGGCGTGTGAGGGTGTATGAAGGCCTAGGGGATGTGGAGAGATGATTTGTATAAGTATATGGCCAGCTAGAGGGAACATAGATTTCTACGAAGCGAAATGGTGGCTGGGACTCGGAGTGGGGGGGAGAAGAACGGACGGTGGTGCCCTCTGACGGTCAGAGAGAACACTATAGCGGAGCCAAACAAGCCACGATCGTATACGAATATTTCACTAAATATTTGCTTATAGAATAATCAAAGTTATTCCGACAACTATATCTTATATTATGACGGTAGCCTACCATGGTTGACCGTGAAGTCACAAAATAAAAATAATTAATAAAAGTCTGTTTAGTGCTTTTTAGAAGCCTTTATTTAGGCTATATGTGTTCAAGAATTCACTGCGTCTACCTTCTATTGTTACTATACCGTGGTAGTGATGATGATGACAGTAGTAGATATGATGGTGACAGTATTAGTAGTAGTGATGATGGTTGTAGTGATAATGATGACAGTAATGATGATGGTAGTGACAATGGTGTGAGTGTTCGTGATGATGGTGAAAGTTGTAGTGATGACAATACTTGTGATGATGATCATAGTAATGGTGAAGATGGCAGTAGTAGTGATGATGGTGATAGGATACATGATGGTAATACTTGTGACAGTAGTAATGATGATGGTTATAGTAGTAGTGATGATGATTGTAAGATGGTGGTGATAATAGTAGTAATGATGGTTGATAGTTGTTGTATCAATGATGATAGTAGTGATTAAGATGGTAGTGACAATGGTGACAGTAGTAGTGATGATTGCAATTGTAGTATTGATGATCATAGTAATGGTTATGATGACAGTAGTCGTGATGATTGTGGCAGTTGTAGTGATGATGGCAGTAGTAGTGATGATTGTGATTGATGATGGTATTAGTAGTGATGATGGTAACCTATCGCAGAGTTGGGTATGCCGTTTTGATTTTTGGCAAAGCGGCACGTCTACTTTATTATTATCATTAGGGCTTCGACCCCTACGGGGAACCCCTATTGTAATCATTAAACCCGGATATTCATCCAAATTATCTTTACGCGCCGGTTTTGACGCAATAACTCCAGAACCGCTTTTTGGATCGGGATCAAACTTTCACAAGAGGTTCGTTTTTGTATTAGGCAACTTTTTATATGCTAAACATCCGGCATGGCGGCCAAACAGGTACGTGGCAGCCAATTTCCCGAAATTTTTTACGCCTAAATACCGTCTCTCCCACTCATAGGAAACGATTGGGCCTTGGCATATGGACTCCACTACTAATGCTCCGCAAATGTTATAGAGAAGGTTTTGCTTTTGCAAGTGGGTTTCTTCCGGCAATATTGAAAAAAACTCGAATTCCACTTAAAATTCCAAATCTTGAAAACTACGCCGATGATCAAAGCCATGTTTGCGTAGTTGGGTGAGACTCGCAATTCCGAACGTTTTGATACCAAAAGAATATAAAGGGGTGGAATAGTTTGGCCGCAGCATTGAAAACTGTCTATTCTTTAATGACTTTAAAACCGCATACGCTACCCACACAAAGTTTACCGTCTACAGTCTATACTATATAGGCTTCCACACATCCCCCAATTTATTATTCAGATCTATTATTTTTGTTTTATTTAACTCTCTCAAAACAGTTTGAGTCCCTACGAATCCCACCAATTATTTAGCCAACCTACCTATACATACCTACCCTACCAAATAATAATGATAGTTCAAATTTATTTTTGGTGAATAGCAGAGTATTGGCTAAGGTTTTTAACAATTCCTCCCTTTGCCAATTGCTTTGTTTAACCCATTGAGCCCCGGCTAGTTATAATATTTTGTTCACCCCAGTCCCAAGCCATTTTCACTTCTTTTTTTTGTTTGCTAAAATGAAAGACAAGGATGAGAAATGAAAAAAAAAAAAAAAAAATCACCTCGGACATTTTTTTTTGGGGGGGGGGTCGGGGGGGGGGGGGGGGGGGGGGAGCCTCAAAAAAATGTGTTGAGCAGAGAAATGAAGACAAAAATAAAAACAAAATCATTTCGGTCATTTGGGGGGCTGGGGGGGGGGGGGGGTTTCAATAGTTAGTCTCCCCCGCATGACCACCTGCCTGGGAGCACTAGGGTAAAAACTGAGTATGGCATTATACGGCATACATCCTAAGGAGTGTCTCACATAAATCTCAAGCCTCTAGCTCCCATACGACCGGAGTAATGAAGGTTCAAAGTGGCGGTGAACTAATGGTGTAAACTATCCCCACTAAGCCCACCACCACCAGCCGCGCGGCTGTCTCGGCCCGCTCACACCTACTGGCCCGGCTCCCACACACACTACGGTACCTCCCCCTCCTATTCTCCCACCATTTCCTACCTTACGAGCCACGTAAGTGTTTTTTATATGTCGGACGCACGTGATGCGTCGCTGGGAGTTGGTGATCAAAGACTGCCGACGCAACACGTGCGACGCTGGGTCTCACCGGGTTAATAACAAAGTTCTAGACCTTCAAAGTTTTGACAATTTTTGGTGTGGTGTGACTTACCTTTCCTCCTCCCTCAAACAGCAAGCAACGTTATATGGGGTTCGAGAAGTATTGCACGCTTCCATAAAAAAATATATAGTCCGGTTTTTATGCTATAACTCCGGAACTGCTTGTCGGATCGTGACCAAACTTTGACACAAGGTGCATTTTTTGTATTGGACAACTTTTGATATGATATCCAAAATGGTGGCCAGACACGCCCGTGGCAGCCTTTCACACCCAACCCATCTCGTCCTATGTAATTTTATGTTGAACTCTATTGTTCTTGATCCCACTATAGGACTCAGTAGCCTATTCCACATATCTACAACTCTGTTACTAAACGAATAGAGGCAGATCCCTTACACACCCAGTCTCTATGTCGCTCGTTTGCTTGCACACCGGAACAAATGAGGCAGATCCCTTACACATGCAACTAAGATGAACATGGGAATCTGCAGAGAGACAAGTGGCCCACTAAAGGCAGATCCCTTTCACATCCAACCCATTTCGTCCATATGACTATCTGATTTTATCTTGAAATTCTCTATTGTTCTTGACCCCACTATAGCACTAGGTAGCCTATTTCACATATCTACGACTCTGTTACGAGAGAGGCAGATCCCTTACACAGCCAATCTCTCTCTCTCTCTTATTTGCACACTTGTACAAATGAGGCAGATCCCTTACATAAGCTACCAAGATGAAAATGGGAGTCTGCAGAGAGCCGATTGGCCCACACATGGCAGATTCCTTTCACACACAACTCATTTCGTTCAATCAAATTTTATGTTGAAGCTCTATTGTTATTGATCCTACTATAGCACTCGGTAGCCTATTCCACATATCTACAACTCTTATACCAAGCGAATAGAGGCAGATCCCTTAAACAGCCAATATCTTTCTCGCTCTTGTTTGTTTGCACACCGGTACAAATGAGGCAGATCCCTTACACATGCAACCAAGATGAAAATGGGAGTCTGCAGAGCCAAGTGGCCCACATAAGGCAGATCCCTTTCACACCCAACCCATCTCATAAACGTTACCTATTATTTACACTACTTACTATACACCCAAGTTATCATATACCTGCAACCAAAACACAATTGTAAGAAATAGAAACATAAGAAAATGGGAGTCTGTAGAGAACCAATTGGCCCACACAAGACAGATCCTGTTCACACCCAACCCATCTCATAAAAACTCTCATTTATCTCTGTCTTTCTTACATTTATGCCATCCTAGTCTCTGTCTCTCTCACAAAGGCGAATATAAGAAAACCGGAGTTTGCAGAGAGCCAGTTGGCCCACACATGTCAGATCCCTTTCCCACCAAATCCATCCCGCACTCTCTTTCTCTCTCTTTCTCATATTTATCACTATCTACATTACGTTTACGACATCCTATTCTCTCTTGCCATACTCTCTCTGTCTCTCACAAATGAGAACATAAACAAAATATGGAAACGGGAGTCTGCAGAGAGCCAATTGACCTACACATGGCAGATCCCTTTCAAACCCAACTCATCTCGTTCTATCAATTTCAAGTTGAAGCTCTATTGTTCTTTATCCCATTGTAGCACTCGGTAGCCTATTCCACATATCTACAACCCTGTTACTAAACAAATAGAGGCAGATTTAATCTCTTCCTCTCTTGCTCATGTTTGTTTGCTCAATCTGTTCCTTCTGTAGTTTCTCCATGCCCGATAAGTTAAATAATCTTTTGATATCTGTGACACAGCTTCTGTATCCAACACAATACCCTGCTTGCAAAACCGCTCGAACCCCAGACAACGTTGCTTGCAACTTTAATTATTATTTTTATTATTATTATTTATATTATTACTATTATTGTTATTAAATCCCTGGAAGCCAGATCTATAGTTTACATAAACATGGTGTTTTTACTTCAAGAAAACCCTATATAACTGGATTTAACCCCTTCTGTACCGGCGACGTATTATTAGTTTTCATTGTAGCTTTATTGAGACGATTATGTGCGGCTTAACCCCTTCAACTCCATTACGTAATTTTCATCATATTTTGGTTACAATAAGACGAATTTCTTTAGTAACATAGGTCCTTCTTAAACTGCTTAAAATCATCTAACAGAAATATTTACGATTTAACCCTTCTTTGGCGGCGCGCATCATATGTCGAGTGAAAGAAATTTGGACTATGTGGCGGCTCCCAACATAAGTCGTGTGGCATTTTCAGCACGTAATGTTGCTGAGAGAGAGAGACAAGTGGTGGCAGGAGAGTAGCGAGCGTATGACTGCTCCAGACCACCGCGTTGGACCAACTGACATGAATCCCACCCTCCTCCACCCTCTCACACTCGCTACATAGTGAATTGTGTGGGAAAAGTACCGAATTACATGGTTTTTGCACTCGTGTTGCGTGGTTGTTGCAAGAAAACTAGCGGTCATACAAGGATCGTTGTGGTGTCATTGGAAAGCTCTGTTTATGCCCTTTCAGGGATAGATACTTGTTTTACGCTCTGGGTCTTATTTAGGCATGAAAATGATCAGGTAAACAGCCCTATTTTGGGTAAAGACTGGTGGCTACATATTATTTACCGCCTAGGCCGCTCGTTAGGTGTTAAAGGTATTTCCTGCGTTTTATGTTATTATAGTATACTAGCAGGGGTACCCGGCGTTGCCCGGGTAATAATACTGTACCACCATAATCACCATCACTACTACTACCATAATCACCATCATCAATCACTACTACCACAATCATCACAATACTACTACTACCATATTCACCGGCTTCGACCTCCCTGTGCCTCATTAAACGGCGACCTCGATTTCGGCCACTAAATGACCTCCGATTTTGGATCTGACCTCATCCGTATCCCCATTTTGGGGGGCTGCGAACAACTTTTGTTCCATACACCGGAGGCCTTCTTCTGGCCCAAACGGCCATTGTTTAAACAAAAAATCAATTTCGGCCTCGAAACGACCTCCGATCGTGGCCTCGCCCCCTTTATGACCTGACCCAGTTCAATTGACACCCACATGCATAGTTTCAGCTCCCAGGTCCAAAACTGCGGCCGCCTATTAAGAACGCACAGACAGACAAACAGACAGACAAACAGGCACACGAACTGATTTAAAAATATAGATTTGAATATAATACTGAAAAGGTGCGTTGTTATTTGTGCGATTAGTTTGCTTGGGAAACATTAACTTGCTCATGTAGTGAGTGGATTGTGTTCTTATTATTTCATAATTGTATTTTGCTTAAGCGTTTTTTTCCACATAGCTATTTTAATTAGTTCTTTTGCCTTAATATTGTCTTTGTCCTAGATTTGGTTTGTATATTTTGCAAGTTTTACAATATAATTTATATATTGATGAATACATTAATATACCGGAATATCAAACATAACATATACTGTGCACACATATAACTATAAAAAAAACAATAGTAACTAAGAACAATTATACTCAAAACAGAAAATCCATAATTTAAGGGGAGACTCCAGGATGATTTTTATCTCAGCTTCTATAAGAGACTCATTGCTGGCCTTTTTGCCACATGTACCGTCATGGTGTAACGTTGACTCGATGAGAAAATCAGCTCTCTGTGTACGTGCGCGCGCGCGTGAGTGCAGAATTTCACAAAACAGTATTAACTCACTGAATTTTTTCCAAATTTCCCCCAATTTTGGCATGGCGTATCCTACAAGCATCCCCTACAAAGTAGCGTCAGCTTTCTCCCCTATAAATAATAGAAGGTGGTGAAAAAAAATATTTTATACCATTAGTTTGGGGTAGAGATGAAATGTGACTTTCAAGGGGTCATACCTTCTAAATTTGCGGGAAATCGCCGAAAAAACGACGAGAGAATGTTCTTTTATATGCCAATTTGCTGTGGTTAGATGGGGAATGCATTTGGGTAATACCAAATCCAGTTAATAGACTCGTTAGGGCCAAAAAGTAATTACTAGCAATTTAATTTGTAACTTTTAGAGAAATGTAAATCTATTCTGGTGGTCTAGTTTTGTTACCCCTCCTACATAAATGTTTTCTATGGGGGAGCACTACCTATAGAAAATGACCTTTGATGGCTAACTAATTTAAAATTTATTTTACACCCACATTTTATGAATATATTCACTCGAATTGGACAAAAATCCTTGATATTGGGCACCCCAAAGGGGTACCTTAGGGATGTAATAAGGGTGTTTATGCCCTCATATGATCATTTCTATTGCTTAGAGAAGCCCTTTAGACTACAGACAAATTTTTTTTTTTTTTTTTGATTGACTGAATTTTATTCAGTTTTGGGGGGGTCCTGGGCGAACCCCCGCCCCTGGGGGTATATGGATGCAATATGTGTTTTTGTTCCTTCCTATGCTATTCTCATATGTTGAAAGAAGCAGTTTACAGAGAGAACAAAAAACTTGAAATTTTGACCAGAGCCAAAAAAAAACTTGGAGTCTTAAATGAGAGAGGCAACCCAACCCTCCCTCTCCAACTTTCCCCCTCCCTCTCCCCTCCCTCTACCCTACAGTATATGTCACGATCTGTGACATAGTCAGTAAAGCGTCAGCTGCTTGGCCAAAGGGCAAGGAGGTGTGAGAGAGAGTCTGAGGCAACACCTCCCTCCCTCTCCAACTTTCCCCCTCCCTAACTTCCTCCTCCCTCCTCTCTGTCTAACTTCTTCCCTCCCCTTTCTCTCCAATTTCTTCCTTCTCAACCCCTCCTTAATTTTTTTTTTTTTGCTAGACGCCATAAATCCCGTGAAGGGGTGGCATTAGGCATTTGTCACGAATTGCTAGGTCAAGTTGCCCAGGCTTGACATCTACCAATAACATTTTGACTGAAATGTATATATATACAGTATATATACTTTACACCTGCCTTCATTATCAAGTATAATATCCATGCACTGTAAACTAATTCTATATTATCAATGTAGTGTGAGTGGCAGTTATATATTGGAATGATCATAATTCAACGATGATATTATATTTACTTAATGTCTAAATTATTTACATGCTCCGTGTGCTTCATGTTTTGGTCAGTTTATTCTGTATGACATTGTTAGATTTGATTCAGATTATATTTAACTGAAAGCTACTTCATATAGTGCAATTACAGTCATATAGTTCAATTATAGTCTGCTTTAATGAATTCGCTAACAATAGGACGATTTGGTAAAAATATAGATTATACAAGTATTTTGTATTTTGATCCATGTTTTGTTTTTGTTTTTGTCTTTAGGAAATTGCAAAAAACAAATATAAAAAGTCAGTATCTATCAATCTTAAGATCCCCCCCCCCCACAAGGACTTATTGAAATCGGCATCTATTGCCAGCAGGGGACCTAATTAGGTTGTGTAATACATCAAAGAAGGAGGTGGGGCGAGAGGTGTCGGACGCGAACCAACGCAAAACAAAATGGTGATCGAGTGAGAGGTGTGATATCTAGGAATTGTTTGTAGCTATTTAGGGCTGAAATTAACATTAATTACCGACGGTGTGGACATATATGTCAATAAAGTACATGATATAACTAATTTATATTCCTAAATAATATATCGATGGTTTCCACCCGGTGTAAAACTAAATATAAAAGACGATTTGATTAGACTAATGCTAAACTTATTATGTGGTCCAAGGTATAATTGAATGTAAGAAGAACCTTTGGTAGTCAATAGGTAAAACATACAATACATAACTGTCATCTGTTACCAATAAAGTAATGCACAATATGCTCTCTAAATCATTTTGTCTGCAATTTTTTGTCCTAAGTTAGGAAAACAGAGGAAGACAATTCTATGCAATGAAAGCAGGGTCCATACACCTAATGCAGTCCATTATTCAGTACAATCTTTGCAACAATTAGTTTGAAAATGTTGTGGATTACAAACACAGTTGCTAAAAGTTAAAGGTCAAAGGTTAAAGGTATCAGTGAATGATGGCCACAAGGGAGAACAGTTAAGATGTTCAAGGCACATTATAGCCATGAAGGCCACCAAGTAGACAGTCACCAAGTTAAGGTCTTGGGTGAAGAACAAAAATATATAATAATAATACAAAAAAAAAAAAAAAAAAATTGCCGCCTAAAGCGGGGTCGATCCTGGGCTGAGTGAAGTTAAATTCCAAGACGCTCTGCACTTCACCAACCAGCCGTTGATAATAATGTGGATATTTTATAGGATGTTAATTATGAAAAACCAACATCAGAATGTCTGCACTGTGGAAGAGTAATTGTCAATTTATGGGTAATCCCCAATTGACCACTTGCGACTGTTAGGCAATAAGGAAGTTGGTTGTGATTATCGATATTATACAAATTTACCTGTTGAAATATGTTTGTAGTGCAAATATAAATACATAGAATAATTATGCAATAAGCTATATATCCATCACAATCTCGATCTTGTTCTGCTAATTTTAGAAGTTTACAGCTCCAACTTTCGTATAGCCTAAAGATCAGTGGTGAATTGCAACCTAGCAGTTATGTAGGAGTTACTGGCTTCATTATCCCTTTGCCACCTTAATGTACTATAAGGAAGGGTATATGGATTTCAGCGGGTTAATTGAAATAGTGTTTACCCTTTACATTCGTACAAATCCCTCCTATGCTGTATAAAATCGCCTACGATAGCCATAATTAACTGTCAAGACGCGTGATA
>CM064502.1:15223457-15320957 GCA_032716605.1 Paralithodes platypus | reverse complement strand
CTACTTTATTTATGTCTTATAGTACAACTAAAGTCTGATTTAATGAATTCGTTAACAATTGTCGATTGTATTACACTCGTAATCATATATATTATGTAGTTAAAGGTATAATATAATGTAAACACACTATTGGTAGGCAATAGGTAAACATACAATCCATACTTGTTACTAATAAAGTAATGCACGATATATTATATACACAATTTCCTCGGCAACCTATTTTCAAACTGAGGACAACAAAAAGACAAATCTAAGCAATTCAAAATGAGATAGTTCGAAAATTGTCAACTGCTGGAGACCCTTTTTAATCTGAATATTAGCCAAAATATAGTGAAACCGATGGTACCGGTACTGAAAGAATTAAGGACTATAGTGAAAATAACAACTTTTACGCCTTGAGCGGGATCGATCCTGGGCTGACTGAGGTGAGACTCCAGGATGCTCTGCACTTCACCAACCAGCCGTTGATAACGGTGTGGACAGTTATAGGATGTCTATATAGCTCTCTGTTGCCGGATGCCGTGATCCTCGAAGGGGTGGCCACAATGTCTGCACTGTGGAAGAGTATTATTATTTGTAGGTAATCCCCAAATGGTCGTTTGCGAGTTTTAGGCTATAAGGAACTTGAGGTTGTGGTTATCGATATTAGGCATATTTACCTGATAAAATGCGCTTCTAGTGCATATATAAATACATTAAATATAATTCAGTAAACATGCCATCACTCATAATCGATTACAGTTATAATATATCTGTTAATTTTATAAATTTATAGCAAAAACTTCCGTATAGCCTGAAGATCACAAGTGGTCAATAGCAACCTAGCAGTTATGTAGGAGTTTCCGGCTTCAGTATCACTTTGCCACCTTAAGATACTATAGGTGAGAGTGTTGACAGATGTACACTGTTACTAACTATATAATTTGAATGGGACGGTATATAATTGTAATAGGGTTAATTGAGATAGTCTGTACCCTTCTAATTCCCAACAGTGCCTGCCGCCTCTACCACCAGGAGCAAGTAGTCTGCCCTCCCAAGATGAGAGGCAGAGTCTTCACGACTTCCGCGGTAGACAATATCAACCACAACCTAAGTTCCACCACAGCAAAATAGTTATTATGGGACTGCTATTTCCCTCATGCAACACCCTACGGTCCCTGGGGCCGGCATTAACCGCAGCATCATCATCCTCGGAGGGCCGAACGATAGACGCCTCAAAACAGTTGACCGTTTGCCGCACTACTATACAGATGTCCCATCCGTCGGAAACATCAAGAACACCCCCGTGCCGGCTACCAGCATGACATCCCTGAGCAGCAACATCGGCCTCAAGCAACATGCTGAAAGAGAGCATCTCTGGCTAAAACACACCCAAGTCGCCCTACAAGAAACTTCTCCAGTGGAGAACACTTCATGGGCTGCATACCACGCAAGCCAGCAGGACATGCCAGCCAGTCGGGCCATCTGTCCCACCGCACTGCTCCTACTCTTCCTGGAGAGCGCCCACACTGTGGCTATGATCAAGCACTCCATGGATGTGGTCAGGATTGCAGTGGATCATTTCATCCCTGGCCAGACTCCAGTGGTCACATTCTACCAGCCGCTGTTTGCTTTGGCAAAGCAAATCCAGTGGAAGTGGCCACAGGAGTATGGTGAAGAGAAGTTTGTCGTCCTCTTCGGCGGTCTTCATATCGAGATGGCAGCACTGAAGACCCTTGGTGACTGGCTGCAAGGGAGCGGATGGGTGCAAGCACTGGTTCAGGCAGAGATCACCAGTGCCGGGACAGTGGACTCCTTCCTGCGGGCATCCCATGTCAGTCGAACCAGGAGGGCTCATCAAGTGACAGCAGCAGCCCTCTTCACCCTGCAGCAGCACGCCTACAACCACTACATTGACCAGCTGGGTGACGCACGCAACGAGCAGCTGGAGTTCGACGATTGGTGCCAGCAAAAAGCGGAGACCTGCCCCCAGTTCGACTACTGGGCAACTGTCCTGCAACTGGAGGTGACGGTCCTGGTGTACGTGCGCTCTCTGCGCCAAGCGTCGTTTGCGATGTACGTAGATGCCCTGAGAGAACTAGCAGTGTGGTTCAATGCCCTGGATCACACCAACTACACGCGCAACTACGCCTGTGGAAGTCAGAGGGTCTCCACCATACCTTACCTTTAGATACCTTTAGATGTGTTCGCCGCTCTTCTAGCAGCACCAAGGAGAGCGACGCCCCACGTTATGGGTGGTGATTTGGTGCAGTAGACTGTTTGAAGCGACAGCTCGCTCCCTTGCGAGAATGGGCTTGTCTGGCACTTTTTGCAGTTCGACATCTAGGGCTCTCTTGAAGTTGTCTAACGAGATGTCCCTCATGTCTCTTACTCGCCGTGGGAGTTTGTTGGGTGTAAGGGTGCCATTGGTGTCTGCCAACTCTCTTTTCACTCGAATATGGCTATACCCCTAACAAACACTCCACAACACTCGTACAAGAAATAGAGTATAGTTTGATCTTTCACATTAAATTCCACATTATCAAAAATTAAATATTACTCCGTTGTTTGATAATTACGTTACTAAAATAGCGTTCACAGAATAACATGTCAGATCTCTCTTACACCAGGATCCCTATAGTGCAGACCGAAATGACAACAATAACTTTTAGCGACTGGTCAAAGGGTTGACTATTTTCACATGTAGGTTATATACAGTATATTGTGGGAGTTCCGGTCGTTTGCTGGTAATATCAACTTTATACCACCACATCCCGTTGTGGAAACAAACTCGGCAGCCGCTTATTAGCTCAACTGTACAGATATGTTGTTGTTTTATCAATGATTTACTCATATAAAGACGTCAAACAATAATCACTTATAGTTTTGTAAAATCTTTGTGTTTGTGGCTGTGCGATCCTACAAAGTAGTGAGTCATGGTAGCTGCGGACATGTTTGAATCTTCATCGATTTCAAACGATATAATACACCGTGTTATAATATCCCACGTACTTTGCAGCCTTTGCAACGTACTTTGCAACTAATATTTTAACGTAGAAATAGATAAAGTTGAAACGGCGCCCCCCAGCCCTGCCGTACCCCGCCCCTTGTCCGCCGCCCCCAACCCTGCTGTCCCCCGACTCCAACCCTGCTGTCCCATGCCCTCCATCCCCCAACCCCTGTCCTCCCTCCCCAACCCTGCCATCCTCCGTCCCCCGTCCCCTGCCCTCCCTCACCAACCCCGCCGTCCGCCGCCCCGTGTCCCCCGTCCGCCACCCCCTGCCCTCCCTCTTCCAACCCCGCCGTCCCCCGTCCCCTGCCCCCTGCCCTCCACTTCCCCGGTAGCCACTTTAGCCAGGCAGAGTAGGAAGATTATGAGCCAGAATTACTGACGAAGGTATAATTAGCTGGCCACGGTTCACCTCGTGTCTTCATCTCGCCGCACACTTTAATTGGATTCCTCAAAAAGCGCATTTAGGGGCCGGCTTTTTTTGTAATACCTGTGTTCAAAGAGGGAATGAAACAGAGCGTAAAAAAATATATATTTTAGTTTAATTGTTAAAAGGGCGAATTGGAAATCTATACTAAGGAAGAAAAAGGTTTTTGACTATAACCGCACATAGGACATTTTTTTAAATGTCCGTGTTCCGAAACAACATTAACCCATTCTGTACCAGCAAGGTCTCTTTAAGTTTATTTTAGCTATATTTAGACGATTTTGTGCAGCCTAAAATGGATTTGTGGTAGTGAAAAGGGTTAAATGAGATATTTCAAAGCATGTTAATTGCTGGAAGCCCGTGTTAAACTGAATAAAATCGTCTAATAGTAGCCAGAATAATGTTAAATGGACGGTGCCGGTACAGAAGGGGTTAAGACCTGGGATTATTTATGTTTACTTTCAAAAATATAAGGAAAGAAGGAGTTTTGAAAATTAGATTCATAAGAGCCACTATGGAAGCCAAAAATAATGATGCCTATTGATTTAAGCAATCGAAATGCAATTGTATCTGACATTGAATACCAGAGTTCAGCTACGACCTTTCGCCCCATTTATTTGTTAATATTAAGAGTGTTCGTGTCATTTACGTGTTGATTTTGTCCTGCCGAGCGATTGAAACTGAATAAATCCGTCTAAATTTAGCTAGAATATAGTTAAAAAGACGTCGCCGGTATAGAAGGGGTTAATTCTGTATGTTGGGCTTGAGGCGCTTAGGTCTTTATTTCCAACAGTAATACTATAAGTGTATTAAGGGGGGTGACCTGCCTTTGTTCTCTCCTTTTCTCTCTTTCTCTGGCTTGTATCCCTTCGACCCAATTCAGCCTACTGTATTAAGACGTTTACCCCCATGCAGGCGTCATTTTTTCCTGGCGAGCGGTAGTGAGCCAGCATATTTGTTTTAAATGTTTTTGACAGTTGGCTAAATTTCTACATTTTTCGTTAGCAAAATGTCTCCGGCGAAGCCAGGTTTCTTCATACAATGCTGACTCGCTATCGCTCGCCAAGAAAAGATCGACACCTAGATGGGGATACACGTCTTAAAACAGTTGGCTGAATGGGGCCGAATGGATACAAACAGAGAGGGAAAGGAAAGGAGAGAAAACAAGAAGGTGACCCCCCTTCACTAAATGCAATAGGCAATCATTTTCGCATACATAAAGCTTATCGGTCTCTAAATTCAGAAATCATAGAGCGTATATTGTGAAACCGTTTGCATTAAGTACCATAGATTATATCAGGTTGGAATACATTTTATCGTACCGTGATATTGTAGCAATTAATATTTAACTAAAGACCATACTCATAATTTCGAATTGAATTCCTTAGTATATGGACATACATATATTATATAGCTATATAATTATGTACACAAACAAAAAGTGAATATTACATATTGATTAATTATCTATCTGCCCAAATTACTTTTTTTTTTTTTTTTTTTTAAGAGACAATGAACGGAGGAAGGAAAAACACAAATCAAACAAAAAGGTCCATGTGCCTAAAGGCATCCTCCATTCATAAAATGTTTGTAACAACTGGATTTAAACATTTGTAGATTGTAAGTTTGTGGAAAGCAATTCGAGGGAAGTGAATTCCAAAGAGTAGTAACTCTGGGGATAAATGAATTCTGATAAGCAGAAGTTCTGCATTGTGGAGGAGAAAGTGTAAATTCATGGGCGCTCTCAGCTGCCCTAGTTCTACGGGGAAAGATGTGGAGAGGCGGCACAATTGAAGCAAGTTCCTCGGAACAATTGCTGTGAAAATATCTGTAGAATAATGCAAGGGATGCAACGTTTCTTCGTATGGATAATGTAGGAAGGTCCTGTGTGATTGCAGGGTTATTGATTAATATAATAGCTTTATTTTGAATTTTGTCCAACTGCCTCAATGCAACCACTCCACTTCCACCCCACAGAGGTGAACAGTAATCCATCTGAGAACGCACATGACTTTTATATATCACGGCCAACTGCTCGTCAGTGAAGAATTCTCGAACTCTGTACAGGAGTCCCAGTTTTTTAGAGGCATTCTTAGCAATGTTTCTAACATAATGTGTCCAGCTCAAGTTAGTAGTTAATGTTACACCGAGAATGTCAATACTAGGGGAAGTGGGAATATTTACATCATTAAAAAATATATGGGAGTCAGTGAGATTCTGTCCGTTAGAAAATTGAATGTACTTGGTTTTCTGTGCATTAAAGGAAACTAGATTCTTTTGTCCCCATCCATTAATTCTAGAAATGTCCTGGTTCAGAGAAATTGCAGTGTTTATTTTTGAATTTATAAGATCGGGTTGGGTGAAAGAATTGGTAAATGTGAAGGAACTGTGGAGTGTTGAGTCATCTGCGGAGGAATGTATTGGATTATGAGTGGTAGATATTAGATCATTGATATGAATGAGGAACAGAATTGGGGCCAAAACTGATCCCTGGGGAACACCAGCATTTATTGAGTGAAATTGAGAATAAAGGCCATCTACCATTACACGTATTTTTCTGTTATGAAGATAAGAAGAAATTAGTGGAACTAATGATGCAAGGCCGTAGTGTGACATCTTCGACAATAAGGATTGATGCCAGACTCTATCAAATGCCTTTGATATATCCAGTGCTATTGTATGTGTTTCACCATGTTGGTCTGTAGCTTGGTTGATTTGATGCGTAAGAAGGCAAAGCATGTCTGCAGGTGATTGACATCGTCTAAAACCATATTGCCTATCACTGATTAATTAATTATTCTCAAGATGCTTAATTATGTGATTATTTAATATAATTTCAAAGACTTTACCAAGAGTGGAAGTTATAGCTATTGGTCTGTAGTTTGATGGATCTGAAGAGGCACCTTTTTTAGGAACTGGATGGATGTTTGCTTCTTTCCAGGGTACTGGGAAGCATGAGGTATGAGTACACAGACGGAGATTTTTTGCCAATACAGGAGCGAGCACCAAGGAGCAATTCTTAAGTACTATTGGAGGAATTTCATCTGGACCAGGAGCCTTATCTACTGAGAGATTCTGCAAAATAGTTTTGACATGTCTGGTGTGGATCTTAAGTGAGGGAATTTCAGGCGAATTAAAATTAAGTACAGGGACATCTTGATTTATTTCATCTAAGGTTGAGTTGGTGGAGAAAATATCCGCAAGAAGGTTAGCTTTACCTCGTGGGTCACTTACAAGATTGCCATTCGGAGATTTTAATGGTGGAATGGATGAAGCAGTAGTGAAGCTGGATTTAAATGAGTTAAGAGTAGACCAAAATATTTTGTTATCATTTGGATTATTTAGAAGTTTATTTGCCTGCTTGTGGAGAAAGTTTGATTTAGTTAGGTTTAATACAGTTTTGGCATGATTGCTGATGTTTCTAAAGTAATTAAAGGCTTCATGTGTTTTTGATCTTGTGTATGCATTGTAGGCTATTGCTTTTTGTTCAGTTACTCTAGCACAATTTTGGTCAAACCATTTAGGTGAATTAGATCTTTTACTGTACTTTTGATAGCAGATATATATACCTGTATATATATATATATATATATATATATATATATATATATATATATATATATATATATACCGGTATATATATATCTGTATATATATATATATATATATATATATATATATATATATATATATATATATATATATATATATATAATTATATATATATATATACATGCTATTCATACGAAGTAGCAAGTAATTTGAATCACAACAAATGCGCCTTGCTTAACTTATTACATTATTGTTTTAGATCAAGATAATAAATATGCTCATCCCTCCTTTAATACAAATTGAAAATCACCATTGCTCCCTTCCCGTTCCATGCTATTTATTACCCACCACAGGTTCCATAATAAGGCACTCCTCTTCTTCTTGTCTACATGTTAATACTCCTTACATGCAATACAGTTTTAAGGGGAGATGGGCCGTTTTTCTGGACCCCCTTCTCCCTCATGTTTAGCCCCACTAGTTTTGAGATTTTAAGACGTTGCTTCCATTAGTATGGTATGGTGATTTTAAGACCTTTCGCCCCATATATTTGTCAATATTAGAACCTTTCGTGCCACTTAGTTGTCGATGATTTCCTGGCGAGCAATAGTGAGCCTGTAATTTTAGGAGGAATTGGCTGTTGGTCGGGAAATTTTGTCTACTTAAAAAATGTACAAATCTATCTTGAAGGGGGTCTAGGGGGTGTTTTTGTAAGCTTGAGGGAGGTATAGGGAGGAAACTAAACAAATAATTAAAAGATCCATAAAGGAGCAAATAATTACGCCCATCTCCCCTTAATGAACGTTCAGCTATTGTATTATGCATTACCTCCTTAATTTATAGTTTGGTATGCTTTCCTTGCTCACTTACTTCATCTCCACACCTCTCCTCGTGTTACAGCTCATAGCCAAAAGGGTGCACTTCTAAGGAGATACACTTCGCTAACAACTTCATCTTGTCTCCAAAACTGGGAAAGTTCGCTTGAGTCATCTTGCCCAACTAGTCCAGGTTTGTCCAAGGTTACCGCAGAGACGGAGAGGCAGTGCAAAGGGATGCTTAATGGGGCCCACCTCGTTTGTTTTTCTCTCTCTGGGTTGCATGCATTCGGCCCCATTCAGCCTACTGTTTTAAGACGTTTATCCCCATTCAGGTGTCGATTTTTTTCCTGACGAGTGGTAGCAAGTCAACATATTTTTTAAAATGTTATTGACAGCAGGCTAAATATTTACATCTTTCGATAGAAAAATGTCTCCGGCGAAGCCGGATATCTCCATACAATGCTGGCTCGCTATCGCTCGCCAGGAAAAAATCGACACCTGGATGGGGATAAACGTCTTAAAACAGTAGGCTGAATGGGGCCGAATGGATACAAGCCAGAGAAAGAGAGAAAAGGAGAGGAGATAAAAACAGGTCACCCCCCTTAACCTTGACGACACAGACGGTCAAATATATATGTTACGTTTTTTTTTAAAAAGTGGCCTTTTTGCGAAATGACCGGGAGCTTTGCAAAATGACCAAAAACCTAGCCTTTTTGTAAAATGACACTTAATGTCTGGCCCATTTGCAAAATGTCCAGCATATTGGCCTTTTTGTAAAATTACCTGTGCCCTTTTGCAAAATGACACCAAACGTCTAACCTAACCTAACATAACCTAAAATGTTACAAAATAATATTGTTTCGATTAGGCCTACCCAATTTTTACAAATATATATGTTTACAGTTATTTAGAACTTTACAACAGGGCAATATGCTGTTTTTTTGTAAATTGGCCAGACGTTTGGTGTCATTTTGCAAAAAGGCACAGGTAATTTTACAAAAAGGCCAATATGCTGGACATTTTGCAAATGGGCCAGACATTAAGTGTCATTTTACAAAAAGGCTAAGTTTTTGGTCATTTTGCAAAGCTCCCGGTCATTTCGCAAAAAGGCCACTTTTTCAAATAGATCGTAACATATATAGAAGGTTTGTGTTAGTTTTGTTTTGCGTTTCAGCATACCTCAGTCCCCCCCCCCCCCTCTCTCTCTCTCTCTTCCTCTCTCTCTCTCCACACACACACACACACTTACCTTACCTTTGGATACCTTTGGATGTGTTCGCCGCTCTTATAGCGGCACCAAGGAGCGCGACGCCCCTCGTTATGGGTGGTGATTTGGTGCAGTAGACTGTTTGAAGCGACAGCTCGCTCCCTTGCGAGGATGGGCTCGTCTGGCACTTTTTGCAGTACGACATCTAGGACTCTCTTGAAGTTGTCTAACGAGATGTCCCTCATGTCTCTTACTCGCCGTGGGAGTTTGTTGAAGAGACGTGGGCCTCTGTGTGATAACCAGCCCTCTCGCAGAGAGCCCATAGCACCCCTGTTATTCATCCGGGGGATTTCGCATTCCCAGCCTCTCCTATCACTGAATTTCATGACTATCGGAGTATGTAGGTTTGGTACTAAACCCTCTGCGATTTTACACGTGTATATTATTAGGTAACGTTTTCTCCTACGTTCCAGTGAGTACAGATTCAGTGCTCTTAAACACTCTCTCTCTTTCTCTCTCTACACAAACACACACACTCTCTCTCTCTCTCCACACACACACACACACACTCTCTCTCTCTCTCTCGCTACACACACACACACACACATAGAGTATACTGTTTGTGGTTCGAGGCTCGAGCCCGGCTGTGAGTATTCTATCACACACACACACACACGCACACACAAACAAACAAACACACACACACACACCTATACTGAAGAATGTCCCATATACTATAATTCCCCCCAGCTGTCTCTCCTTATTTTATATTCTTCTTTTGTTCTCTACCGAGGATTACCTCCCATTGTAGTAGGCTTTACCTGACCCTACCTGTACGGACCCGTAGGCCATTTCGCCTTAACCCTTTTCAAACTCCTCATTTGATCTCTTCCGATGTTTGACATTCCATTCTAATTGGCTTTACCTGACCTACAGTCCGTTGCCCCATTAACCCTTTTCCAATTCCCTCATTTAATCTCTCCCAAGGATTTAACTCCCATTATTAGCCTTACCTGACCCTACCAGAACAGTTTTTGTATGTATGTATGTGTGTTTGCATACGTGAGCGTTTATGTATACGGGTATGTGCACACTTACTGCATGTTCTTATGTTCTTATATATGTATGTATATATATATGCGTATTTATGTGTGTACGTATGCGTATATATGTATGTTCTGTATATTTCTATTGCACTAGACATATCGAAAGCCTTTGATAGAGTCTGGCATAAATCTTTAATTTCTAAACTACCCTCCTTCGGTTTCTATCCCTCCATCTGTGCCTTTGTCTCTAATTTCCTTTCCGGCCGTTCCATAGCCGCGGTTGTGGACGGCCATTGTTCACTTCCTCACCCTATAAACTCCGGTGTTCCTCAGGGCTCTGTCCTATCTCCTATTCTCTTTCTAATTTTTATAAATGATCTCCTTAACTGTGCCTTAATTCCCATCCATTCATACGCAGACGACTCAACCTTACACTACTCCATTAGTTTTTCAGAACGCCCAAGCCAGCAATCCCTCAACGACAAACGTAATAAAGCCATAGAACTCTTAAATTCTGATCTAACTACTATCTCCAATTGGGGCAGAAAAAACCTTGTTACCTTTAATGCTTCCAAAACCCAATTTCTCCATCTATCTACCCGTAAGGAACTCCCAGCGGACTATCCCTTATTTTTCAACAATACAAAAATCAATCCTTCATCTTGTCTCAATATTCTTGTTGTGTCTTTTTCTTCCTCTCTCAGTTGGAAAGACCATATTACCAGTCTTGCTAAAGCAGCCTCCCAGAAGCTGGGTGTGCTCAACCGCCTTAGGGGGTTCTTTTTCCCTGCACAGCTTCTTGCTCTGTACAGGGGCATAGTGCGTCCTTGTATTGAGTATTGTTCACATGTGTGGGGAAGTTCCTCTCACACCATTTTCCTAGACAAAGTTGAAAGGAGATTTCGTATCATTAACTCCCGTCCACTCACTAACTCTCTGCAATCTCTCTCTCTCCGCCGCAATGTTGCATCTCTCTCGCTATTCTATCGCTACTATAATAATCAGTGTTCCTCAGAGCTTTCCCAGTGTATACCACCTCCTTTACGTAGGGCACGTGGTACCCGTCTTGCAACTCAATCCCACCCCTACTCTGTGCAACTCTCCAACCCAAGAGTGAAACGTTACTCTCGAACTTTCTTCTACTCAACAGCTGAGCTCTGGAACTCTCTCCCAGAATCAGTCTTTCCTTCTTCCTATGACTTAAATTGCTTCAAACTCCGTGTGTCCAGGCATTTTGGCTCGAAAGTCCCTTGATTTTGACCCTGTCACTTTTTCAACTATGGGGGAGGCACTCGCTATAGGCAGTTCTGCCTTTTGCCTCTCTCAATCACATAGAAAAAAAAAAAATATGGAGGAAACTAATAAAATTATAAATACATAAGTAAGTCTAACAATAAATAAACCCTCCCCCCCCCTTAAAATCAAAACGTTTTCGTATATATTTCACGACACACCATATCACAGAACTAGACGGGCCATTAACTAAAAAATGTCGTCCAAATTAGATAGTAGTTTTTCGCCTCGCTTTGTCTTCTGGTTTGATGTTTTTTGTTTTTACTCTGTCGATGGCGTTCCTGATAACCGAATGATATAGTATTCAGTTTTTCTCCCTCTGCATCTCATTCATTTCTGACACTCCATTGTTTTTAGCTTATAAATTGGCATAGTTTATTATAATGCCTTTCTTATAGTATCTCTCTAACCAGGATCTCACCATTATTTTACCTGTAGGATAAATTTAATCGTATAAAACTATCTATTACATAAAGTAAGTTAATTTCGCTGTAATCGTTTTCAGCATATAACTTTCACTGTTCATCACGTAACCCCACAACTCAGCATTTACTCTCTAAAATATGTATATTTACACCATCATACAATCAAGAATTACTTTTTCTACTGTTTACGGGGCTATAAATATCAGTTATGAGCAGAGCAGTTGTGAAAATAACATAGATTCAGTCACATTTAATTTTGTGATAAGAAACTCTTTTGTTATCTTTACAGGAAGAAACATACAAAATGTCCACTCAATAAGATATATTATTTTTTTTGTATTTCTAGATATTAAGAGAGAGAGAGAGAGAGAGAGAGAGAGAGAGAGAGAGAGAGAGAGAGAGAGAGAAAGAGAGAGAGAGAGAGATCCATTTCTGTCAGCCTATTGGGCTCTAACCCTCATAAGGCTGGTTACACATAAAATCTGAGACATCTACTAATAAAAGTTAACAGAATATGTCACAGATCAAAGAACGAAAGCATTAAAGAGACATGATTGATGAGATGAAAGGTGAGTAGGGTGGGAGAAGAACGGCAATTTTAGTTTGTCATAAAGTTATATTGCTGTTAAAAAACGTTGAATAGGGGAAAAGTTAACCCGCACAGTACCAGTGTCGTTCTTTTAACTTTATCTTGGCTACTATTAGATGATTATATTCAGTTTACAAGGAGCCTCCAGTATTTAACAGACTTCAAACAATATCACTTAACCCTTTTTACTACCACAGATCGTTCTAAAGCTCCACACAATCGTCTAAATATAGCTAGAATATAATTTAAAAGATGTTGCCGGTACATAAAGGGTTAACAGACTGCGAATTAGCAAGGACAGCACAGAGGGATGTGACGCATAGGCATTGTCGGCACTAAGATTCATACATGAGGCACTCACAGAGAAAATGACGGACCGTGGTAGGAGTCTGACACTGGCAGCAATATAGGGGAGGAAGTGGAGGCGACTTCATTAAATGGCCATGTGTGTAACGTGTGCACCCTATGCATAAGTGTGTTATGTCAACCTGATCCACTCAAAACAGATCAGTCGAGGATGGCCGGGGGTGAGCATAATTTTCATTAATGTACAGATGGTTAGGTGTAGCAACAGTTGCCCATTCCCTCTGCCGAGCCACCCAAACACGTTCTCAACAAAGAAAATGTCAGCCGGGCTCAATAGAGTAGTCAATGGTATGCCTCTGCAGGCCTGTTTTATGAAAAACAATTGCCTTTTCATTGCCATATATCCTGATATAAGTGGGTATCCAGCATAAGATAACAGAATAGCCTGACCCTAGTAAGTCATGGAGCATGTGAATGACGTTGCATACTAGATAATATTTAGGTGCAAACGATTGAATTGCCTGGATTGTACTCATGGACTCACAACAAAAAACTATTTAAGGGACATTATCGCGCAAAGTACTCATCAAGAGTACGGCACTTTGGATGGCCCGAATCTAAGCTGAGAAAATGAATGAGCATTGATGAAGGGAACATTTGGCAAGTGCCATACTTATCATACATATTTCACACATACAGGACTAGGGTGCCGCATGCAGCAGAGTAGCTACTCTGCTGCATGCGGCACCCGAGTCGGCACCTAGTCCTGACAATGCGGCTGTAGTCGTCTGTAGTCTGGTGAAGTCCTGGCAATGCGTGTCAAGTCGTGGCCCCAGAACAAAGTTTTGGTGAGTTTCAAAATTTTGTCCAGACTTGACATTTGTCTGGTGGATGCGGGGAGTAGTCTGCGCTAGTCGTCACTAGTCTTCTGTATGCGGCTGTAGTCCTTGAGTATAGCGTAGCGAATTGTGTGTCATGTGTAGCATAAAGACTACAGCCGCATACAGGCGCATACACCCGAGTACAGCCGACAGACACGAGTACAGCCGCATAGGTCTGCTGAAGTCGTGTGCATAAATTTACATATATTTGCATATAATTATGCAATAATTATGCAATAATATGAGTCGAACGAGTACAACCGACAATAGAGGATTTCAGCCGCAAGCAGCCGCATCGCAGCAGACTCCAACCACATTGACAGGAGTCCAGACGTACGACAACACCCGGAACCCAATATGGCAGAAGAGTCGAGCCAACTTGAGCAGACAAGTAACCGACAACAGAAACATCAAACCGACAACACAAAACTCGAACCGCAAACAGCCGCATCAAGCTGACAAGAAATATAAGAAATTTTTCCCAACAACAGAACGGCAACACGGCCCCTATATATAGGCCCTAGGCAGCGTCCCAACCTCACTCGCACCACAGTTTTCGATGAGACCACCCATGACGCACACCTCTCACCCTCTCCCTCGCCTCGCCTCTACCCTCACCTCTACCGCCTGTACACCATGCCACCACCTAAGAGAAAAACAAAGTCCAGGAAGTCGCCTAGTCCTCAGAAGATCCAGAGGCCGGCAGAGGATAACAGATTGGAAGACTTCTTTGCAGACGAGACCCAGATGAGCGAAGAAGAGAGCTTGGATGTGATAGAAGACAGCCAGCCGCCACGCCAACCCACCCCCGCTGCCATTAATGACATTAACACCACCAAAAATAGAAGATATTTACCTGTTAGCCAAGATGCCAAAGGCATTCTCCACCACCCGTCGAGCCCTGGACAATCGGTAGGAGAAGATCATCTGACCCATGTCCTTTGAGCGATGTTGGAATGGTTTCAGTAGCCAGGGTCGCATGGGGAATGCGTCGTCACCTAACAGGAAGTAGGGCACAGGCCTGTCACCGGTGTGTTGGGGTTCAGGAGGTGGAAGTCCCAGGGTGTTGTTCTCCAGGCCGGCCCTGATAGGTGTCTGTGCAAAGACACCACCGTCAGACCCCGAACCAGTGGCACCCACATCGCAGTACAGGAACTTGTAGTCAGCATCCACAACTGCCATAAGCACAATAGAGTGGAATCCCTTGTAGTTATAGTAAAGGGACCCAGCATTGGCAGGGCAGCGAATGGCTATGTGCTTACCATCAATAGCACCAACGGCGTGTGGAAACTGCCAGCGTTCTTCGAAGAGGTCAGCACATTTCTTCCAATCTTCCGGGGTCTTGGGGCATGGCAGAACAAGAGGGTGGTGTTCTTGGTAGATGGCCTCACAGGTGTCAGGAACCAGCAGTGAAATGCTGTTATGGGCGACGCGGAAATCATAGGAGAGTGTTTGATATGAGTCACCAGTCGCCAGGTAGCGCAGGGTAATGGCGAGACGAAGGGCAGGGCTCAGGGATTTCCGCCAGAAGGTGTCCTGTCTCTCTATCCTGGGTGTGATCTTCTCCACCATCTCCCAGAACATGTCCACGTCCAACCTGGTGAAGTTTCTGAAGCTGCGGTGGTCTTCGCGCATGAACTCATGCATGATGTTCTCGTAGTGGCCATACAATTGCCGCCACAGGAGCCAGTTCCGCGTCCACACTGACCTCCTCTTCCTCCTTCGTTGTTTAGTGGCCATTTTCAGAGCTAGCAGATCAACCTGGAGAGTTAAATCCATGGACATGGTCAGGTATATGTCGATATTTTGGCGCTGGGAGGGTGTTATTAATACGTGCGCAGCCATGTTGCACGCACGGGCCACTGCACAGTTCACTGTAGCTGTTAACGGGACGGTAGAGTGTCACCGTACCTGTTGACGCAACGGTGGAGTCGACTGTAATGATGTCCACCCCTGGTCGAGCGCCCTTTATATACCTCCGTTGGCCACAGAACCTGTATGTGTCGGCTTTATGCGAGTGTATGCGGATCGACTCTGAAGTCGATCGTCTGTAGTCTGGAGTCGATCGTCTGAAGTCTTATAGATGCGGGTGTAGTTGGCATGTACAAATGACCGTTATTTCCATTGTCGGTTCGAGTCTCAAGACTTCTCCGGAGTCAAGACGACAACGTCGGCTGTATGCGGCTGTAGTCTGGTGAAGTCCTTTGGATGCGGCATACCGAGGTAGATCCACCAAGTCGGGGAAAAAAACCGCCATGACTAGCTACTCTGCTGCATGCGGCACCAGAGTCCTGTATGTGTGAAAGGGGCATTAGACACGGATGAGCACCCTACAGAGGAGTAATTTTTAGACCCACCTGTATATATAAACAAAGCATGTATGTGACTCAGGAGTTGATTGAGGGCTATTATGCGTCGGGCAAGTGGGGAAGAGGGGTCTTAGAATTGTGAGTATATTGGCAAGGAGATTTGCCTTACGAAGCTGAAGGCACCACGGCATAAGATCTCAAAGGGAGAGGCACCACGGCAAAAGGTCGTTGAGGGTAGAGGGACGTTGTATGATGTAAATAATTGAAAGGACAAATCAGGGAAAGTAAGGTAAGCTGAAGAGATATCCAAGGAGTCAATAAAGTAGTCGGTAATAGAAGGATCAGCCATGAATCGAGTGGCAGTGCGCATCACATCCATCAGGAGATTGCAGATGCGAGAGGAACGAAACACCCCTGAGCTAAGACGAACCCCCAAATGATGAACAGGATATTTTAGTGTATTGAGAGTATTAGGGATGTGATTCCGTAGAGCAGGTAACCATAGTCAAGAACAGGTAAAATAATAGCATTCGATAGTTTTAATAATGTCATTCGATCTGCCCCCCAGTCGACACACATAACAGCCTTTATAACATTGAAACGCCTAAAACATCGAACTTTCAATCTAAGCATGAAAACAATGACACCTGAAGCATGTAGATATTAGTAAAAGCTCCCATGCGATCTTATCCGATTAAATTTTACGAATAGGATAATACAAAATAATTTGACAATGTAAGGCATAATTATCTTATACATATTTTACATGTATCTCTCTCTCTCTCTCTCTCTCTCTCTCTCTCTCTCTCTCTCTCTCTCTCTCTCTCTCTCTCTCTCTCTCTCCTCTCTCTCCACTCTCTTCTCTCTCTCTCTCTCTCTCTCTCTCTCTCTCTCTCTCTCTCTCTCTCTCTCTCCTCTCTCTCTCTCTCTCTCTTCCTCTCTCTCTCTCTCTCTCCCTCTCTCCTCTCTCTCCTCTCTTTCTCTTCTCTCTCCTCATCTCCTCTTCTCTCCTCTCTCTCTCTCTCTCTCTCTCTCTCTCTCACTCTCCTCCCTCTCTCTCCTCCCTCTCTCTCCTCCCTCTCTCTCTCTCCCTCTCTCTCCTCCCTCTCTCTCCTCCCTCTCTCTCAACGATGCGGTGAAGGATTTTCGGAGAAGAAATCGACTCAGCACAGGACAACCAGGAAGGAGGACCGAAGACAGCGAGGACGGCAATCTACAAAGGAATTAAATACTAATCCGTCAAGAACCGCGAATTTGGATAAAGCTCCACCAACACGACCCAAATTCAAAACCGTCAGGGATAACGACCGAGGACCGAGGACAGCCATGAATGTAAATGTAGATCCGACCAGAACCAAAAATTCGATGAAAGAACGATCTGCGAGTTCTAAAACCGCAACTTTAAAGGTTTTCTATGCAAAACGCTCGTAGCATACGCAATAAATTTTCAGATTTAGAGGAACTAGTGTTTACAGAAAATTATGATGTGATTGGCATAACAGAATCTTGGCTCAATACACAAGATAGAGACTTTTTAGCAGAGTATTCACTTCCCGGTTATGTAATGTTTGAGAACAGCCGAATAAATAAAAATGGAGGTGGCGTTTTATTTTATATCAAAGAAAGTCTTAACCCGACCCTCGTGTCAAAACCTCAAATTGTGAACGTCGACACATCTTTTGTGCTAATAAAGAATAATAAAGGTACAAAAATAATACTTGCGTTAATATACAGACCTCCAGCTCAATCAGTGCAAACTGACCGAGAAATTTACGAACAAATTGCAGATGTAAGTAACTCACAAGATACCGTAATTTTTGGCGACTTTAATTTACCTGTGACCAAGTGGGGCGATACTCTTACTTCACACTCTGGACATGACTTGTATACGAACTTGCAAGAGAGTTCGCTTTATCAATTTGTTCGAATGCCGACCCGTGGTAATAACGTTCTTGACATTGTACTTGCAACAAAAGAAGAATTGATAGAGAATTTGAATGTTGGTGATGAATTCAGTAACAGCGACCATCGTACGATAACTTTCACTTTAAAGTTTACTAGTAACGAACCAAATAGTAGCATCGAAAAAGTCCCTAATTTCAAGAAAGCAAACTTCCATAAACTTAGAGCTATGTTTAAAGAAACTGACTGGAGCTTTTTAATTAACAATAACGACATAAATACATCTTGGAAGTTATTCGAAACCACTTACCTAAAAGCAGTGCAAGACTGCATACCATCGAAAAATACGGCGTCCAGGCCATAATAATAAGCCCAAATGGTGGAATAAAGATATTTCAAACTGCCTGCTTGCTAAAAAATGTGCTAATGATAGATTAAAATCCTCACAAAATGACGAAGAACGGGTGAAATTTGTAGAGCTACGACGCAAAGCCAAAAAGTTAATTAAGCAAAGTAAAAAGACCTTAGAGTTACATATTGCGAATCAAAGTAAAACAAACCCGAAAGAATTCTATAGTTATATCAGAAAGAAAAAAGTAGTTACTTCAACTGTTGGACCGTTAGTCGATGAAAAAGGAGAATACACCAAAGACGAAGTACAAATGAGTAATGCCCTCAATACCTTCTTTGCATCAGTTTTTACAACAGAAGACCTCAGTGATATCCCTACACCATCGCCGATTCAGATTGATAATTCAGATGTTCTAAGCAATATCACCGTTACAGAGAGAGAAGTATTGAATTGTTTAGATAAACTCAAGGTAAATAAAACGCCAGGACCTGATACAATCTCGCCTAGAGTTCTAAAGGAAGCTAAGAATGAGCTCTCCAAACCACTGACATTACTATTCAATAAATCCTTGCAGTCTGGAACTATGCCTGATCAGTGGAAGCTAGCCAACGTAACACCGATATTCAAAAAAGGCAGCAAATCCCTACCCAGTAACTATCGTCCAATTAGCTTAACCTCAGTTGTATGTAAAATGCTAGAAACGGTCATACGAGACAGACTCGTAAATCACTTGGAGGAAAATAACATACTTAAAGATACTCAACACGGCTTTCGTAAAAAACGTTCCTGTTTAACAAACCTCTTAGACTTCTTCCACGATATCCTCAACCTCTACGATGAGAGTAAAGCTGTAGATATTATATACCTTGATTTTCAAAAGGCCTTTGACAAAGTTCCCCACAAACGTTTACTGCTAAAACTAAAAGCGCATGGAATACAAGACGGTGTGTTGAAATGGATAGAAAATTGGCTCAGCAACAGAAAGCAAAGGGTAGTCATAAACGGTAAGGCATCTAAATGGACCAATGTAAGTAGCGGGGTACCCCAGGGATCGGTACTAGGACCAATTCTCTTTCTAATTTACATCAACGACATAGATGAGGGTCTCACCTGCACAATCTCAAATTTGCTGACGATACAAAAATTGCAAATAGCGTACTCTCAAAAGAACAAGTTGACGATATGCAACACAATCTAGATAAATTGTCATGTTGGGCCCAAATTTGGCAAATGAGTTTCAATGCGGATAAATGTAAAGTACTACATGTCGGATACCTAAATGAGAAAGCAAACTATTCGATGAATGGCACTCAGCTTAAGAATGTAAACAGAGAAACTGATCTGGGAGTAAACAATATCGAGTAACCTAAAACCGAGTCAACAATGTTCAGAAGTTGTTAAGAAGGCAAACAAAATAATTGGCTTTATAGGCAGGTCATTTGAGCATAAATCCAAAGAAGTTATCCTAACCCTTTACAATTCCTTAGTCCGCCCTCTTCTGGAATACTGCGTTCAATCCTGGTGCCCTTATTACCAAAAAGATATAAACAAGCTAGAACGAGTTCAACGTAGAGTTACCAAAATGATACCTAGCCTAAAGAACAAACCATACGAAGAGCGTCTTAGAGAATTAAATCTATTTCCTTTAACCCAGCGCAGATTAAGAGGCGACTTAATTCAAGTGTTCAAAATCATCAAAGGCATCGACAATATGAACTGTAGTAAGTACTTCACTATCGACCAATCTAATTACACGCGGGGAAACGGTTGCAAAATTATTGGTAAATCTTTTAACTCGCACGAATCTAAGAATTTCTTCTTCAATCGAGTTGTCAACTTGTGGAATGGGCTTCCCCGAGACGTTATAGACTGCAGCACCGTTGATTCATTTAAATTCCGCCTAGACAAATATCTCGCATCAAACCCGCGACTGACTGCGTTTGTAAATGAATAACTTTATCGTCCCCTCAGTTACTAACCCATATGTCCCCTACTAACTTCCTAGTCCTGCCACGTTAGTGGCAGGGCAGTAGTTCCCTTTCCAATGTTCCCTTACCCACTCTAAACCACTGTTTGGACACTTGATCCTCAGTGTTTTGGAGGACAAGCAACCTAGAAGGGTCACTAGATATGTTGTTGCTTGATTTCCTTTGTACTCGTACTCTCTCTCTCTCTCTCTCTCTCTCTCTCTCTCTCTCTCTCTCTCTCTCTCTCTCTCTCTCTCTCTCTCTCTCTCCACGTCTCCTTCATATTGTCCCTCCCACTCTCTTTTAAACTTTAGCCGTTCGGACCCACCAATCGACTCCTCAGAACCCTCGCTTGTCGGCCCTTGCGGAAGTCTATGACCTCTGCTGACTCCCTTCTCTCTTGTCTACCTGTTTTTATCAGCAGTCTCTCTCAGAGTCAGTCTCTCTCTCTCTCTCTCTCTCTCTCTTTGTATTAATCTTCTTTCTATAACCTTCAGCAGTTTTCTCCTATCTTGTTCTCTCTCTCTCTCTCTTTATTAATCTTCTTCCGATAGCCTTCAGCAGTGTTTCTCATCTCTCGCGCTCTCTCTCTCTCTCTCTCTCTCTCTCTTTATTAATCTTCTTCCGATAGCCTTCTTCTCTTTCTAATTATTTGTCGGTTTTTTTTCTTTCTTCTCGTTGGTTTTCTTCCTGATAGCTTTATTTTCGTTCTGTCTGTTTTCGATCCTTTTTCACTAATTGGTTCGTTCTCGCTGTAGTTATCTATTCTAATGGCTCTCTTCCTGTTTCGTAGTTTGTTCTTATGTTTGTTTTTCACTTTTTCTTTACCATGCCACACCACACTAAAACAACCCCTGACCATACCAGCTGCCTACCACACCAAAACAACCCCTAACCATACCAGCTATCTACCACACCAAAACAACCCCTGACCATACCAGCTGCCTACCACACCAATACACTGCCTACCACACCAATACAACTGCCTACCACACCAATTCAACCCCTGACCATACCAGCTGCCTACCGGGGACTTATAAACATTGGCTTCTCCACTACCCACCATGTATATCTCAGTATTGGCCATGCAATTTTGGTCCTCAAGTGGCACATAATTTATTGTGGGTAATTAATTTCAGCTTAGTGTCTCATAAAAGATAATGCCAAATCAAAATTACGTCATCCACAACTAACCTGACAATCTGCAAGAAGAAGGACACTTATCAGAAATAGTCACTTGCCCTTCGAACTTTCAACAATTTCCTAGAGAAATTGTGGGACGGGTTATATTCGAAGGTAAAAGATTTTGGTGGTTCGGTCTCGAAGTTACCCCATATTTTCCATAACACTAGCAACAAAAACAATGTCGACATCATATTTACCTACAGCCTCGACGTAAGCAGATGTAGACACTAAACTACTATAGCTGTAAATAAGTGACAGGAATGAAAGCTAGAAAAAGAACACCCACAAGAAAAGAAAATAGCCGCGAAGACCGATGTTTGATTCCCAGGCAGAACGAGACTCTTTAAGCGAGTCTTCTAACATCCAATGCCTCTTCACCTAGCATTAAATATAAACCAGGAGATAGTGGAAATATGTGACGTCCAATCCAGGGTGTTAATCTTTGGTGACTTGGATAATATGAAGTAGCCTTTGTGTACCAGCCTAGATACGGATATGAGTGTTACGGCCAATCGTAGCCAAGCGTAAGCCCCATAACTTTACCTAAACCAGAGTAGAAAAATTAAAAACTAAAGACAGAACAAGTGGAACAAAACACAGGTGAAAGGAAATAATTAAACCCCGTTCTTAACATTAATCATCAACTACAATCCCCAATGCACTTGAATAAACGAATGAAAAAAAACAACGAAAACAAGAATAAAGAGAGAAATGGGGAATGGACAAGAGCAGAGGAGATCAGAGGGAATTAATTAAACAAATTAGTATAGAAGATACTGTCCATCAAACAAGAACAAACTATAGATTCAAGAAATCCTATAGAGACGAGAAAACAAAACAAATAAAGAACACGGATACAGAAGATTGGTGCAAGAAGCACCTACGAAAACAAAAACATAACAAAAATGGACCACAGGAAGCGGGAGGCGGGGAGGTCAACGGATTTTGGCTAAACAGTTATTTACCTATTTTTATTTGTTTTTGTACCAAATAAAGATACTAATAGTGAGGGCAATCGGTACTAAATAGGACAAGAATTGCTCACAAGGTGATACAAGCATAAAACTTTCCACAATAGTTCACAAAGACCTATTTTACAATTTCAGGGAGATTTCAGTGTTGCATAGCAACGGTTGCTAGGCAAATAATTTTCCTTAGCAACCGGCAGCAACAATGCAGTTTCTGGAAAACTGTGAGGTGCTATGGTTTTTTCTCAACTCCTTGTTCTAAAAAACATGTAGCATTGCATTTGGAGATCATATACAAGAATTATGTGGCATAAAATCCAATTTAGGGCAAGTCAGGCTATAAAAATGCCACTCCTAAAGCTTCAGACACTGTTGTCACAGTCACTTTTACATTTGCAGTAGGCTGTGCATTTTAGATGCGCATCAACACATTTGCAGTCTGTGCATCCTCCTCGGCAAGAACGCTTCAGTAGTTCTGGGCAGGTTGCACTGGCTTCGGGCAAGTTAGACCACAGAGGCCTCCACTTTTCTGGGCAAGTCCATCCCCACTCACTTGGAGAGGGCAACTGTCGTTCTGGCACCGTGGTGCAGCCCCAGTGGTGCCCACCTTTTAGTACTGCCCTCTTCATGTGTTGCTGTAGAGCAGCCTTGGTTGGAGGTAGACATGATATCTGACGTCCTTTGTGGATGAACAGATTCTTTCTGACTTCATTGATGGAACGAGAAGTTGCTGTCCTGTCATAGAGTCGAATGGTGAAGTACTCCAGAGAAGCCTCAGTCGCTTCACCAATTTGTTCAGGTGCATTGTGCAGCTCATAGAATGTCGCAGTAAATTCATCATGTGCCTCCCACACTTTCCATGCAGTCTTCTTTCCCACCTGGACCAGATGGGACACGGTATCACAACCTGTATAAGCATGGAACACAGGCAGTGCCAAGGATCTTTCTGTGCCAAGTGAAGCACATATTTCATGAGCTGGGATGTACCTAAAGTCCTTTCCACAACCAAAGGCAATCCAGAGTTCTATCTGCTGTCTCTGAGCCAGCTGCTGTACGACTGCCACTGCCAATACTACCACGTCAGTGTCCACAGTTCGAACAAGGATCTTGTGGAAGCCCTGCATAACAGCATCACTGACATGCACCATGATCCTCGAGTCTGCCTCCTCATGGTTGCAGGGAGCAATGTTGCTGGTGTCTCGTGTAGGTAAGCATAGCACATTGGCACCATCAGTAACAATGAGAGTCTGGTCTCCTGATGCATTTTCCAGCAGTTCCTTGTTCAGGAATGTAAACAGGTCTGTCTTATTGTTGGCCAAGCGAAGGAACTGCTGCCAGTTCTTTGGTGTTGGGCTAGACGCCCCAACTCGTCTGCGCTGAATGAATAGGACCAGTGACACGTTGTTCTCTTGTCTGTGACTTGAGGCTGTTATCGAAGTACTGGTCCCAGACAACATCCACTCTCAGAGCCTGACTTTGAGCATTGTTTATGTATGGAAGAAAGACCTTGGCAGCATAGTCTCCAAATGTCTTGCAGCCCTCAGGTCTAAGAAAGTGAACAAGTGCCGCACCATCCATGATTCGCACTTCAGTCTCTGGTGTCACATCATTTGATGACCCTACTTTCTTTTCAAGACATTCTATGAGATCAGACTTCTTCCCTGGACATAGCTGCCCATAGGCAGACAGAGATGGAGGAAATGGGAGGTTTTCATGATTGAAGAAATTGTTCAAGTCACCTTTCCTTGTCTGACATGCAACATACAGACTTGCAAACAGCGAAGATTCACTTTTGAGGAGACTGACTTTGTCCCCTGATTTGTTTGATCGTTTGCCTTGGACATTGAACAGTACCACCTTGTTCCTGGTAATTGTTGCTGTGATTGGCTTTGTATTTGTTCTGAGCCGCTCTTCCACATATGTTGCATACTGCTCCTGACCCTTTGATGCGAGAGTGGTTAGACACTCGACTGACAGCTCATCCATGATGTCCTTTGTATGGAGCCTGAGAAGGTCCTGCCCTTCCTCCTCAAATGGGCTCCCCATGTCCTCCATTACACTAACTACCGCCTGAACCTGTCCAGCAAACAACTTCTGGGTTGACCGGGTTTGTTCATGATGGTTTCTTTGCCCAGAACTTTGTTGTTTCCCTACCATGGTCGCTTCAAACTCAGAAATTACTCTGACAAGTTCTGGTCCTGCCACTGCCCATCTCAAGAGGGAGTTTGCATCCTGGGTAAGCCCGATGATTCCGCCTTCATCCTTCATTACTCCATTGTTTTGTTCATGGCAGTGATCGACAGCAATGAGGGAGAATTTTCTCTGGGATTTTGCCACAACAAACTTGCCTTGCTGAAATTCTTTGGCAACATCTGGATGAGTGTGAGATAGACTGCTCATGTCACGCACATGTACGGACATCCAACGTGCGTAGTGGGTGTGGTTGAGACTGAAGAACCAAGGTGTCAATTTCTTCAATGTATCCACATACAAATCAAAGTCACCAGTACGTAGTGATCGCACAAATGTGAACAAGAGAAGTTCCAGCTCTAGACTCGTATGCCAGTACATGAACTGAGGACTTTCAGCTTTTCGCCGTTCACACCATGTGCTGAAAGTGTCTGTGGATTCTTCGGAATTGTTTGCAACATATCCATCATAAGCCTTCTTGAGAAGGATGTACAATGCACATGCAGTGACTTGGTGAGCATGACGGGTTCGAGTCACATGTGATGCCTTCAGGAAGGACTCAGCAATGCCTGGTGTGGCAACATCAGCTTCCTGGAGAACTTCCACCCAACCACTTCCATCAAGCCAATGACCCAAAGCTTTCAAGCCTGTCATTTCAGTGTGTAGACCCCCCATAAGCATTACAAACTTGTCCTCACCATACAGTTCGGACATATTCCATTGCAGCTTCTTCAGTGTAGCATACAGAGGTTGGTCCCCTCTAATCACTGGAGTCTGGCCAGGGTTGAGGTGATGAACTGCTGACTTCACCACTTCCATGCAATGCCGAAGCATAGATGGTGAGCTGGCTTCCTCAACAAAGAGAGGCATCATGGCATTCACAGATGGCAGAATGTCTGGGTCTGGCACTCTGCTGGCATGGTATGCTGCCCAAGACAAAGTCGCCTCTGCTGATATGTCATCTGCATGATGTTTCTCAACATGACTCAGCCAGTCATATTCCTTGTCCATGTCCTTGGTCAAAGGGGTGTTGGAAGAAGCCAGGTCTGCAGGGATGGGTGGGACAAAGACGTCATTTTTTGGCAACCGTGTTGGTTTCAGTTCAGTGTACGAAAGGGGCAAGTCACTCATTTTCCTCAACCCCCTCTCTTGAGTTATTGAATTAGTGAATCCTTGGCCATTGTCTTCATCTTCACAGACATCTCGCGGAGTGAGATTCTGGAACAAGGACAAGCTGGTGCCATGGAATGAACTTGTAGATGTCGCAGAGCTAGGGTTGTGGTCGATGTTGTATGCAGCACTGGTGATGAAATGCCCTTTGCGAAGTTGAGGAGGACAGACTGTGCCAATCTGATGGTAATAGTCATAGACGTTATTACCCAATGATGTGATCAAGTCCATTGTGCGGTTGTATGATGCCGACATACCAAGAGTATATAGACTCTCAATCAACTTTCTATCTCTGGTTAGTGCATGAGCCTTAAGACCTACATAGACGGGTAGTGGCGTTTCACGATCTTTGCTGTGATATACTTGTGGATTTCTCACAGAATCCCTGCGTCTCTTGATGCTGTTGTACACCAACAGCTGAGCAATGGATAGTATTGGTTGGCTGATAGTTGTGTTGGATGTTTGATCTGTGATGTTTGAACCATTGATAAGCATGCTGACCAGTGACAAAAGGGACCGTGGAACAGACTCCACTTGGCTGTTATGGCCAAACGATCCAGAGAATCCATCTTTTGCAAAGATGTCCTGTCGGATCATTTCAGCAATTTGGGTCATCATGACACTCTGCTCGTCTCGATCAGTCTGGTATCCTTCTCGGAGGATAGAGCCAACATCTTCTTCACAAGCCATGAACACATCTCGTCCTTCTTTGTAAGCTTTCATCCTTGGGAGATGCATGAGAATGCGGTCTTTCAGATGCTTACTGTTTACTCGTGCAGTAACATCCACTCCAAGTTGATTTAGCCTGTCAGTGTAGAGCTTCACAAGATCTGCAAGTCTGAACACCTTCACATCCTCATCTTGCCTCTTCTCCTCAATGTAGGAAATCAGCTGAGCCAAAGCAATTCCTTTACATGTCTGGTCATCTGAGGCATCCTGATCCTGTGATACCTTTGCACGTGCTCTATTGTACAGGTTTGTAAGGCAGTTTGCATGATACTTTGCCTCCTGGGCAATAAGGTCTCCTGCACTTAATTTTGCAAGAAGATTTTCATCTTGTAGATCATGTGCGCATTTCCTCACACGAAAATCTAGTTGAAATGTACAGACTTCGCGGAGGTTCTCCTTTGTTTGCTGCTGGGAACAAAAGAAGCATTTGGGACAATTGCTGCCAACTGTTCCACTTGAGGCAGTATCACCACCACTGCTAGTGCTACGTGTGAAAATTCGTTTTGAAGCAGTCCCATCTTCCTCAGACTTGTGCTTTCGTTTTGCGCGTTCCAGTTTGGTATGTGAAAACTTCTGATGACAAGATTTGTGCCACTTTGCATTCTGTTCTTTCAATGTTAATTGAATACCATTCCCATGGTCAAGTCGTGCCAGATTGATTTTGATTGGCATTGAGTCAAGGTTACTAAACTGTGTGATGTTGTCTACTATGGTTTCATAGCCTCTGTCAGTTGGTGATATGAGAGACTCTTTGGTGTCCAGTTGACAAAAAACACAGATAGTCCAATCAGTTGCTTGAACAGATGAAGATGAGGCACTGGCCATTTCTGTGAATATTCAGTACGTCTTGACTATCACTGTGCGCAGATCAAATATATCAAACTTGCTGAAACTGGAAACAAAATATGATTAAGGCCGAGGGTTTATCCTTTTACCAAATACATCTGTTGCACACATTCCTTTATGGGATACAACTAGGTTCAGTTTCCCTACACCTAGCCCGATCGTTCATCCAGTGCCATTGAAGTCCCGTGCGATCTGTACACCTTCCAGGTAATTCTTAAGCCCCGTTACCCTTGGCTCGGCTCTCCCGCGCTGGCACATCCTGTCAATTCAGGCGCGGCTATCTAACTACATCTACCAACTACAAACTACAGTTTAGTAGCTAGTGGATTTGGGGCTGTTAGATAGCATTTGGGACACTGATCTAGATATACTAGTACTTATTAAAGTACTAGTATATCTAGATCAGCTGGCACTGAACCCCATGCTGAGTTACACAGCAGTGATGTCACCAGTGTGCCCTGGTTGTGTGCTGACATTCACTCTATTATATAGATATATATGCTTTTATACATCTTTTGAACCATTTTAGGAGTGAATATAGGAAAATAAATAAAAGTACAAAGTCATAACACTTCATAGTAGTTCAGAAACTGCATCGTTGCTGCCGGTTGCTAAGGAAAATGCTTTGCCTAGCAACCGTTGCTATGCAATACAGAATTCTCGGTGGCTCCTGCTCTGAAATTGTAAAGTAGGTCCTTGTGAACAATTCCGGGAAGTTTCATGCTTGTATCACCTTGTGATCAATTCTTACTTACTTAATAACTTACTTACAAGATGGACTGATTGCATAACCAATGGATATAGCAACACCAACTTATGACTCACCCAGGGGCTCTGCAGGTAAGGAGTATGGTCGAGCACCCAGTACCTCCGCCTGTAGTCCCATGACATTACCAACAGAGAGCCAGTATCGAAACCCTCAAGGTAGCACCGACCTTGGGGTGAATCCCTCAGTGCCTCTTTACGACAATCACACAGTACCACAATTCGACAAAGCCTGTGGCGTTGCTCCCCAGCTGGTGCACTGCTAGGGGCCCAGACTTTTGTCAACTATTCTTCCAATCAGGTGTGTTGCTGTGATGGCAATAAGCTTGCTGGGAGGAACCACCTTGGGTTGATGAGTGATGGGGGTGACATGACGGGTGGAGTGACAAAACAACCTGCATAACCATTGTTCATAATTTATGTGAAATACAGTTCCGCTGATCGGGATTGCTGATACTCTAGCTTGGGGCCCACTACGGTGGACCCCAGACAGGTGAATCAGCATAACCGGAAGGAACCTAGAATAGCAAAGTGAATGTGTAGTCCTTGCCTGAATCATAATTTAAAGGTAATTAAAGCTAGTGGCGTGTTGTTGCTCGAAGGAGGTTGCGAAACAAATTGAATAAATATAATATACTAAAAAATTAGCAAAGTGGATAGCCCACTATCTGTTACACTCCTACTAGTTTCTTTTTTTCGACCTTATTCTTCAATGTCTAATTTTTCTACACTATTATTCTGATTTCTGATCAATGCTTGCACCCATTTCCTTGACTATAACGAAGTTCACCTATATACGTCCATTAGTTTTTAAGACATCCTGATTACAAACAGATACACAAACCGACAGCGACGATCATATAATCCGCACAAACGTTTGGTGGATATAAGTAACGTTTTAGCAAGCCTCACCTTGCACACTAATCCAGTTCATATTATACGCAAACAAGGAAGCTTTTAATAGTTCTTCATTTAGTCCAAAACAAAATTGGCATTGAGTATGTAATACTAACAATGGGCAATGTCAGTTAATATAAAATAATGACCTTGGTAAGGTTATTTGTTTGTTCTTGCAAAGGTCCAGTAAAAAAAAAAATAAAAAAAAATAAAAAAAATAAACTGTATTTACATTATGTTATCTTCGGAAGGGGAATTTTATAGTTTCTTAATATAGCATCATTTGTAATTTTAAGTCATATTTGATATCAAATTGTTCTCAATCTACACAAACCAGTAGTAATTATTATATTTGTTCACCAACCAACTTTTACTTCTAAACTCAATTAATCAACAAATACATGTGGTACTCCAAAGACTCGAACCTAGGATACTCACATCGAAATTTCTCGCATTTATGCATTACGCTATCAAGACAGTAGCTACACATCGCCATATTTACCAAAGTAATTCTCGAACTAAACCTTGTAATTCATCAAACTGTTTCACCATCTCAATTTTTTATTCGTTTTTCCTTTCGAGTTCTGCCCCCCCCCCCCCTCCCCTCCCCCTTCTTGCTTTCTTATTCTTGTTTCTCTCCCCCTTGTCTTGGTTCTCTTCCTTCGCCTCTTTTTGCGGTTCTTTATCTCCGTCTTTATATCCACATTATGTGTTATGTGCCATCTGTCATCTCTCCTCGCAGATTTTATTCCCGACCTCTTGGTTTAATATTTACTACGAGTTTTCCTGTCAAGCGTTTTTGTACCTTTAAGGGGGAATGGGCGTATTCATTTCCTCATTTATGCATGTTTTGTTTTATAATTGTTTTAGCTTCCTCCCTAGACCTCCATCAAGCTGCCCCCCCCCCCCCCCCGCTCCCCGCCCACGAGACCCTCCTTCAAGATAGATGTGTACATTTTTCGATAGAAAATTGTCCCGGCCGAAGGCCGATTTCTCTTAAATTACAGGCTCGCTCTCGCTTGCCTGGAAAACATCGACACTTAAATGATACGAAAAGTGTGAATATTGACAAAACAATTGGGCGAAAAGTCTTTATGTCGCTAAACTAATGGGCCAAACGTCATAAAGTCTGAAACGATTGGGGCTAAGCATGAGGAAGAAGGGGGACCAGAAAAACTACTCATCCCTTAAATTACTCGCGAATATTCTCCCTGTCCAATTAAGGTAGATGAGTAATAAAATGTCTATAATTTGTCTCGTCTTTTTGGTGTATTGACTTTCATTTATTTGCTGATCTAATTATATTTTATAATTAACATATATTCAGTTATTTATGCAAAATATATAGGAACAACTTTAGTCCTCAGTTATGACAGAGTTTCTATAAATGATCGTTTTAGCATTACATGTTGGTGTAAACTTAAATTGGTATCACTTGACGATTCTCCTCATACTATCCATATTATCAACAAACCCTAATGATTCATATATTGAATATTGCAACACGGGAAAAATATGATATTGAAGCCTGTGTTTTTACCTAATTAGGTTTAACAAAAGGCAGAAGCAACATTTTCAATCGAGTTTGTTATATAGATATGAGCGGGATATGCGTTTCATTCTTTAAGTGCGTGTGTGTGTGTGTCTGTGTGTGTGTGTGTGTGTGTGTGTAATAACAAAATATATTATATAATTATCGCTGAAATATTTGGGAATGCAAGAGAAATCTGAGGGTAATAATTAGCATTGATATTTGCCTTACCATGCAATTCTAGGACGGTAAAATTATACTATGCCAAATTTGTGGTCCTTTGTATCTTTTGGGGGATCACATGAGAGAAAGGATCCTTGTAGGTGTATGTGAAAAATATATTAATTTTTGTTTACTATTCGTGCTGCTATTTTTTCAACTCGTAGTTAATGAGGGCTAAGAGAGAGAGAGAGAGAGAGAGAGAGAGAGAGAGAGAGAGAGAGAGAGAGAGCGAGAGAGAGAGAGGAACTGCTATTGACATATTTTTGTCCACACGATAATTAATTTTAATGTCAGTCAAGTCAAATACAAGTTATATGTTGAATTACACTTTCAGTTATTAATCTAAATGAAACATAGTAATTAGAACTCATATCAGTAATATTAAACATTGACCTGTTAGCAAAGGGGAGTTTAATGTCACAGTTATGAAAGTTGGAATAACAGCATACCTTTAAAGGGGTGGTACTCGCTTTTTATGGACCGCCTTCTCTCTCATGTTTATCATATTAGTTTTGAGGTTCCGTTAGTTTGGCGATTTTGAGACATTTTGCCTAATGTTGTATTTAATATTAAAACCTTTCGTGCCCTATAGGTGTCAACAATTTTCCTGGCGAGCGATAGCGAGCCTTTAATTTTAGAAGGAATCAGCCTTCGGCCGGGACATTTTTCTACCGAAAAACGTACACATTTATCTTGAAAGGGGGTCTAGGGAGTGCTTTTCCAAGTTTGATGGAGGTCTAGCGAGGAAACTTAAATATAATCAAATATATAAATTATGCAGTATACAGTATATAGACCAACAAAACAAGTACTACTCCCTTAACTTATATTATGAAGTGATGAGTGACGATAGCCAGACGAGGGGAGAGATAAGCTATTTGTAGCCATCCATTGAATTGGCTTCCCACTCATCTGTGAAATATGTTTTATTTATACATCTGAATTTATACATCTGCATTTATACATCTGCATTTATTCAACTGTATCTATACATTTCAATGTATACGTCTGCATCAATACATCTGCATTTAAACATCTGCATTTATACATCTACATTCATAAATGTGCATCTATACATCTGCATTTATACATCTCCATGTTTACATCTGCACTCATACATCTGCAATCTGCATTTATTCATCTGCATTTATACATTATAATTTATACGTCTGCCTCAATACATCTTTATCTAAACATCTGTATTTATACATCTGCAATCATACATCTGTATGCATACATTTGCATTAACACCTCTGCATCAATACATATGCATCTAAACATCTGCATCTAAATATCTGCATTTATACATCTGCATTTATACATCTGCATTCATACATCTGCATTCATACATTTACATCAATACATCTGCATTTATACATCTGCATTCATACATTTGCATTTATACATCTGCATTCATACATCTGCATTCATACATCTGCATTCATACATCTGCATTCATACATCTGCATTGATACATCTGCATTGATACATCTGCATTCATACATCTGCATTCATACATCTGCAATTATACATCTGCATTCATACATCTGCATTCATACATCTGCAATTATACATCTGCATTCATACATCTGTATTCATACATCTGCATTCATACATCTGCATTTATACATCTGCATTCATACATCTGCATTCATACATCTGCATTCAAACATCTGCATTCATACATCTGCATTAATTTTATACATCTTCATTCATACATCTTCATTCATACATCTGCATTCATGCATTTGCTTTATACATCTGCATTTATACATCTGCATTTATACATCTGCATTTATACATCTGCATTTATACATCTGCATTCATACATATACATTCATACATTTCCTTGTATACGTTTGCATTTATACATCTGTATTTACATATGGTACGAACAGGTATTAATAGTGCCGCTATAAATGTTTGGAGACAAAGAAGTGCAAAATAAAAGAATTATTAGCGGTGATAATTATATTTATTACGAAATATAATACGTGAAGCCAGACTTCCACGCAGTTTGATGTCTGGCAGCAAAAATGATTTTTCGTGAAAAGAAAGGGATATGACTCTCGCCAAAAGAATTTCAATCGAGGTAATAAAATATGATATATAAATATTCTCAATGGTGACTTTTGATCTTATTAAGGGGAGGTTTTTAGTTTGCTCCCTAGACCTCCATCAGGTTTTAAAATATACCCCCAAGACCCCCCATGGATATAAATGTGTAAATTTTTCAGTTCCTCCTAAATTACAGGCTCGCTATAGCTCGCCAGGAAAACAAATCGACACTTAAATGGCAAGAAAGGTCTTAACATTGACATAAATGGGGCGAACGGTCTTAAATTCGCCAAAATAATGGGGTGAACGTCTTCTAATCTCAAAATAAATGGGGATAAACACGAGGGAGAACGGGGACCCAATTAAAACCTCTTAAGTGAAATTCTCCCTTTACATTTTCGCATTCAAGGATGAGGGTATATTATGTAACGCAGTATGATTACAAACTCACACAATATAACTTATTAGTAATGTTGGCACCGAAAAAAATATACCTAATTCAATTAGGTTTTCAATGAAGAAAGGCTCAGTGTTTGTGTCTGACTAGCATTAGACGATTATATTCAGCTTAGGAAGGGTTAGGAAGTCAAAGGGTTAATTGGGATAGCTTTGAATCATTTAATTTCTAGTACCCTTCGAAAGCTAAAAAATATCGTCCACTATGAGCCAGACTAAAGTTTAAATGACACCATTGTATTAAAGAATAATATTCATCCTTTATGCTCTTTCATATATCGAGTAGGTACAGTCGCGCTAATAAGTAAATTACCGGCACCAATTATGTTTTGATCAATAATTGGTATCAGCAATATCTAAATTTTACTCGAGCCATCTGGTCTGGTCTGGTATAAAGTCATAAGTCAGTATTAATATAAACTCGTCTAAAAACAAAATAATTAAACAAACTATTATAGGTAGCGCCAGCGAACTTGACAATAATCTTGACCCCTTAACTTCTTGTAACTCGGAATGAATGAAAGCAATCGGGCTGACGTTTCCATCATTTGGGAAGAGTCCGCCAGCAAAATAGGTGTAGATATTTACATGCAGTTTGCTCTAGATCCTTTTGAGTTACACAGAGGTCAGGGATCAAGATTATTGTCAAGTTCGTAGGCTTTACCTATAGTTAAAGTAGTAATACAAAAGTGGATATCTTAGTCTTATGAATCATTGTGTAGAGTTTAGATATCATATTTTCATCATCGTTATGGTGGGAACAATAATAGTCATGTATCATCTTCATAATGTTATTCATATTTCTTCACCAACCAACTTTAATTGAAGGTTTTACACATACATAGTATATATTCAATTACTCGCACATATTTTATATTTCGTTGAGGATCTTCAATTGATTTATCTTCAGTTTTCGTCAGTTTCTTGATATCCGTGTTTTGTTTTGTTTTTAGCCCGCTACTCAGCCTTACTGAAACAAGTGCAAAGGAAAACAAAGGCAGTAATCATTAAGGGAGCCCACCTCGCTTTTTTTCTCTTTCTCTCCCTCTCTTTTTGGCTTGTATCCATTCGGCTCCATTCAGCCTACTGTTTTAAGACGTTTACCACCATCCAGGTGTCAATATTTTACTGGCGAGCGATAGCGAGCCAGCATATATATTTTGTTGTTTTGACAGCAAGCTAAATTTGTACATTTTTCGATAGAAAAATGTTTCCGACGAAGCCGGATTTCTCCATACAATGCTGGCTCGCTATCGCTCGCCAGGAAGATATCGACACTTGGATGGGGATAAACGTCTTATAACAGTTGGCTGAATTGGGCAGAATGGATACAAGCCAGGGAAAGAGAGAAAAGGAGAGAAAGATAAAAAAGCCGGTGACCCCCTGTAGGACGAAATTTCTCGACTACAAATATTATAAGACAGTCGATCTTACCCAACTTTGTGAAATCAACCGCTACCTTCTGGGACTGATGCCACTCACTGTGTCTAAAGGAAAGAATTAGTTATCTTGATTTGCTGGTAAAACTTGTTCGTTTTTCTAAATAAGGCCGGTATCACACGAGCATTTTTTCACTCAACATTTATCCTCAACACTGGTCTGGCAACTTATGAGGTAAACATTCAATATTTTTCTGATACCTAAATTCATCTATCATCAGTCTAGTTTCCGATACCAGTGCAAATTACTCCATACATGTTGCCAGAACATTTTTAATGATCGAATGTTGACTATAAAAGCTCTCGTGTGATATCGTCTTAGAGGCCAATCCTCTGACCCAAAGTTGAATGAGGGTCGTGGAAGGATGCTACTCTAGAACACAATTTTCTACCCGGAGAATTTCTCCTTTTCTGTTTTGATGTGGTCCATGTTGGTTACTTCATTTTGCATTCCATCTACCTCTTAGTGCTGTAATTTCATTTCCTAAGACCAATTAACCCTCTGAGTACCAGCGACGTGGGTTATATTTTATTCTAGCTATATTTAGACGATATTATGCAGCTCAGGAAGGATCTGTGGTAGTTAGAAGGGTTGATTGAAATTGTGTGAAGCCTTATTATTGCTAGAGGTCCTTCCTAAGCTAAATAAAAACGTCTTATAGTTGCCAGAATAGGATGAAATGGACGTCACCGGTACTGAAGGGGTTAATGAAATCTGACACATATCACTAATCATAGAGGTTTACAAAGAACTCACCGCTTGAAATGCAAAACGGATTACATTACGAGGTACACTAAATGGCGACTGGTATGGGGATGCTAGTTGCTTGTAGTCCCCTATAGCCTGATGGGGTCTAGCGAGGGGTCCGGCCAGCTCTACCCCACGGAATTATCAGCCTGACCAGCTCTCGTCTGGGGCGGAACGAGAGTAATTTCCTGCCGGGGTCTGTTGGGGCAGCCCATCGGAGAGCTCACCCACGTATTCTTTATCCAACCCAGTTATTCCAGTGTAGTTGTAAGCCATAATAAGTACCCACTCAATTATTTATCCAACCCAGTTCTTTTAGTGTGGGTGTAAGTCACAATAAGTACCCACTCAATTATTTATCCAACCCAGTTCTTTTAGTGTGGTTGTAAGTCACAATAAGTACCAACTTAATTATTTATCCAACCCAGTTCTTTTAATGTGGTTGTAAGTCACAATATTTACCCACTCAATTATTTATCCAACCCAGTTCTTTTAGTGTGGTTGTAAGTCACAATAAGTACCCACTCATTTGAACATGTATCCAACTCAACGAGACCAAATATAGTTTCATTGTATTCATATGTTTTCACCAACCAACTTTACTTCTAAACTCAATTAATGAAATCAACAAATACATGTGGCACTCCAAGGACTCGAACCTAGGATACTCACACCGAAATTCCGCGCATTTATGCATTACGCTATCAAGATAGTTACAAAAAATATGCCTACAATTATGTATACAAGATAACAGAGCTTGGGTGTAAAGATTCAAAGATCCAGTTGGATGTCCGCCTATACATATTATGTCTTACGAGTGGACGAACACATATTGATGAACTGAACTTACAATATAATTATTTTATATGATACAAATGTCGCAAATCATGTACACATTTAGCTGATTTAGTATTGTATGATAAGCTTGAAGCCGTGAACATTGATTGAGGGAACACAAAGCCTCGGGTATATGTTTATGGGAATGTTTCATAATATTTCGTCAGCCTGTAAGAATCACCGACCTGTGATGAGTAACCTCATCAAGACCAGCCAGTCTGTTGCTGGCCACATTCCTTTGTATATTTATTCATATAATTTCTATTGATTAAATAATTCAAGACAATGTGATTCACCTTCATTTGTCGGCGATTGGACACTGTGACATAGAGACAGTTAAAACTGAATGAACACACGCATTCGGGTTATTGTCAAAAGTGGATTTCTTAATATGTTTGTAGCATGACTTGTTCATCAAAATATATAAGTAGGAATGGGTGAAAACTAGGTTGCATATAACACCCCTTCCCAACCGCCCACCATTATAACAAGCTAAGGGTGGGCGTGGTGAAGAAACAATATTAATGAAGACTTGGATGTTCACCCTACTTACCATGTTCTTACAATATATTTCTGCCAACCCTTTTGGTATTTTAGTTAGTTAAAATAGGACTTCAGAGGCTACAAACCTTTCTGGATTATTCAAGTACATTGGGGTTTGTAATTGATGATTAATGTTAAGAACGGGATGCTACTTTTTAAGCCAGCACACTGTAAGTCAAGAATAGCGTCAGAACTGGAGCCCCTTTTCGAGAACTCCAGTCGCTTGTTTTCGGTACGGTGGAGTCAATTATTAAATTTTTCCTGACTGGCATTACACAGTTATCGTGGTCATTTATTCGAAGGGCCTGTGGTATTCAAAGGATCAGTTTATATACTGTAGTTTTGCTTCTTCCATATTGCGTGATCCTGCCTAATCTGAATCTAATCTATAGTCTGTTCATTCTAGGTTGGGCAGACATCGTAACCTCTAGCCTGTCATAACTCAAAAAGGACTAGAGTAATCGAGCTAATATTTCTACTAAATAGGAAGTTTTGGCTAGTGAATAGGTGTGGAAATTGACAGCTCATATACTCAGGCCCTTTTTGAGTTACAAAAGTTAGAGGTTACGATTTCTGCCCAACCTAAAATGAACGGACAATAGTAATGCATGCTAAAATTAAAGGATATAATCGTACTGTAGGAGATAATAAACAGTAGATTCACACTAGAGACATTTCTGGCAACTTTTTTGTCTATGTGTAATGTGTATGCAGGATATAAAAGGCAGGTTGCCTGTAACGAGTTTGGAAATTAGAGATTTGTGCCAGATTCTATCGAAGGCTTTCGATATGTCTAGTGAAATTATACACACTGCTGTGGGATATAGGATTAACAAAAATCTTTAGGAAGACAAAGTTTGGGCGTATGTAGGTCTGTATGTAGGAGGACTATAGTGCAAAGGAATAGGAATACCTTTAGTTATGGAGAGCGGGAGGACTTAGTGTGGAATAAAGAGATGTTGTAGTATGGACGCCAATTTGATGTCATGATTATCATACAACATGCGCATTTGTTCTGTTTTGATCGTATAATGTAGAATATTAATCCAATGATATATACAGTATATATATATATATATATATATATATATATATATATATATATATATATATATATATATATATACAGTATATATATATATATATATATATATATATATGGAACATATGAAACTAAATGCGATATTCTGTTCCTTTTCACAAAATACTCAGTTCCTTAATTTTTGTTGCTGTGTGTGCCATGAAAGTGTGGGAGAATACAGGCAACATTACTGAGTAGGAACGCAGGAAAGGAATAAAGAAACGAGAGAATGGAACGGTGACAAGGCACACGCGAGTTGACTGATAATATCTAGTAATAATAGTAAGTGACCTGAGAGTATGAGAACGGTGAGATTGTGTGTGTAAGTATTGTGACATGTGATAATAACAGTAATGGTACCAAGACACATTATAAAGATAGAGAGATTAGAGAGTGGAAACTGAGAGAGGAATGTGTCATATTAACCCCTTCAGTACCTTCAGTACCCTTCAGTATTTTAGCAATGTTTAAAGAATTTTGTGCAATTTAAGAAGGATCTGCGGTAGTAAAAATGGCTAAGACCAGAGAGAGCAGAAAGTACATCCTTAGAAGAGTGTATGATACTAGGCATGAGTAAGGGAGAGAGAGGAAGGCAAAGTACAGGAAACATCAAAGGTTGATTTAAAAAAAAAAAAAATGAACCGAACAGTTCAGTTTATCAAAGGAAGAAATGATGGTGGTGTCATCAGAGTGGAAAAGAGGAGAAAAAGACAAGGAATTAAACTGTTGGAGAGCATATTTACTGTATATACGTAGAATACCTCAAACGAGGATAGTCATTCAAAAATATATAGACAACGTTCTTCTCAAAGACTGGGGATCGACACATAAAATGAAAGAACTAAATAATCTCAAGAAAGCATTACGCCACGCAGAATATTGTATCAACACAGAGTAGCACAACACAAGACAAACCAGTTGGCCAAAGCAACACACAACGATTGAGCTACTCCTACGGTTGAGTCTGGATGAAACGTCCGGCTCTTTTGCTTGTGCCTTTGCTCAGAGACACAGAGAAAAGTAAACTGTTATCGTTCCCAGTGTATCAAAGGGGACTGTGTTTGCTGCTTTGAGGTGGAGCATGCTTAAAGAATGTTGTTTTAATAGTTATTTGTTTTATATAGACCGTTGCACGGATATCTATATATGTTGATATATGTTGACGGAATAACCTTGGAGAAGGGTTATTATTTTCATAATAATTCACAGTATTATAGTGTGTATGTATGTATGTGTGTTTGTGTGTGTGTGTGTTTTTATCTAACAAGAGGGTTCATATTCCGATGCTAAAACCAGAGCATTCTATTAAATCATATTTTGTTTGTGAAATGTACATGCTAGGTCAAAACATTCATTGCCGTTGATCGGTTTCGCAACCTGTAAACACTTGCAAAAAAGGGCTGGTACACTACTATACGATATGATAAACTTGAGACACTGAACATTGGATGTGATAAAACATTGACTTAATTAAGTATGTCTTTAAAGGGAATGTTTCGAAAACAATCCTCAACATGTCAGTATAATTTTACTAAAATTGAGCACCCTTGCATTGCAGGTGATTATGCAATATAGTGCTTACTGTGCATAATAGTTATATTCATTATGATTGTGAGGCACAAATAAAAACAGTGGGGGAAGCCAGGCAAATGAAACAGGAGTTCCAGCAACTCCTTATCATATGTCTCCCTTGGGTACTGCACTATTCAGTTGGTGCCTACAATCTCCCCATCCGAATACCCATATTAGCTGTGATTGTGTGTATTATATTCACATTATTCCAACAGTTTCATTAGGCTAAGTTATGTTGTTCTAAGATTTGTGTTTGATTATTCATGAGCATTATCCACCCATATACTCAGGCCCATTCCCCACTTTTCCTTTTTTCTGTGTTATACAATTGCGATAATTAGTAAGGCGATGCCACCCTACTCTAATAAAAAAAAAAAAAAAAAAAAAAAAAAAATATATATATATATATATATATATATATATATATATATATATATATGTATATATATATAATTATATATATATATATATAATTATATATATATATATATATATATATTATATATATATATATATATATATTATATATATATATATATATATATAATATATATATATATATATAAACTAATCTCCCTCTACCATAACACCACTGAAATGGGTACCGCAAGAGAGCGATTTATCGTAAATTTATTTCTATGTGTGCGAAAGAGACAAAAGACAGGCTGCCTGTAACGAGTGTTTCCTCCAAATAGTAAAGTTTTTCCTAGCAACTTTGAAATAAACTAACTTATGTTATCGAATAATTTGTGAAAATTATCTCATGTTGTCAGACCAGTTTTGATGATAAAGTTTGAGTCTTGTGAAAACGGTTAACACTATTTAGTGTGGCGCTTTGGGGGTTATTATGATTTGTGTGGAGTTATTATTAGGGGATTTAATTCCATTTTGTAATTTTCGAGGAATGTATTTCTAGTTTGCCCCTAGACTCTAGAGCATTAAACAAAAAAGTATCTTCAGACTCTCTGTTAAGCCAAAAATTATCCTCAAGACTTCCTTCAAACTTAATATGTAAATCTTTCGAAAAAAAAAAAAAATCTAAATTGAAGGCTTGCTATCTCGCCCCCCAAAAATAATGAGGTGAACCTCTTAAAATCACCAAAGTAGTGAAGTGACACAGGGAGAAACCAAGAAGCCCCGAGTATCCTAAAGCAGCGGCCACCCACCCCCTCTAGTGAGTGCAGCATCAACATCAGCAATAGCATCAGCATCAGCATCAGCGGCCTCACGCATATAACTCTCCGGGACTTGGTCTGCATCAGCATCAGCACCAGCATCAGCATCAGCATCAATCAATCAATCAATCAATCAAATATGTTTATTTAGCCGTAAACATTTGAACATAAGAAAATGGGAGTCTGCAGAAAGCCGATTGGCCTAAGCAAGGCAGATCCCTGTCCCACACAACCCCAATTACAAAGCCCAATTATAGGCTCAACACTCTAATACCCTGAGGATCATCTTACCAAAACGGTTAGAGATTAATGCAGGATTACGGGGGTCTGCAGAGCGCTGATTGGCCCAACCCGGCTGCATATTTCCGAAGTCGAGACTAGTATATATCATAGGGGAAATTAGGACCAATCAGAGGCCGCAGTGTCAGTGACGTCACCCACAAGGGGAGGAGCCAGTCTGTCTGTCACTCTCTCTCTATCTCTCTCTCTGGGTGAGGAGCCTGCCTGCCTCTGTTTGGTTTCTCTCTCTCTCTGGTAAATAGAAGAAGTAAGTCACCTAGTATAACAAGTTATTTCAAATATTAACTACATTAAGGATACATTATGGTTGTGCTATGTTATGGTTATGAGTAAATAAGAGTAGCCTACCGTATTACGCGTATTGCACAGCCATGGACAGAAATTCCTTGACAATTTTAGAAGGCACAATATTATTTCACTGGCGAACTATATTGATTCCTGTGACACTTAAGCAGTTAACCTGTGCTGATAATTTCAAGAAGGAACTTAAGTCACTCATATATCTAAAGGGTTATATATACAGTATATACATAGCCTATACATTACTTTATTTTAAATGTCATTAACACATTAACATTATCAGATAGTACAAAATATATTAAGCATCAAATGTTATGAAATAGTTAATGGTTTAAGTGCATAAGGTAGAGCCAAAGGCTAATTAGTAGGCTATATAATTATACGATACGTGTTAGAGAGTTGGGCCTAGGCCTATAGGCTACTTAGGCCTTATAATTAGGGTTGGGTGTGAAGGGGATCTGCCTTGTGTGAGCCAATCGACTTTCTGTAGACTCCATTTTCTTTTATTCTTATGTATGACAGCTATTTCTATATGTTGCTAAATATTACTTTTATTGTAGTCGATATGTTATGATGTGACAATGTTAATGAATATTTATATAAGTACAGTAGTGGTTAGGGCTACTAGAACACCTCTTAACCCCATTATATCCAGGGCGGTACAATATTGTACCGCCCTCGGTACTTTAAGCCAATATAATATGTCATTTTTAAATAAAGCACAATGTTACAAATAATCCTGATCAAGACACTGGGAACACAACAAATAATGATTTTAAGCAAAAAAACAATGAGTTCAATCAGCCTGTTCTCTAATATTAACGATTTTTATCGTGAAAGGCGCTGAACATAAAGAAACCATACGATATGCAGTGAGACAATTGGCATAAAGGTTACACTCACCTGTAAGGTTGGACTGTGATTCCAGATGTACGATGAGATATAATTGTGAATTTTGTTATTCCCTTCATATCAATCTATCACTTTCTCTCCTATCATTGATCTTTACTTATTCCCTTATAGTCTATGTCTCGATTCAGCCACCCCCCAGCTCAGACATACATCTGTAGGCCTACATACATAATATTATGGAATGAGATCATTACATATGCGGAGAGAGAGAGTGAAAAGTGACCATTTATAGTTGATTTACGTTGTACATGAATGTAAATTTAAATGATAATGATAAATAAAACAGGAACTATTTGAAACAATTTAACTGTCTAAGGAGAACTGGCAACACCCTCCTCCTCAAATCTTGGGACGAAAGATGCCAGAATCGCAAAATTTTCATTGTTTACTCATTGCTTTTCAAGTAAAACCATAATTAATGGGAATAACATATTGTACTCTGGATGCTTATTTAATCTAGACAGATACTATGCGAATAAATATTGATAACTTGTTATACTAGGTGACTTACTTCTTCTATTTACCAGAGAGAGAGATAAACAAACGAGAGGCAGGCAGGCTTCTCACCCAGAGAGAGAGAGAGAAAGAGACAGACAGACTGGCTCCTCCCCTTGAGGGTGACGTCACTGCCACTGCGGCCTCTGATTGGACCTAATTTCCCCTATGATATATACTAGTCTCGACTTCGGAAATATGCAACCCGGCTGATCCCCCTTCACACCCAACCTTTCTCGTCCATATGCTTATCCAATTTTATCTTAAAGCTCCTTACCGTTTTTAATCCCACTATAGCACTTGGTAGTCCATTCCACCCATCTACAACTCTGTTACCAAACCAATATTTGCCTATATCATTTCTGAAACGAAATTTATCTAATTTGAAACCATTGGTACGAGTTCTTTCGCTATCACTGAGCTCTAGTACATTTGTCATGTCCCCTTTGTTAATCCCACTAACCCACTTGAACACCTCTATCATATCCCCTCTAACTCTGCGTCTCTCTAACGAATGTAAACCTAATTTCTTCAACCTTTCTTCATACGGAAGATTTCTAATATTATGGATCATTTTTGTCATTCTACGCTGAACTCTCTCCAATGAATCTATGTCCATTCTGTAATAAGGACACCAAAATTGGACAGCATAATCCATATGGGGTCTCACTAATGACAAGTAAAGTTTTAAGATAACATCAGCAGTTCTGTTACTCACACTCCTAGAGATGAACCCGAGAATCCTGTTTGCCTTATTACGAACGCTTATACACTGTTTTCTAGGCTTCAAATCATTGCTAACAAACACACCTAGATCTTTCTCGCAGTCTGAATTTTCTAATTCTAAATTAGCTAGTTTATATTTAACATTTGTTTGCATCTTCCCTATCTTTAATACCTTGGATTTGTCAATGTTAAACTTCATCTGCCAATTTACTGACCATTCATGTAAGGTATCTAGATCCCTTTGGAGGCACTCTATATCGCTATCTGAATCAATTGATCTCCCCATTTTAGTATCGTCTGCGAATGTACTTATCCTACTAGTTATACCTAAATCTAGGTCATTTATGTATATAAGAAACAACAGGGGACCTAATACCGATCCCTGGGGGACACCACTTTTGACTGCTCCCCACTCTGACTTGGTACCATTTATGCTGACTCTCTGTTTCCTACCAATTAGCCATGACCTAATCCATCCCAACAACGACCCTCCTATTCCATGTGCCTCAACCTTTCTCATCAATCTCTCATGAGGGACTCTGTCGAAAGCTTTACTGAAATATAAATATATAATATCATATGACTTGTCACTATCTACTGCTTCATATACCTCTGAGAAAAAGCTAAGCAAATTAGTAAGGCAAGAACGTCCCTGAGTGAATCCATGCTGAGAAGAATTTATTAAGGTAAATTTTACTAAGTGGCTTCTAATTTTCCTAGCAATAATAGACTCTAGCAACTTTCCTATGATTGATGTGAGACTAATGGGACGGTAATTGGATGCTATCGATTTATCACCTTTTTTGAAGATCGGAACTACATTTGCAAGCTTCCAAGCTTCTGGAACTATACCTGTTTCTAATGACTTGTTAAATAAAAATGCTAATGGGCTACTTAACTCATCTCTGCATTCTTTTAATACTCTAGCATATACCTCGTCAGGACCAGGCGATTTTTGAGGTTTCAGTCTGTCAATTTCCTTAAGCACATCATTTCTACTTATACTAACTGTACTTAACATATTTTCTATACTATCACTATATACCATATTGACTTCTGGAATTTGTGCCAAATTTTCATTAGTGAAAACGGAAAGAAACTGACTATTTAATGTACTGCACATTTCTAAATCATTTTCTGTTATTTCTCCTATTGAAGTTTTTAGGGGCCTATTACATCTCTAACTTTAGATTTATACAGTTGGTAAAAAGCTTTCGGGTTATTTTTTGAGTCACTGGCTATCCTTATTTCATAATTTCTTTTTGCTTTCCTGATTTCCTTTTTGACCTGTCTTGATAGAGTCTGATAGTATATATGTAAATTATTTTCGCCTTTCTTTATTTTTCGATATATTCCTTTCTCTTTTCCTACAAGATCTATTAGCTTATTAGTCATCCATTTTGGTTGGTTCTGCGTCGATCTAAATCTTCTTTTAGGGATATATTTATTTTGAGCATTGTGGAGTGAAGCAATAAACTGGTTATATATGTAGGTGGCAAAGTTAACTCTGGCATATCCTGACTTAATTGCTTAACAATAGGGTCCAACCTTAAGTCTCTTCTTAGCCCACCATAATCGGCTTTTCTGAAATCTGGGATAAGTGTCGTATTCTCTTTAGCATTCCCTGTCCATTGTATATTAAAATAAATAGATTTGTGATCGCTATTTCCTAGGTGGTCACCAATCTCTACATTATTTATCATAATTTTGTTCATTGTTACTGAAAACTAAATCAAGAATATTAATACCTCTAGTCGGCGTATCTATGAATTGAAATAAAAAACTATCTTGTACTACCTCAATAAACTCTACTGAATCGGAGTCGCCTATTTGGTGCTGCCAATCAATGTTCGGAAAATTAAAATCCCCCATAATGCACACATTGCTAAACCTTGATGCTATTTTAACTTCCTCCCATAACGATGTTCCGCCATTTCTACTCATATTAGGCGGTCTATATATAACTCCAATAACTATGGTCTCACTACCTTCGTTAACCTCTTCCCGAACACTTTCATTATCATTATTTAGTCTAATACCTGATTTAATACAGCTTTTTAATGTACTCCTGACAAACACTGCTATACCCCCGCCCCTCCTACTTGTTCGATCATATTTAAACAAACTATATCCTGGAATACCAAATTCTGCTAAAAAATGCCTAGATTCTGTATTAATCCACGTTTCAGTTAGCGCTATTATGTCTATATTTTCTGTGCTAACGAGTGCTCTAAGTTCGTTCATTTTGTTACATAAACTCCAACAATTTGTATAATATACCCTCAACCTATTACTTTTATTTGCAACTAATTTTCTATTGTGTTTAGCTAACTTATTATTTCCTGTTGAACTACTAGCTCTAGACGGAAATTCTACTCTATCAGTATTCTCATCTTTACTATCAGTTACATGTGTAGTGTTATCGATACTACTATTACACATCACTATATCCGCACTATCTTGACTGATTATTTCTATTTTACTCACTGGTTTGTCACATGAAGTACCTGCTCCATATGGAGACAGTATTTTACTTACACACCCAGGTTTTTTTAACGAAGCCCCGCAACAATCTTGTCGAGTGAGCTGGCCAAGGTCGAAACTCCTAGTCGAGAGAGATGTACTCCATCCTGGGCATACAGTTCATCCTTACCATAAAAGAGGGACCAGTTATCCAGGAATGGAATAGTATTTGCCTTGCAATACTTCTCCAGCCGGCTATTTACACCAATAGCCCTGGAGGACCATTCCTTCCTTACCCCTCTTCTTGGCAGGATACTGTTTACCACAGGAACTCCACCTTTTTCCTTGATCCTCTCCAACATTTCCTGATACTTGGAGAGCAACTCCTCAGTCCTGCATCTCCATATATCGTAGCTCCCTGCATTGAGGAAGATGATGGGGTCCTCCCCACTCACTTCCAGGACAGCATCTATCTTCTCAGCCACCATCCCGACTCCGGCACCAGGCACCTAGACAACTTTACCAACCTGAGTGTTTGTTGCCCTGCCAAGGTATCTAACCAATGAATCACCGACAATGAAAACAGACTTAGCTTTTTCCTTTTGTCGGCGTGTAGCAGCAGTTGTTGCAGCAACAGCAGCAGACTCCCCCCCCCCCCCCTCCCCTCTCACTGCCTCGATGATCGCCACTTCCTCGCTATCACTCTCATCAGCCAAGGTGCTGAAGTTGTTGTGGGTCTTGAGTGGTTGCCTTTTCAGCTTGCAGGCCGTTGCACTAGTTGACACAACTTTCCAAGGGGCTTCACGATCCCTGGGAACACTTCCGGTAGCCTCACACTTCTTCTCCGCCATAGCTAGTCTCAAGGCCAAATTTTCATCTTTGAGACACTGAATCTCCTGCTCCACACTCTCCAGTCTTTCTTGCAAAGCAAGACAAAGCTGGAGAGTATGGGAGGAGACAGCAGACTCATCAACAACAGCCATCACTAAGAAAGTTCACTAGGACCTCACTAAGGGTTGTTGTTGTTGTTGCTGTTCCTCAGGCTGTCTGGCCGAGCAGCCCCAAGGTCCCGAGCAAGGCCAAGGCCATAACCGAGCGCCCCCACAGAACCCTCCCAGCTTACCACTAATAATGCCCAGGTGACCGAAGCCACTCAAAGGCAGGGGAGCTGAGGAGGGCGCGGAAACGCCCGGGAAACAAAAGCCCCACCCAAGGCCCTGTGCCCCTCAGCAATTATAAAAGGAAAGTTGAGGGGCAAAGGAAAAATGTGACGCTTTGGCTCCCAATCTGCCAGGGTTGGCAGTAGGGAGGTCAATCCACGGAAAAGACGCCGTCACTTGAGATCTAGAAAATATATAAGTAAAAGGAACAGTCAGAGTAAGCTATGGGTATGGCAGAGAACGCTCAACTCTCATTCTGATAGACCAGCCCATCACCACTAGCCGATACACTAGCGGTCACTGGGGACGTCCGCACTGGTCAAGGGTCAGAGGGCAACTGAAGTATACAATAAGTTAATAATAGTATTAATACATCAGCCTCACGCATATAACTCTCCGGGACTTGGCCTGCATCAGCATCAGCAGCCTCACGCATATAACTCTCCGGGACTTGACCTGCATCAGCATCAGCATCAGCATCAGCAACCTCACGCATATAACTCTCCGGAACTTGGCCTGTATCAGCATCAGCAGCCTCACGCATATAACTCTCCGGGACTTGGCCTGCCATGATAAGACGTGAGAAGTGTATAGCTGTTAAGTGCGGGGCGTCTGGCTGAATCAGTGTTGAGCTTATCACGGAGGCGGTGGCGGCGGCGGGGGGGGGGGGGAGCAGAGGATTTAAGCTTTTATCTCCGACCTTTGCCTTTCCTGTGCTAAATCTAAATCCACGAGATCGCTATGATGGTTATGGCTCTCAGCCTTACCATCGGCCCCTGGAATGGTGTGTTTGTGTGTGTGTGGGGGGGGGGGGGGGGCGGGAAGAGGAGAGAGAGAGAGAGAAAGAGAGAGAGAGAGAGAGAGAGAGAGAGAGAGAGAGAGAGAGAGAGAGAGAGAGAGAGAGAGAGAGAGAGAGAGAAAGAGGGGGTAGGGGGTAGGGAGGGAGAGGGAGATACATAATAAGTAGATGATCTAAGAACACATTTCTTTCGATCCCACAGAGCTGGTGAGGGCTTAATTCGAGTAAATATTAACCCTTTCAGTACCATTTTATCATATATTCTACCTATATTTAGACGATATTATGCAGATTAGGGAAGATCTGCGTTAGTTAAAATGATTGGTTGAGATAGTTTGAAGCTTTATTATTGCTAGAGGTCCTTCCTAATCTGAATATAGTCGACTTATATTTGCCACAATATAATGACAAATACGACACCGGTACTGGATGGGTTAATTAATATCGTACATAACACCAACAACTCTCAGAGACATTAATGAAGGCATATGATCCTCCGGGGATTCGAACCCCGGACACTACATAAAACACTATAACAAAACCGCAAATCAGGGAATATGGATTAATAGGATTGCGAAGCAGGAGGAAGAGAGAGAGAGAGAGAGAGAGAGAGAGAGAGAGAGAGAAAGAAAGAAAAAGAAAGAAAGAAAGAAAGAAAGAAAGAAAGAAAGATAAAAGAAAGAGAGAAAGAAAGAAAAGGATTTACATATATTTACATATATTTACATAGATACACTGGCCACACAGATCTTACGATCCCTGCGAGGTGACCAGGACTTAATCCTATTAGAGATGGCAACCCTAAGAGAAAGTGGAAGGAAAGGATAGCAAAGATGAAGGAGAGAGAGAGAGAGAAGCACAGGCATATGGTATGACTGAAACCTAAAGAGGAACGAACGAAAGATTAAAGGCTTGAAAGGGATGGCAGAAAAAGGTGAAAATATGGGAAGACTTAAAAGACCAAATGACTGACATAAAATCATGATGACAATGTGGAAAAAAATGAAGACAAAATGCAGGGGGTGAACATTAATAATAAGTCTATCTATCTATCTATCTATCTATCTATCTATCTATATACTCAGGCCCAATCCCCACTTTTCCTATATTTGTTGTTTTCTATTTGTATTCATTTCACTCCAACACCTCCCAACAAAATTATCGAAAGCAAGCATGTGATCCACCGTGACTCGAACCTGGGTTACCACATACATATTTTAAACACTCTAACCATTACACCATCAAGGATATAACCAAATATATAAAATAACAGCATATTATTTTGAAAAGGGTTGGGGGAAGAAAGAAGAAAACAAGAAAACAAACTGTATATCGCATCACTATATCGTGGACATTTTACTGTAAAACTTAAAGGGTATCACACGAGAGATTTTTCCCTAGGCATGTTTTCTCTGTCTTCTCTGTGCCTCTGAAGCACACTTTCATGAAAAACAAAAAATCTGTCTCCTAATAATAATCAACTTCCAATCTACTTGGCAATACTAGTTCAAAAATTGCGGATCTAAAGTTCACTATAAATCCTCCTGTATGATATCCTCTTTAGTGTGATAGTATTTGTGTAACCCTTTTCAGTACCGGTGACATGCTGTTAATTATACGCTGGCAATTATTATACTATTTTATTAAATTTAGGAAGGACCTCTAGCAATAATAAGGCTTCAGACTATCTCAACCTACCCTTTTAGCTACCACAGACCATTTTTAAGCTGCATAATATCATCTAAACATAGCTAGAATATAATATAACACTCGTCGCTGATACTCAAAGGGTAAAGGATAGGTTAGTTTAGATTAGATTTTATTAGGATGAGATACTTTATATTAGATTGTTAAGGATGGGTTATTTTGGGTTACATAAGATCATTTAAGGATGGTTTAATTTTGGTTAGGTTAGATTGTTTAAGGGTGGATGGTTGATTTTTCTGGTTCCCCTTCTCCCTCGTGTTTATGAGCACCAATATTATCAACTCTGCGAAGCAGAGTGGTATCGCACACACAGGTCCCACCCGTATACTGTGCACCACAATTCAGCTTGTCCGTCGTCGTCGTCGTCCGTCGTCGTCGTCGTACGTCGTCCGTCGTCCGTCCGGAAACTCCTCCTAGACCGTTCGATGGATTTTCACCAAATTTCACAGGTATATTAATTTAGTCAATGCAAAGGTCAGTCAAAAATAAAATCAATTTAACTTAAAATTAAAGGTCAAAGGTCAAGGTTAAAAATAAGGTAAATATTTCATGTGTCTTAGTTTTTACTCAAATGTCTTCATTTTCACTATACAAGTTACTAGTAACCTCGATATCCTATTGACCAAATTTTAGACAAATATTCTGAAGGGTGAGGTCAAAGGTCAAAATATGTGTTTTACTAGTATTTCTTATATTAACTTAGATTCACACTAAACTTACCATGTGTATTCGGAATACAAGAAACTAAACAATTCCATATGAAAGGTCAAGTTCACAGGTCAAGGTCAAATAAAAGGTCAATATGCTAATTTCATTACTTTTCAGGCAAACTTCACAAAATTTGGCAATATAGTTGCACTTTAAATGAAAAGGAAAATAATACATTTTGAGACATATCATGAAGGTCATGGTCAAGGTCAACTACTCTATACATACATATGAAACTAACTGATGGGTTTTAATGAAATTAGTCATGCTTATTTGATTTTCCGGGGCAATGTCAATGAAAAATATGTTTTACTCTTACATAAAGGTCAAGGTCACAGGTCATGATGAAAGTCAACTTATACTATTTATTTTTAGTTTTTATTCAAATGTGTTAATTTTCAAGTCTGCGAAGCAGAGTGGTATCGCACACACAGGTCCCACCCATATACTGTGCACCACATTTCAGCTTGTCCGTCGTCGTCGTCGTCCGTCGTCCGTCCGAAAACTCCTCCTAGACCGTTCGATGGATTTTCACCAAATTTCACAGGTATATTAATTTGGTCAATGCGAAGGTCATTCAAAAAGAAATTTTCAATTTAACTTTAAGGTTAAGGTCAAAGGTCAAGGTTAAATATAAGGTAAATATTTCATGTGTCTTAGTTTTTACTCAAATTTCTTCATTTTCATAATACAAGTTACAAGTAACCTCGATATCCTATTGACCAAATTTTAGATAAATATTCTGAAGGGTAAGGTCAAAGGTCAAGGTAAAAGGTAAAAATATTTGTTTTACTAGTATTTCTTATATTAACTGTTTGATTCTCACTAAACTTATCATGTTTATTCGTAATACTTAGGGCAAGGTCATACAAGAAACTAAACAATTCCATATGAAAGGTCAAGTTCACAGGTCAAGGTCAAATAAAAGGTCAATATTCTAATTTCATTACTTTTCAGGCAAACTTCAAAAAATTTGGCAATATAGTTGCACTTTAAATGAAAAGGAAAATAATAAATGTTGAGACACATATCATGAAGGTCAAGGTCAAGGTCAAAGGTCAAGGTCAACTACTCTATAAATACATATGAAACTAACTGATGGGTTTTAATGAAATTAGTCATGCTTATTTGATTTTCCTGGGCAATGTCAATGGAAACTATGTTTTACTCTTACATAAAGGTCAAGGTCACAGGTCATGATGAAAGGTCAACTTATACTTAATTTTTAGTTATTATTCAAATGTCTTCATTTTCAGTTTACAAGTTACTGGTAACATTGATATCGTATTTCACAAATTTTAGATAAATACTTTAAAGGGTAAGGTCAAAGGTCAAAATAGTATTTTTACTAGTATTTCTCATACTAACTGTAGATTCTCACTAGGCTTACCATGTATATTCGTAATACCTAGGCCAAGGTAATACAATAAACTATTCTATTCCATATGAAAGTTCAAGGTCACAGGTCAAGGTCAAATAAAAGGTCAATATGCTATGTTCTTTACTTTTCATGCAAACTTCACGAAATTTGGAGAGATAGCTGCACTTTAAGTGGAAAGGAAATAAATAAATGTTGAGACATATAAAGGTCAAGATAAAGGTCATCGGTCAAAGTCAACTATTCTATTAATATATATGAAACTAACTGATGTGTTTTAATGAAATAAGGCATGCATATTTGATGTTCATGGGCAATGTCAATGCAAACAAAAATGTACTCCTACATAAAGGTCACAGGTCAAGGTCAAAGGTCAACTTTTATTATTTAAAAACAAAGATTACTCAAATTTTAGAAAACTGGCTGTGTTATGGCTTATTACTTAAATATAGCCTAATATATATCAAATTTCACATAAATATTGTAATAGTTAAGGTCATAGGTCAAGGTCAAGATAAGACTATTTGTCATTTTCCCTAAACTCTTCCTTGACTGTTTAATGTATTGTCATAAAATTATGCAGGCACATTCAGTTGGTCAATGCAGCGACCCTCCAAATGCATGTATTTTACTTTTAGTCAAAGGTCAAAGGTCAAGGTCACAGTATATGATCACTATTTGTAATCAATAATTTGTATACGAATTAGGCTACACCATATTCATAATGCTAGTTAATACGAACATTGCTGTTAAGCTAACTAAATCCTTGATAAGAAATTCTAAGGTCGAAGGTCAAAGGTCAAGGTTAAAGGTAGATAAATGATTTTTATTAGTATTTCTTATTTAATGTAGGATTCTCATTAGGCATATCATGCATATTCGGAATGCCTAGAACAAGGTCATACATGAATAAGCATAATTCCATTTGATAGGTCAAGTTCACAAGTCAACGTCAAATATAAAGTCAATATGCTAATTTCTTTACTATTCATGTAAACTTCACAAAATTCGTTGAGACAGTTGTGCATTAAGGGAAAATTAAAATGTTAAATTTTCAGACATCATCAGGTCAAGATGAAGGTCAAAGGTCAAGGTCAACTATTCCTTTAATACCTCTGTAACTAACTGATGATCTTTAATGCAATTTGACACACTTATTTGATTTTCTAGTTACATCAAAGCAAACAAAAATATAATCCTACATAAAGATAAAGGTCACAGGCCAAGGTCATAAATTAACCATCATAAAAAAACTCAATTTTCGACGACTGTTAGTTGCATTTGACTTAAATCACATAATTCAATCATATATTGTATATATATTATAATACTTAAGGTTAAAGGTCAAGGTAAAAGAACAAAAGAAGAGTGTTGATAATTGTCTTTAAACTATTCCTAGACTGTTTAACCCTTTGTGTACCGGTGACGTCTTTTTCATTGTATTCTAGCTATAATTAGAACATTTTGTGGAGCTTATGAAGGATCTGTGGTAGTAAAAAGGGTTAAGATAGTTGAAAGCCTGCTACTTTTATGGAGGCCCTTCATAAACTATATAAAATCGTCTTAGTATCCAGTATGAAATGAAACCGACAGAACTCTACTGAACGGGTTACGTATTCGTCACCAAATTTTGCTGGCAAATTTGGTTGGTCAATGCAACGATTGTCCATTTGTTTTTTGTTTGTTATTCAACGGTCAAGGTGAATGGTAAAGGTCAAATATTATGGTCACTATTTCTTTCTTATATACACATATATATATACATATATATATATATATATATATATATATAATATATATATATATATATATATATATATATATATATATATATATATATATATATATATATATATATATATATATATATATATATATATATATATATATATATATATATATATATATATATATATATACTGTATATAAACCTATTTTACCTAAGAGATTCAATACCACTTACAGAATTATAGGTCGCAGAGTTGCGTATGAATTTTTTTTTTTTTGGGGGGGTAATGCGAAAACTGCACTCCTACTTTATTGAGATTTTAAGATGTTTGGCCCAATAGTTTGGCGATTTTACCACCTTTTGTCCCATTTCGTTGTCAATTTTAAGACCTTTCGTGCCGAACGATAGCGAGCTTATAATTTGAAGAGGTCGGGGAATTTCTCTACCGTAAAATGTAAACATTTATCTTGAAGGGGGGTCTAGTGGGTGTTTTTTAAGCTTGATGGAGGTCTAGGCAAAAACATAAAAAATACATAAAAACAAAATATTAATAATAATATATATATATATTTTGATATTAGTGTAGCCAGGGAGGATATTTTCTTTCAGGCAGGTGAGATTAAAATAATAGGCACAGTTTGCATTATTGAGTTTTTTATTGATACTCTCAATTTTTCGTACAGTTTTTCTGGTATTTTCAGGAAGTTGGTAAAGGAGGTTTGCAAAGGGTTCTGCGCCCATTGAAACGTCGGAACCATTTGCAAACCTCCTTTACCAACTTCCTGAAAATACCAGAAAAACTGTACGACAAATTGAGAGTATCAATAAAAAACTCAGTAATGCAAACTGTGCCTATTATTTTAATCTCACCTGCCTGAAAGAATATATATATATATATATATATATATATATATATATATATATATATATATATATATATATATACATACGCCCATCCCCCCTTTAAAAATATTGATGGAAAGAACTTATACGTGAGAAATACCAAATTCTAAGAGGAAAGAAGAGGAAGAGGAAGACGTGCGTGATGAGATGAAGAAGACGTGAAGAGAATGATAAGGCTGGCGGCCGAGGTGAGGCTATGGAAGGCTATGGAGAGTTGAGAAGGAGGTACAAGGGATCTGCCTTGTGTGGGCCAGTCGGCTTTCTGCAGACTCCCATTTTCTTATGTTCTTATGTACAGTCACTTATAAAAATTCGTGGACCCTTTATGTTTTCCTTTTTGCAATTATAACTCTCTGGATTGACTTTTGGATGGAACTTGCTTTTCGGATAAATAGTATATGTCGTTTTGTAGTTGAAGTATAGACAATTATATTCATCAATTCGTTTCCGGAGATGTACTTTCATAATTAGAAATAGATGAGGTCCTCGAATTTGTATGAGTGATTTTACAGAGATGGAATAATCTAATAAATAGATTTCACTCCCTACACCAAACTCTTCCCAATGAAATTAATGAAAGCATGTGATCCTGCCGGGATTCGAACCTGAGTTACCACATACAGATTAATTTATTAAACACTCTATAAGCATTACACCATCAAGACAGTTAAAGGTTAAGTACATGACTACGATTTGATATCCATTTATCGAATATTGGATATCAATAACGGGAGAGAAACACAGGGGAAAATAACAGGTTTATTATAATTATAAAAACCAGCAGAAATATACTTGGATAAAACTAGTACTCAATAGGTAAGGATGTGCAGCCGAGAACAGGAATATCTGTACAATATTTAGAGGAACAATTATGATACAATGACGAAGCACAATGAACAAATAATACGCCACATACTTAGTGAAATAAAGAGGAAGCCAGGGGAAAACACCACACCACCACCAAGCGATATTACCACACCCCCGAGGAAAGAAGCCCTCAGCGGCACACCACCAAGATACGCCCGCACTCCCTCCAACACCCAGAAAAGATATAATCATCACAATAAACAACACAAGAGGTGACAGGAGAAAGAAAAACAGCAAGGAAGGCAAGGCAAGTAAAAACTTGCATAGATCATATTCCTCCACGCGCCTTTCTTCCACCAAGCCGCACCACCACCATGATAGGGAAGTTCATAGGGGATACCCCAGCCGCCCCAGGGCCTCCTCCCAGCACAACTGTCCTTACCCGGAGAAGTGACACCGACCAGAAGAGGTCAGACTATGACAGGCAAAGTTGAGATCTATAACAGTTGGAAAGCTCTTAAAACATACTTCACTGCAAGATACTTATTAGCGGGCTAGGTGGTTTATTTATATGTACCGCCCAGCGGGGCGTTTTTAGCCAAAATAGGGCTGTTTACGTGATCATTTTCATGCCTAAATAAGATCCAGAGCGTAAAACAAGTATCTATCCCTGAAAGGGCATAAACAGAGCTTTCCAATGACACCATAACAATCCTTTTATGATGGCTAGTTTTCTTGCAACAACTGCGCAACGCGAGTGCAAAAAGCATGTAATTCGGCACTTTCCCCATACAATTCCGTATATAGCGAGTGAGAGAGGGAGGGAGGAGGTGGGATTCGTGTCAGTAGGTTCGCCGCGGTGGTCTGAAGCAGTCATACGCTCGCTACTCTCCTGCCACCACTTGTCTCTCTCTCTCAGCAACATTACGTGCTGAAATTGCCACACAACCTATGTCGAGCGCCGCCAGATAGTCCAGATTTATTATACTCGACTTATGTTGCGCCCCGACACTTACGGGTTAAGAGCTGGAAAATTTGGGCAGTGGTAGTAAAAATGGTTAAGGGAGTTACTTCGAAGCCTGATAATTTCTGGAGGCCCTTTTTAAACTTAATATAATCGCCTAATAGTAGCCAGAATGAAGTTAAAAGGACGTCGCCGGTAAAGAAGAGGTTAAGAAGAACTTATGTTATACAAATGGCTTCTTGAGATCGTATTGACCACTCTGAATTCTCGAGGTAGATTTTAAGCTAAAGATAATCCTCTAATGGTAACTATAATAAAATGAACAGTACGGCATCGGGATGAAGGGGTTAAGGGAAGATGGGTTGTTTTTCTAGATCCCCTTCTCCCTCATGTTTAGCTCCATTGTTTTTTAGATTATAAGACGTTCAGCCCATTAGTTTGGCAATTTAAAGACTTTACGCCCGATTTCTTTGTCAATAGTAAGACCTTTCGTACCATTTAGGTGTCGAATTTTTCCCTGGCGAGCGATAGCGAGCCTGTAATTTTAAGAGTAACTGGCCTTCGGCCGTGAGATTTTTCTACCAAAAAATTTACAAATTTATCTTGAAGGGGTGTCTAGGGGATGTTTTCTTAATCTTGATGGAGGTCAGGGGAGGAAACTAAAATATATAGGAATAAATTAATTAATAGACTAAACAAAAGGCTCATCTCCCCTTAAATAAGGATGATTTCTCACGATGTAATCTATGACAAGTCTAGTAGCCCATAACTGTGCAATATATGTGTTATAAATGTTGGCTGAATATATTTGCGGATCAAAGTTGACAGAAACTGCACTCGTGTAAATCCACTGTAAGAGTGAGTTAAGGGGAGATGGGTCGTTTTTCTAGATCCCCTTCTCCATCGTGTTTAGCCCCATTGTTTTATTTTTTATTTTTTTATAATATGACATTCGACTAATTAGTTTGGCGATTTTAAGACTTTGCACCCTATTTCTGTGTCAATATTAAGACCTTTCGTGCTATTTAGGTGTCGATTGTTTTTCCTGCCGAACGATAGTGAGCCTGTAATTTTAGAAGAACCGGCCTTCGGCCTGTACATTTTTCTACCGAAAAATGTACAAATTAATCTAGAAGGGGGATATAATGGATGTTTGTTTAAGTTTGATAGAGGTCTATGGAGGAAACTAGAACAATAATTAATATATGAAAACAATTGAACAATTGAACCCCTTTAATAAACGATGGCTTCATTATGATTGTATTCTGGCTATCATTAAGCGATGTTAGGGAGCTTGGGAAGGATCTCTATGAATCAAAGCAGTGAAAAATGTGAACAAATTCTTTGACACACACAGGGCCTTCCAATACTTAGTCAAATTGTCTAATGACAGTCAAAATGATCTACTATAATTATAAAGGTCACTTTCTGTGAGAATTCTGTATGTCTGTTCACGAACTACTCCCTCAGTTTTCAAGATGGAGAGCCCATACCTGACATGTATACTAATGGGGTGCCAAAATAGCTTTTCTTAGCTAAATTTGCTTTGCCCCCTCACCCCCTGAGGGGAGGGGGATGGAGCTCCCTCCCAAAGACTGACAGCCCATACTTTGATTTCCCCCCGGGCAGCGGCGGGTACCTCAGCTAGTATGAAATAAAGATGTTAAGGTATGCTTAAGAGGAGATTGGTCGGTTTTCTGGACCATTTTCTCCCTCATGTTTAGCCCCATTAGTTTTCAGATGTTAAGATGTTTGCCCCATTAGTTAGTCGATTTTAAGACCTTTCGCCCCATTTCGTCGTCAATATTTAGATCTTTCGTGCTATTTAGGTGTCGATTTTTCCCCTGGCGAACAATAGTGAACCTGTAATGTTGGAAGAACCGGCCTTGGGCCGGGAAATTTTTCTACCGAAAAATGTACAAATTAATCTAGAAGGGGGATCAAATGGATGGGTGTTTTTTTTTTTATTTGATGGAAGTCTAGGGAGGAAACTAGAAAAATAACGAATACATGCAAAAATGGCCCCAAAAGTGAACCATCGCCCCGTAAAGAATCAAGCATGGGTAATTGTGTTTATATACTGTATACTGTATATAATAGTGTAGCTAATAATCAGCTATTTAATTATAATACAACATGACATATCATATTCAAACGATTGATGTTTCAATATAATTAGAACATTTGCATCACCTTACAGACAAACGCTAATCATATACCACGTACAATGATTCATTGACATTTATAAGGTTTGATTATACAGTAAGGGCTGCGGGCCTTGTAGACACGTCACTATGTAAGTATGGTTGCAGGAACTTCTCTTTATCTTGATCAAAATAACTTGCTTAATTGAACTGTTACTCGTTTAACAATGAAATGTTCTTAAGCAAGAGCATCTCACTTGAACTCCTTCACACGAAGAAATAGAGAGCAAAATTACAGTGAATAGATATATTTGTGTTACGATTAAATAATTGATTTATCAGACCAAAGATGGATTGCATTAACCCCCTCTGTACCGGCAACGTCTTTGTATCTTTAATCTGGCTACTATAGTTTCAAAAGGGCCACCAATAATTAATAGGCTTCAAACTATCTTACTTAACCCAATTTACTACCACAGATCCTTCTAAAACCGCACAAAATCTTCGAAATATAGCTAGACAAAAATTTAAAAGACACCGCCGGTACAGAAGGGGTTAAATATTGAATTCTTACAAACCTTGAATCTGGAACCTACCAACCTGTATCAACCCCCCGATAATATTGCCAAAGAAAAGGGTTACTTCGCTCCTGAAGTACGTACAATGAAGAGAAGTGCGAGGCGAGGCGACAAGGAAAGAGAAACGAGAGTCCAAGGGAAAGAGAAATGAAAGATATGTGAAGAGAAATTAATAGAAATGGAGAGAAATGAAAAGAGAAATAAAGGTAAAATTAAGAGAAGTGCGAGGCTAGGCGAAATGAACGAGGGTTAAAGGGGAAGAGAAATGAAGATAGGTGAAGAGAAATGAAGAGAGGTAAAGAAAAATTAAGATAAATGGAGAGAAACGAAGAGAAATGAAGGTAAAATGAAGAGAAGTGCGAGGCAAGGCGACAAGGCGAAAGAAGCGAGAGTATATGGGAAAGAGAAATGTAGAGATGTGAAGAGAAATGAAAATAAATGGAGAGAAATTAAGATAAATGGTGAGAAACGAAGATAAAATGAAGAGAAGTGTGAGGCTAGGCGAAATGAACGATGATTAAAGGGAAAGAGAAATTAAGAGATGTGAAGAAAAGTAAATATGGGTAAATAATAATGAAGAGAAATGGAGAGAAACGAAGGTAAACGGAAGAGAAGTGCGGGGTGAGGCGACAAGGCGAAATGAACGAGGGTTTAAAGAAAAGAGAGGAGGGAGGAAAAATGGAAGCTCAGTGAATGGGACTTCCAAATAAACGAGATGAAGCCTAAGAAAGAGCAGGTGAATGGGAGGAGGAGAGAGAGAGTTACAATGAATATTTAGTATCTCAGAGACCTTGCGGTCCATTCCGAGGAGATACTCGAAGTGGAAGAAGAGAGACTGTTTAGTGCACTACACTCTTTACAGAGTGTGCAAGATACTATCTACTCTCTTATTGAACTGCTCTACTGAAAAACTATTTACAACTTCGGAGGGAAGTTTGTTTCAGGTAGAACAAATCTTATATGTGAGAAGGTTTCCAAAAATACTAGTGTTGAACCTTTTCAATTTTAATTTAATTTCCAGCGATGGTTGCGTGTTGTATTCGTATTGAGCCTAAACATTTTGCTATAATCCACATTGTCAAACCCATTTAGTATTTTAAAAACTTCAATGAGCTGACCTCGTAGTCTGTGTGTCTCCAATGGGAAGAGATCAAGAGCTCTCAACCGGACCTCGTAGCGCATTCTTCTAAGCGATGGAATAAGCTTTCTAGCCCTAGCTTGTACTCTTTCCAGTCACTCCTTATCTTTCCTGAGTGCTGGAAACCAGAATTGAACAGCATACTTCAGGAGAGGCCGTATCAGAGTGTTGCAAAGTGTGAGGACCATTTCCTTATTTCTATACTTAAATTGCCTCTTAATATAGCCCAATCATTTGTGTTCTCTACTTCAATGCACTGCTAATCAGAACACCCAAATCATTTTCCAAGTCAGTCACTTCCAGAGTCATTCCCAATTGTGAATAACTTGAATTGAGGTTTGTTTGGCCGATATGCATCATCTTGCACTTTTCCAATTTTAGAGGCATCTGCCATGTTTCCGACCATTCACCCAGTCTGTTGAGGTCCATCCTGAGGTGTTTTCACAATACGTAGACGGAGGTCTTTTAATATATTTGTGACCTCTTTATTGATACCTAGCGCTCTCACTTTTGACATTAGCCTGCAATGAGGTACTTTGTCAAAAGCTTTTTGAAAATCTAAGTAAAGGATGTCTATGGCTCTATTTTAGTCATAGTCGCTTATGGACAAATTCCAGCAAATTGGTAAGACTTGATCGGTGTCGCCTGAATCCGTGTTGAGAATCTGTAATTAAATTGTGGATTTCTAGGTAGTCAACTATTTTGTCTAATAGTATCCCTTCTAAGAGTTTTACTATGATAGAAGTCAAGCTAATTGGCCGATAATTCTTGAGACACTCATGATCCCCTTTCTTAAAGATTGGGGTCACATTGGCCAGCTTCCAGTCTTCAGGGACCTCTCCGTTTTCTAGTGATTTATTGAAGATGTCTGCTAAGAAAGGTGTTATTTCATCTCGCACTTCAGTAAATTAACAATGCACATAGATAATAGATGAAACATAAAGATAAGAGCGGAGATAATAAACGCAGATAAATTAAAAACAAACACAGCAGGAATGGACTACATAGCCAACATCAACTAGCCTTGATAGATAGCCCAGAGCTGGATTGATACATGAAAGATAATCCCTCTATCTATCTATCTATCTATCTATATATATAATATTGTGTATTATATATAATATATATTATATATATACAGTATATACAGTATATCTATATATACATATATATATATATATATATATATATATATATATATATATATATATATAATATATATATATATATATATATATAATACAGTATATATATACAGTATATATATATATATATATATATATATATATAATATATTGTATACTATATATATATATATATATATATATATATATATATATATATATATATATATAATATACAGTACATATATATTAACATATATTAAATTATGCTGCTAGGGAGACTAATAATAATGGACCAGATAGACAGCTGAATCAATAGATAATCGCATAGTTGCATCTCATAATACGTAGGCTATTACATACTCCCATTTGAGTCTTCGAAACTATTTGTTACCATTTTCTGAAGCATGTGGCATATAATGCAGCATTTTATTTGGTTCGAAATAATGAGTACGTATAGATATTTTGACTCGCGACAGGACACATAGTGGAATTGAAATAGATGGATGAATGTAACTCCACCAGATAGATACAAAGAGGAGGAGGAAATAGAAATACAAATACAAATTGAAATAGAAATACAAATAGAAATACAAATACAAATATCAATGGAAATACAAATGCAAATAGAAATACAAATAGAAATAGAAATACAAATAGAAATACAAATACAAATAGAAAGGGAAATACAAATGCAAATAGAAATATAAATAGAAATATAAATATAAATAGAATTTACAAATACAAATAGAAATACAAATAGAAATAGATATACAAATAGAAATGGAAATACAAATAGAAATAGAAATACAAATACAAATATAAATAGAAATACAAATATAAATACAAATACAAATACAAATAGAAATAGAAATAGAAATAGAAATAGAAATGGAAATACAAATATAAATGGAAATACAAATAGAAATAGAAATACAAATAGAAATGGAAATACAAATTGAAATAGAAATAGAAATAGAAATACAAATACAAATAGAAATAGAAATACAAATATAAATTGAAATACAAATAGAAATAGAAATACAAATAGAAATACAAATACAAATAAAACTAGAAATACAAATATAAATACAAATATAAATAGAAATAGAAATAGAAATACAAATATAAATGGAAATACAAATAGAAATGGAAATACAAATAGAAATAGAAATACAAATAGAAATAGAAATACAAATATAAATAGAATACAAATAGAAATAGAAATAAATGGCCGACAATAGGAAAGTTTGCAGACCTCCCCGAGCAAAATTTAAGGGAGCCCACCTCGTCTTTTTTTCTCTTTCTCTCCCTCTCTCTTTGGGTTGCAACCATTCGGCCCCATTTAACCTATTGTTTTAAGACGTTTACCCCCATCCAGGTGTCAATATTTTCTTGGTGAGCGGTAGCGAGCCAGCATATATATTTGTTTTGTTTTACAGCAAGCTAAATATGTAAATTTGTCGATAGAAAAATGTCTCCGGCGAAGCCTGATTTCTCCTTACAATGCTGGTTCGTTTTCACTCGCCAGGAAGAAATTGACACATGGATGGGGATAAACGTCTTCAACCAGTTGGCTGAATGGGGCCAAATGGATACAAGCCAGAGAAAGAGAGAAAAGGAGAAAAAGGTAAAATAAGCAGGTGAACCCCCGGACAAATTGAAAGATCTGACTAAACCCTGGAAATGTGTCGTCCTCTAATAAAAAATAATCTGTGGGCTTTTGTCTAGAATGTGCACCCACCTAAGTTGCACACCTGGCGCGGTTCAGATCGGTCAACTTTTGCTTTGCATATTTTGTTCATGGACGACCGGGCAACTCAACCAGTAAACCTTTTCAACCAGTAGCTTTCAGCCAATATTGTTAAGTTAGATTTGGCTAGCTTAGGGGGAGGCAGACCATTTTTCTAGACCCCCTTCTCCCTAATGTTTAGCCCCACTAGTTTTGGTTCGGCCCATTAGTTTGGCGATTTTAACACCTTTCGCCCCATTTCGTTGTCAATGTTAAGACCTTTCGTGCCATTTAGGTGTCAATTATTTCCTGGCAAGCGAAAGCGAGCCTGCAATTTTAAGAGGAACCGGCCTTTGGCCGGGACATCTTTCTACTGAAAAATTTACAAATTTATCTTGAAGGGGGGCTAGGGTTTTTTTCTTCTAAGCTTGATGGAGGTCTAGGGAGGAAACTAAACAAATTATATGTGTAGTACTTATTTTCTTATTCCAAATATACTACTAAGGTGGGAATAATTCGACAGTCATTTAGAAGTTCGTATACTTTATTTAACAAAACTTACTACTAACCTAGTAACTATTTCTCTGTTCGGGCCGAAATGAGTTCAAGACACAGATTGAATATTTCGTCGACCCACCATAGGTTGTACATTGGAACTCTAGAGCTCCCGTTACCGTCTATTTGGATTCCCGCTATTCAAGTATTGACTCACTTCGACTTCAATCCAAAGTCAAGTTACTAGTCTCTAAAATAATATAGTTTTACCGGGCTGTGTCTACTCCAGAGACCAGGGCATTAATAAATCTGACCTTTATTTCCCTATATAGAACAAGAGATTTATTCTTAACTAAACTCCAAAATAAGATAACTTTGCCGGACCCTACCGTTTCTACTCAGAGACCAGGGCGTTACTACCTCTGACACTTTTAGATTATATATTCTCTTAACCCTAAACAATATATTTATTCAAAACGCCAGGGCGTTAATACACTTGACCTCGATCGCCCTATAACACTCTTAGATTATATGTTCTCTTAACCCTATACAATATATTTACTCACAAGACCAGGGCGTTACTACACTTGACCTCGATTGCCCTATCTAGAGCACTCTTAGATTATATGTTCTCTTAACCCTGTTACAAAGGAGTACAAAGGAAATCAAGCAACAACAGGTCTAGTGACCCTTCTAGGCTGCTTGTCCTCCAAAACACTGAGGATCAAGTGTCCAAACAGTGGTTTAGAGTGGGTAAGGGAACATTGGAAAGGGAACTACTGCCCTAGAACTAATGTCCGTGGCAGGATTAGGAAGTTAGTAGGGGACAGATGGGTTAGTAACTGAGGGGGGATAAAATAAAGTTATTCATTTACAAACGCAGTGAGTCGCGGGTTTGATGCGAGATATTTGTCTAAGCGGAGTTTAAATGAATCAACGGTGCTGCAGTCTATAACGTCTCGGGGAAGCCCATTCCACAAGTTGACAACTCGATTGAAGAAGAAATTCTTAGATTCGTGTGAGTTAAAAGATTTATCAATAATTTTGCAACCGTTTCCCCGCGTGTAATTAGATTAGTCGATAGTGAAGTACTTACTACAGTTCATATTGTCGATGCCTTTGATGATTTTGAACACTTGAATTAAGTCACCTCTTAATCTGCGCTGGGTTAAAGGAAATAGATTTAATTCTCTAAGACGCTCTTCGTATGGTTTGTTCTTTAGGGTAGGTATCATTTTGGTAACTCTACGTTGAACTCGTTCTAGATTGTTTATATCTTTTTGGTAATAAGGGCACCAGGATTGAACGCAGTATTCCAGAAGAGGGCGGACTAAGAAAATGTAAAGGGTTAGGATAACTTCTTTGGATTTATGCTCAAATGACCTGCCTATAAAGCCAATTATTTTGTTTGCCTTCTTAACAACTTCTGAACATTGTTGACTCGGTTTTAGGTTACTCGATATTGTTACTCCCAGATCGGTTTCTCTGTTTACATTCTTAAGCTGAGTGCCATTCATCGAATAGTTTGCTTTCTCATTTAGGTATCCGATATGTAGTACTTTACATTTATCCGCATTGAAACTCATTTGCCAAATTTGGGCCCAACATGACAATTTATCTAGATTGTGTTGCATATCGTCAACTTGTTCTTTTGAGAGTACGCTATTTTCAATTTGTGTATCGTCAGCAAATTTTGAGATTGTACAGGTGAGACCCTCATCTATGTCGTTGATGTAAATTAGAAAAAGAATTGGTCCTAGTACCGATCCCTGGGGTACCCCGCTACTTACATTGGTCCATTTAGATGCCTTACCGTTTATGGCTACTCTTTGCTTTCTGTCGCTGAGCCAATTTTCTATCCATTTTAACACACCGTCTTGTATTCCATGCGCTTTTAGTTTTAGCAGTAAACGTTTGTGGGGAACTTTGTCAAAGGCCTTTTGAAAATCAAGGTATATAATATCTACAGCTGTACTCTCATCGTAGAGGTTGAGGATATCGTGGAAGAAGTCTAAGAGGTTTGTTAAACAGGAACGTTTTTTACGAAAGCCGTGTTGAGTATCTTTAAGTAAGTTATTTGCCTCTAAGTGATTTACGAGTCTGTCTCTTATGACCGTTTCTAGCATTTTACATACAATTGAGGTTAAGCTAATTGGACAATAGTTACTGGGTAGGGATTTGCTGCCTATTTTTAATATCGGTGTTACGTTGGCTAGCTTCCACTGATCAGGCATAGTCCCAGACTGCAAGGATTCATTGAATAGCATTGTCAGTGGTTTGGAGAGCTCATCCATAGCTTCCTTTAGAACTCTAGGCGAGATTGTATCAGGTCCAGGCGTTTTATTAACCTTGAGTTTATCTAAACAATTCAATATTTCTCTCTCTGTAACGGTGATATTGCTTAGAACATCTGAATTATAAATCTGAATCGGCGATGGTGTAGGGATATCACTGAGGTCTTCGGTTGTAAAAACTGATGCAAAGAAGGTATTGAGGGCATTACTCATTTGTACTTCGTCTTTGGTGTATTCTCCATTTTCATCGACTAACGGTCCAACAGTTTAAGTAACTACTTTTTTCTTTCTGATATAACTATAAAATTATTTCGGGTTTGTTTTACTTTGATTCGCAACATGTAACTCCAGCGTCTTTTTACTTTGCTTAATTAACTTTTTGGCTTTGCGTCGTAGCTCTACAAATTTCACCCGTTCTTCATCATTTTGTGAGGATTTTAATCTATCATTAGTAATTTTTTTAGCAAGCAAACAGTCTGAAATATCTTTATTCCACCATTTGGGCTTATCATTATGGCCTGGACACCGTATTTTCGATGGTGTGCAGTCTTGCACTGCCTTAAGGTAAGTGGTTGTGAAACACTCCCAAGATGTATTTATGTCGTTATTGTTAGTCAGAAAGCTCCAGTCAGTTTCTTTAAGCTTTGATTTAAGTTTATGAAAATTTGCTTTCTTGAAATTAGGGACTTTCTCAATGCTGCTATTTGATGTGTTACTAGTAAACTTTAAAGTGAAAGTTATCGTACGATGGTCGCTGTTACTGAATTCATCATCAACATTCAAATTCTCTATTAATTCTTCTTTTGTTGCGAGTACAAGGTCAAGCACAATATTACCACGGGTCGGAGATTGTACAAATTGAAAAAGTGAACTCTCTTGCAAGTTAGCATAGAGGTCGTGTCCAGAGTGTGAAGTAAGAATATCGCCCCATTTAGTCACGGGTAAGTTGAAATCGCCAAGAATTACGGTATCTTGTATGTTAGTTATTTCTGCAATTTGTTCATAAATGTCACTGTCAGTTTGCACTGATTGAGATGGGGGTCTGTATAATAAAGCTAGTGTTATTTTAGTTCCTCGTTTATTATTTAATAGTACGTAAGATATGTCTATATTCGCAATTTGAGGTTTTGACATTAAGACGGGATTAAGACTTTCCTTTATAAAAAACAGAACTCCTCCTCCATTTCTATTGATCCGACTTTTCTCAAACATTGTATAACCAGGAAGCGTATATTCGGCTAAAAAGTCTCTGTCTTCCGTATTTAACCAAGATTCTGTAATGCCGATTATATCATAATGTTTTGTAAACACGATTTCCTCTAGATCTGAAAATGTATTGCGTATGCTACAAGCATTTACAATAAGTCATATGTCACATATAGCACCTATTCAATAATGAAACTCAGTAAATGGCTTAATATGATCTGTACCTCAAAAAACCCTACCAGAACAAGATTCACCGCTTCAATCCTCTACATAGATTCTGTGATTACATTATTATCCTGGACTTAATGCTCGTAACGCTTACCACGAAACTGACCGAATATTCCTTCAAACAATATAATTGATAATGTTTCCTTTATAACAAAATATTTCGTAGATCATACGGACTAGTGGCCTCCCTACCTATTTCTCAAACTAAAGCTGATCTAATTGCAACTATGCTTTATTTCCCCTGAGCCTTATAGTTGCTTATCTATTTAAGAATTATCCCCTCTTACTTTAATATTAATATATATTTGCTGTCCTACTAGATCCTATACTATTGATAGCTAATCGGCATGGAGCCTTCTCTATCAAGAATAACTATTATCCTATTAACACATCATCATTTTATTTATGTACATAAGTCTAGTATCTTTCTCTTTAGTTTGTCCTATAAGAGCACATCAATTATTATTTATGGAACCCCTGGGTTAGTCAAGCATTTTATCTTTCTTTAAATCTGGTTCGGGCCCAATATGGGTCTTTTAAAAAACTATGCAGTATTACTAGGTGTTTACTGGAACAATTTCACCACCTCAGAGCTGGCCAATAGCTCAACTGGAAATCTTCGCTCCCATCTACTATCTGTCGTCCCTCTTGAACCGCTTGGCTGTAGGTATGCAAGCCAGCGATGTGACGACAGGCGGCCGGATACTGAAGGTGTATCCGCCTAGTAGGGGAGAGCGATGCTAGGCCTGAGGTAGACTTTACTGGAACGGTTCCATGTCAGTTGAACCAGTGCCACTTTAACCAGTGCTAACTCAACCAGTGGCCACTTCAACCAGTGACCATTTCAACCAGTGATTATTTAACCAATAACCTAACCTAACCTAACCTAACCTAACCTACTGGTTAAAATAGTCACTGGTTGAAATGGTCACTGGTTGAAGTGGCCACTGGTTGAGTTAGCACTGGTTAAAGTGACACTAGTTGAAGTGGCACTGGTTCAACTGACCTGTCACCTACTGGAACAAGTGGGGAGGGCTGGGAGGCTGGAATAAGTGGATCCGAGTTTCCCTGAGTGCCCAAGCGAGAGAGAGAATGTGGGTTGCAAGAAGTTAGCCCAGTGGAGTCCGAGAGGTGAATGACCCCGGCATGATGATGATGATGGCTTGAGTAAAGTAGGAGATTGGAGAGTTTTGGAGAGAGGAAGATAAAGTGGAGAAGTGCGAAGTACAGTAGGAGATGAAAAGTTCTCGGGCTCAACCAAGAGTGCTCCATTGTAGAATGAATGAATAAATATAGAAAAGGTGGGTGAGGGTGAAAGAAGGGAAGTTTTTATTGGTTAAGTAGGAGAGACAGTGATAATAGTGGGAGAAATAGGGTGTCGGGGCTTGACCCAACGTGCGTGAGTTGAATAATTGAGCTGGGGTTGAGTTGATTTAGTTGGAGAAGTTACTTTAATGAGATTCAGGATGGCTTGCCAAGAAGGGGGCAAGGGATGGGGAGCAAGTTAATTTTTGGGTGGTATAAAATCGAAAGTGCTTGCATGTTTTGGGGTTGTATTTTTGGGTGGTAGTATTCGAAAATGGTATAGGGGGAATTAATTTTGGGTGGCATTGAGTCAAAAGGGGTACTGCTGGGGAAGTCTGTCAGTGGCAGAACCTGTAAGAAGGCTGTACTGTTATTATTATAGGAGTTACGTTAAAAGGTTGTTGTCTTGTACTTTGTCTGTGAAATTATACATTTTAATGGGAAGTGAAGCTAGGAATCTAGGTCAGGAGTGGTAGGGAGGCTGGACTGTGGACGAGCCGGCATGACCCACCTCCTCTACCAATCCTGATTTTAAGTGAATATTGGAATGGGTGCCTCTCTGTTGTTGGGGTGAAGGAGACAAGGGGCGGTGTAAAATTATGTTGAAAATTTTGATGAAGTTATCATGAAAGGTCTCAAGTTTTATAATTTGTTTTTCTGCTAATTGCTGCCAATAAGTATTTAGAGGGGGGATGTGGGCTAGAGCCTCCCCCACCCCCTTGATATAGTCCTGCCTCCCACTCTCCGGCGCTGTGATTGGCAGAGCCGCCCGCTAGGCCGCCCAACGTTCTGGCCGCGCAACTTGAATATTCCTTCCCTTCGCCTCCACTCTTCTCTCTCCATAATACGTTCCTGGAAGCTGGTTGCGAATGTTATTTAGTGGCTTACGGGAGTATAGGACTGGCACTGATGCATTAGACCCATTGCAGCCAGAGTGAAACGGCCTGTGAAGAGAGCGAGAGCAAGTTTAAATGTGAGGCGGTACACATAGCCGTCACCTCCGAAAACGGAGGCTTCTGATTAGTCGACCGGGAAGGCGTGGCATGTTTACCTCTCGAGCCCGGAATGTCAAACTCAGCTGGTTTAAAGGGGAGGTTAAAGGGAGCGCGTTGATTGGCTGGCGGCTTTTTTACCTTAATATGAATAAATTAATTAATAGACCTAACAAACGGCCAGTCTCCCCTTAAAGTTGGGATTTTGAATTAGTACTGGTTTAATTGATATAGGTTGATCTGGTTGACATGATCAACTGGTTGAGATGTCGGGCATTATTTTGTCTAGGTTTCGTTGTACTCGAATCATTGTTGTTAAATTCGAATAATTAGATTACCGTAATTACATAGATACAGACTAACCATTGCTATAAAAAGAAACATTAATTATGGATATGGGGTTCTGGGAATTCGTTTCTATACGGGACAATCGTTTGCGTAGTGTATATTGAAAACCATTTTAACCCTTTCACGCATTTATGACGCAGAGGTTGCCAGATTAGGAATACGAAATAGAGCTCTCTCACTCATATAATTACCTCTCCAAAATTAGTTTTCTGCCCACAGCTAACTCAAAGACAATTGCAGAGGTTGAAGTAACTAAACTAAAGGTTTCTATATAACCCTGATGGTAACAAAGGCTTTAAAGTATCCCCAATAGGCTCAAAATCGCGTCATATGCGTGAAAGGGTTAATATCGCGTTCAATGAGTTCGAGTTACCCCTTTTGTACCGGTGATGTACTTTGCCTTATATTCTGGCAACTATTAGACAATATTGTTCAGCTAAGGAAGGATTTCTACTCAATAAAAGGCTACAGACTGTCTCAATTCATCTTTTGTGCTACCATATATCCTTCCTAAGCTTATACAATCGTCTAAATGGAGCTAAAATCAAATAACAAAGTCGTCGCCGGTACAGAAGGGGTTAACTAAATACAAAAACAATTAATAATATATGAAGACGAAGAAATACTGTGATTGTTCGGCCTCACCAGCCAACCCCGGGGAGAAAATCAGACCTTCAAAGAAATCGGAATGACAAAGAAATATGAGTGTCCGCAAACACCGGGCTTAAGGGGAGGTTTTTAGTTTGGTCCCTAGATATCCTTCAAGCTTAAGATTACACCCCCTTGAGACTCTTTCAAGATAAATTTTTACATTTTTCGGTAGAAAAATGTCCCGGCTGAAAGCCGGTTCCTCTTAAATTACAGGCTCGCTATCGCTCGCCAAGATAAAATCGACACCTAAATGACACGAAAGGTCTTAAAATTGACAGACATGGGTTGAAAGTTCTTAAAATCGTCAGAATAATGGGGCGAACGGCTTACAATCTCAAAAGCAATGGGGCTAAACATGAGGGAGAAAGGGGTAAAGAAAAAAATCCCTCAAGTGGAAATCTCCCCTTAAACAAGATAAATCAGAGGAGAGCGTTTGTTTGGTCTATTAATTAATGTATTTATATATGTTTTTTAGTTTCCTTCCTAGACCTCCATCAAGCTTAGAAAAACACCCCCTAGACCCCCCTTCAAGATAAATTTGTACATTTTTCGGTAGAAAAATGTCCCGGCCGAAGGCCGGTTCCTCTTAAAATTGCAGACTTGCTTTCACTCGCCAGGAAAAAATCGATACCTAAATGGCACGAAAGGTCTTAAAATTGATAACGAAATGGGGCGAAAGGTGTTAAAATCGCCAAACTAATGGGCCGAACGTCTTATAATCTCAAAACTAGTGGTGCTAAACATTAGGGAGAAGGGGGTCCAGAAAAACGGTCTGCCATCCCTTAAACAAGAGAAATCAGAGGAGAGAGCCGTTTGTTCAGAATTGAGTGGTGGTTGTTGACTGAACCAGTGATGAAAAGGTTCCGCCTCCCTGTGTGTGTGGGCGTTGGTGGGCGGGTGTGGGCGGGGTTGGGGGGTGGGGGTCTGACGGTGAGGGTAGAGGGGTAGAAGGATAAGAGGAAGAAGGGGGGGGGGCTGCAGGTGGGGGTAGATAGGGGAGGGATATAAGGATAGGAGGAAGAAGGAGTGGGGGGGTTGGGGGGGCTGCAAGGGGGGGAGGGGTAGAAGGATTGGAGTACGAACGTTGTGGCTTGGCCGGGAGAAGAGATGTATTATTTGTCTGAGCATTACAAAAAGTTACAACAAATTATATATTTGAACTTTTAGTATAGGATTAGAGTAGGAAGTCTTGTGGTTAAGGGGGTAGGTGATATGTATTTATTTATTTATTCCTATATTTATCTATTATTATCCTGGTAACAAGAATATAGCGGTGAAGATGCCATGGTACTGAAAGGGTAACTCCCTTATACACCAAGGCTCGAACCCAGGCCAGTAATGCAGCACTCCAATACTTTACCCACTAGACAACCGAGGAGCTTAAAAGTAATGACTACATTTGGAATCAATTCCATCCACCACCACCCACTCCGACTCGTGGTCACGTAGCTTGATGTCATACACACATACACCTTACACACAAACACTAGAAACTAAGTACTAAATTAGGATACTTGTCATCTGGGGCACAATTAAGGGAGCCAACCTCGCTTGATTTCTCTTTCTCTCCCTCTCTCTTTGGCTTGTATCCATTCGGCCCCATTCAGCCTACTGTTTTAAAACGTTTACCCCCATCCAGGTGTCAATATTTTCTTGGCGAGTGGTAGCGAGCCAGCATATATATATTTTAGTTTTGACAGCAAGCTAAATCTGTAAATTTTTCGATAGAAAAATGTCTCCGGCGAAGCCGGATTTCTCCATACAAAGCTGGCTCGCTATCGCTCGCCAGGAAGTAATCGACACCTGTATGGGGATAAACGACTTAAAACAGTTGGCTGAATGGGGCCAAATGGATACAAGCCAAGGAAAGAGAGAAAAGGAGAGAAAGATAAAAAAAACAACTCTCTGAATAAACCCAACCGGTAACTCTCCTATACAGTTCATACTCCCTTCCTTCCTGGCCCCTAGCCTCTCCATTGCCCTCACCTGCCATACACATCAGACAGAAGAGGCGTTGACTGCCCACAACTTTAATTCAACAAAGTTTAGATGGGTCTCCGGCATCCTGCGAAAAGTGAGTTTGGACTGCTGATAAACTGGAGTGCTTTGTATATAACCTGATTTTTGTATATATCCTGATTGGAGCGTTTTGTGTATAACCTAATTGGAACAATCTGTATATAACCTGATTTTGTTATATAACCTGATATGAGCGTTTTGTATATAACCTGATTGGAGCATTTTGTATATAACCTGATTTATTATATAACCTGATTGGAGCATTTTGTATATAACCTGATTTATTATATAACCTGATTGGAGCATTTTGTATATAACCTGATTTTTGTTTTATATAACCTGATTGGAGCACTTTGTATATAACCTGATTTTTGTATATAACCTGATTGGAGAGTTTTGTATATAACCTGGTTTTCATTATTATCTCCGCTAAAAGAAGTTTGTGGAGATTCGGGTCATTATCTGTCTGTGTCTCAATGTGTTTTTAGTTTATTTATTGCTTGTTAGTAGGATTTTTGAAAACATAACGATTGGACTTAGATGAAACCTCGGCAGTACCTTCATGTGCTACCCAAGAAGAAACTAAAATTTTGGTTATCATTCGATGACACCCTCCCCCACCCCCTCCTAAATTATACCTCCCAAAATGATACTGACAAATAATTTGTCAAGATTCCTGGGACTCAGTTTTAGGCATTCTGGTTAACTAAAGTCTTAGAACTTACATACAAATCAACAACAAATATGAATGAGTGACAATAGAAATCCTGTAAAAAGAGAGATCGGCTATCTTTTTCTGTGGACGCCATTTTAATAATTATTATGGCATGTAGGTGGCCTTATGAAATAATACTGAAACTAAGCACAAGGCCAAATTATTTCCAATAATATCTCTCATAGCCTAAATACCAGAAACTGTATCTGAGTCATTTCAACTATTGTGTCCAGTGTTTTGACCACTGGGCATCCTCTCACCTGACATTTTACAGCAAGTGACATCTACAAACTTCACTCTAGTAGATCCTTAAATCTGAATAAGACTGTAATTATTAAAACTTAACACAACGACTATATATATATATATATATATATATATATATATATCATAGACATATATATATATATATATATATATATATATATATAAGGGGAGGTGTGGCGGAGTGGTCTTGCCACTGGACTGGTAATCCAATGGACCCGGGTTCGAATCCCAATATGTCAATGGGAAGATATTATTGGGATGGAATTTGTGCTGTACCTAGTATCAGTGCATTACCACAGCACACCGAAATGCCCAAAAAATACCCTCATTGTTCCCTGATTAAATAGCATTGTATGAATATTCCCATATTAAAAAATATGCTACAGGGGGGCAATGCCTAGTGAGTTAATTGCTCAATAGGTGGCGTTCTGAGAGTGAGGGTCCGAGTGTGGGGGGAGAGACTGTGAAGCGCAGAGGCGAGGCAGCTTCAGAGATGGGATTGCTTCGAGCCGTGAAGCTTCGCATGTCTCACTCCCTAGACTGGAGCAAGACCTCACAGGCCTCACCGTGTTCAGCGGTAGAGTGTAAAGGCTATCAGCCTATGCCCGAGAGGGAGTAGTTGGAATATAGAAAAAAAAAAAAAAAAAAAAAAAAACAGTACAGTATATTAAAACTCGCAGGAGAAAATACTACATAATTTTATTACACGTATTTGTGGTTTAGTCTCCACACACACACACACACACACATATATATATATATGATTGTTTTCCTCCTAGAATTGGAACCAGCCACATTTAACAGGTAACGTGAGGTCCATTACAGTGGTAAGTCTTCCCCCTAGTTGGGTATAGACCCGGAGGCCGCCTAAGTCAAATTGAGAGGGGAGATTCTATCATCCTCTTGCCTGTGATGGATGGGTCCCAGCCTCCCTCACCAGGCCCCTGATTGATTGCTGTTTGGCCCCAAGGTTTCCCTTGCTCTCTCACTCTCACGTACTCTCTCTCTATATATCTCTCTCTCTCTCACTCTCTCTCTCTCTCTACTAGAATTGAGTTATGACCACTTCGTTTGGATCGTAAGGTCTGTGTGGCTAGTGTATCTATGTACATTTCTCTCTCACACACACACACTCTCTCTCTCTCTTCATCCCTCATTGTCTTTTCTCTCTCTCTCTCTCTCTCTCTCTCTCTCTCTCTCTTTCTCGCTCTCTCTCTTGAATAGCAGATGCCATTCAATGCTGACTAATGCCAGGTCTAACAATAGGTAATACACACACAATTAATATGAATACAAGACGAAAGGCCAGCCAATTAAAAGAAGTGCATTAGTTAAAGAATTGGGGGATCTAATATCTAAAAACTTAGAGACCTCAGATAAATGTGCAGCAGCTGCGAACAAGGCCAATGGAACATTGGAATAAATTAAAAGAAATTTTACTTATAACAATGAGAACATTTTAGTACCGATATTTAATAGCATAGTGAGGTCCCATCTTGAATATGGCGTGAAATTTTGGTCTCCTTAGCTGAACAAGGATATTGAGAAACTCGAGTCAGTGCAGCGTAAAGCAACACAGGGGAGGTGTGGCAGTGTGGGCTTGCCACTGGACTGGTAATCCAATGGACCCGGGTTCGAATCCCAATATGTCAATGGGAAGATATTATTGGGATGGAATTTGTGCTGTACCTAGTTTCATTGCATTACCACAGCACACCGAAATGCCAAGAAAATACCCTCATTGTTCCCTGATTAAATAACATTGTATAAATATTCCCATATTCAAAATATGTTTCAGGGGGGGGCAATGCCTAGTGAGTTATTTGCTCAATAGGTGGCGTTCTGAGAGTGAGGGTCCGAGTGTGGGGGGTCAGACTGTGAAGCGCAGAGGCGGAGCAGCTTCAGAAGATGGGGTTGCTTCGAGCCGGGGTGCTTCGCATGTCTCACTCCCTAGACTGGAACAAGACCTCACGGGCCTCACCGTGTTCAGCGGTGTAGTGTAAAGGCTCTTAGCCTATGCCCGAGAGGGAGTAGTTGGAATATATAAAAAAAAAAAAAAAAAAAAAAAACTCACCGAGCAATAAATCATATCATGAAAGAATAAACACACATATTTTTTTCTCTCAAGAAAAGAAGATTGCGAGATCAATTAATTGAGTGTTTCAAGATATTAAAGGGCTTTGACCAAATTGATGTAGATTAACTTCAAATTCAATAATAATTCATCAACTCGGGAAAATGGAGTGAAATTAATAACCAGGAGGACGAATCTCAATGTCACAAAGCACTTCTTCCCCTACAGTGTGGTCAACGAGTAGAACAAACTGCTAGAAAGTGGTTCAATGTAATAAAATTGACAAATTCAAAAGATAAATCTAAACATCCATTTCAATGAGGTTGGAGTAATATAGGCAAAAACAAGACAAAAACAACAGTTAAGCATCGGTAGGATACAATATTTCTCGACTTCATTCTTCACCATGAATTTCCCAGTAAAAAAATTCTCATTCTGCTGGGGGCTTTGTATCCCCAACTAATTGACATGCCGACCAAGGTCGGAGGGACTGGTGGGTGGGGAGAGAACCTTCTGCTTTGCTATCCTTGCCTTCCACTTTGTAGCAAATTCTATGTTAGCATTAAGTTCGAACTGCCTAGTAGGGACCGCAATGACTGTGCAGCCTGGCTATTCGGCTCATGGTCGAGTGGATACGGTGCCAAACTCCACACAAATATTTGGAGTGAATGGGTTCAAATCCTGGTCAGGATACCTCTCTCGCAATCTTGACTGACATCAGAATTAAACTTGATCAGTTTTTGCTTTCTGTTTTGCCACATACTGTCCAATTAAAGATATATTATATAAACAAATATTTTAAGTTTGTTACCTTTGTTGTAACCTTTATTTACAAAAAACAACAAAATCTCAAACAGTGTGTATTGTATTTGTATTCGTTATCACATATGAGTTTCTATTCTGAAGCTTCAAATTATTTTAATTTTAATGAGTAGCTGTGTCAGATAAATAAGCATCATGGCTGTTAAGTTATTTCCGATGAAAAAGATAAACCAACTTTTTCTTTGATGTGAAGAAGGCGAGGATATTATATACCTATATTTGTTTCATGTAGAGCATATAAGAGATTTATCACTTTCCTCGTGAAAACATTTTTACATTGGTGAAAATGAATAATAATTGATTCTCAGAATTCACAACAGAGCAGAGTTCCCAGAATTGACGAGACTTAACACCTTACGAGCGGCCTATGCGGTTTATTTATATGTACCGCCCAGCGGGGTGTTTTTGGCCAAAATAGGGCTGTTTACGTGATCATTTACATGCCTAAATAAGACCCAGAACGTAAAACAAGTACCTATCCCTGAAAGGGCATAAACAGAGCTTTCGAATGACACCATAACGATCCTTTTATGATGGCTAGTTTTCTTGCAGTAACCGTGCAACGCGAGTGCAAAAAGCATGTAATTAGCCACTTTCCCGATACAATTCCTTATATAGCGAGTGAGAGAGGGAGGAGGGAGCTGGGATTCGTGTCAGTATGTTCGCCGCGGTGGTCTGGAGCAGTCATACGCTCGCTACTCTCCTGCCACCACTTGTCTCTCTCTCTCAGCAACATTACGTGCTGAAATTGCCACTCGAGTTATGTCGAGCGCCGCCACATAGTCCAGCTTTATTTAACTCGACTTATGTGGTGAGCCGCTAATTAAGGGTTAAGGGCTGGTAGTGCTTGTTTTTTTGTCTATATATTTATTTATTCATTTATGTTTTTAGTTTCCTCGCTAGACCTCCATCACGCTTAAAAAACACCCCTTAGACCCCCTTTCAAGAAAAATGTGTACATTTTTCGGTAGAAAAATTTCCCAGCCAAAGGCCGGTTCCTTCTAAAATTAGAGGCTCGCTATCGATCGCCAAGAAAAATCGACAATTAAAGGGCACGAAAGATCTTAATATTGACAACAAAATGAGGCGAAACGTCTCAAAATCGCCAAACTAACTAACGAACGTTTTAACCCTTAACTGGCGGCGCCCGGCTATAGCCGGACAAGAGAACCAAGGACTATGTGGCGAGGCCCGGCTATAGTCGCATGCAATTTTGAGCACGTAATGTGCTCTGAGAGAGAGCGGAGCGGTGGGAGGAGCGTAGGTTACCTCATGACCGCTCGCCACGGTGGCCGTGGAGCTACTGAGATGTACTGCACCCTACTCCACCCTCCCTCACTCGTTTCACACGTAATAATGTATGGAAATGACCGTATTTTTCCGATTTTGCCCTTCGGTTGCACGATCGTTGCAAGACAACCAGTGATCGTAGAAGGATGGTTCTGGTGTCATTGGAAAGCTGAATTAACGCCCTTTCAGAGATACATACTTATATTACGCTCTGGCTCTCGTTTATGCATGAAAACGAGCACGGAAACAAGCTCATTTACGGTAAAACCCCCCGCTGGGCGGCACAGTCAAATATACTCCACCAACCCGCTCTTTGAGTGTTAAAATCTCAAAGCTAATATGCTAAACATGGGGGAGAAGGGGGTCCAGCAAAAGCGAGTACTACCCCCTTGTTTAGGACACCACCGCCTTTTATGTAGCTTACAATAGTGACAATGGTGCCAAAAATATCCTTCAGGAACTCTGGAAGTGCCTTTGATGCCAGAGCGTTTAGATCGAACATGCTGTGTACACCCATCGTTAAGAGGAGGCTGGCCGTTTGTTTGGGCTATTAATTCATGTATCCATATGTTATTTTAGTTTCTTCCCTAGACCTCCATCAAGCTTACAAAAATACCCCCTAGACCCCCCTTCAAGATAAATGTTTATATTTTTCGGTTAAAAAAAAATCCCCGCCAAAGGCCGGATCCTCTTAAAATTGCAGGCTCGCTATCACTCGCCAGGAAATAATCGACACCTAATTGGCACGAAAGGTCTTAAAATTATCAAGTAAATGGGGCGAAAGGTGTTAACATTGCCAAACTAATGGGCCGAACGTCTTATAATCTCAAACCTAGTGGGGCTAAACATTAGGGAGATGGGGGTACAGAAAAACGGTCTGCCTCCCCTTAAAGGAGTAAAGAGACATACAAGATTGGAAGTATAAATTAAACACAAGCATTACAAGGACAAGTAATATATTCGATTTTCATTACACAAATAACACCAACTAAAGTAATTTAAGAAAATTGGTCGTGCACTTTTCGGAGCTATGTATTAATATACTTTTTCACAATATTTCTTTTGAGTAAAAGGGATCATTCAATAACAAAAAACTGGGCTGAGTTCAGCTACAATTCGCTATGCAATGTGAGGCAGCGCATGTATTGTTGTGTACCAAATTACTATGGACACAATACTATATATTTAGAGATGTAAGGAAGCAATGCAAATTTGGCTGCCTCCAGATGTGAATGCAACCAAGTTAAATTATCGAACGCGTATTGTACCTTTTCTTTATTTATTGGGCTAATCAATACGGTGTTGTGTCTGGCAACACACGCCAGGTTGTTGGTACATATCATTACGTTGCCTTACGTAATGATTAAGGGGCGTTACAGGCTTTTTTCTCTCCTGAACGGTGGCGAGCCAGCATATATATAATTATTTTGTTTTACAGCAAGCTAACTTTGTAAATTTTTCGATAGAAAAATGTCTCCGACGAAGCCTGATTTCTCCATACAATGCTGGCTCGCTATCGCTCGCCAGGAAGAAATCGACACCTCGATGGGGATAAACATCTTAAAACAGTTGGCTGAATGGGACCAAATGGATACAAGCCAGAGAAAGAGAGAAAAGGAGAGAAAGAGGAAAACAAGCAGGTGACCCCCCATAACGAATTGTGATTGAATGCAGCCCTGGTGTTTGTGTTGCGACAGTTCTTGTGTTTGAATAATGCCTCAGGTTTTGTTGAAATTACAAATTAGTATATATGATGAGTCTGAAGTACAGTAATTAACATCAATACAATATTTATATTTGTGATATCACAATAAATGTTATTTGCATAACTAACGCTAATAAGCATGTCAAACACACACACGCGGAATTTACTTACATATTTTCATCCTGGGAATTAATTGTAACGTTATCAAGTTTGGTATAACAAATTTGGCTCAGAGTTTAATGCAGTAGTATATTAATAATATAACATTTGTCAGATGTTCTATGAAATAGAGATATATCAGGTGATGAATTATATGAGAAAAGTGAATCTATGTGAAATGTACATGATGTATAATATTCATACACTGCAACAACACTGGTATGCATACGACAGGTATATATTAATGTACATGGTGTATAATATTCATACACTGCAACAACACTGGTATGCATACGACAGGTATATATTAATGTACATGGTGTATAATATTCATACACTGCAACAACACTGGTATGCATACGACAGGTATATATTAATGTACATGATGTATAATATTCATACACTGCAACAACACTCGTATGCATACGACAGGTATATATTAATTTGCTAAACATTTTAGAAAGCTTCATAAGCGTTGTATTTAATACAAAATAAAATTATATAATAACAACCGTGAACATGTTCTAAAAGCATGAAAACGGTTCAAATATTACACAAAACTATTGTTACAGACTTCTTATACGTACTACTGCCATTACCCATGATTTATAAACTACACACCCATATTAACCCTTTGAGTACCAGCGACGTGCGGTATATTATAATTCTAGCTATATTTAGACGCTATTATGCAGCTTAGGAAGGATCTGTGGTAGTTAAAAGGGTTGGTTGAGAAAATTTGAAGCCTTATTATTGCTAGAGGTCCTTCCTAAGCTGAATAATATCGTCTAATAGTTGCCAGAATACGATGAAAAAGACGTCACTGGTACTGTACGGGTTAAATAGTATAGTGGTTGAATTATCACATAGAGCAGCTCACCACCTTATTCAAATAGATGCATGTATTATTCCTGGTATATTTTACTGTGTTGAAATATGAATACCAACAAAAGTGCGTGCGGGGGTTAATTAAGAAGCATAGCGCCTTAAAAATGAGCGGAAACAGGAAATTAAGCATCTGATATATTACAGGCGTTAAAGTGCCACAGCATAAAGTTCGGCCGTTCTTTCCTTGTGGGTCATATAGCATTAATTAACTAAAGTTGTATATGTAACATGCTCGGCTACGAGTATTAAGGGGGAAGTGCTTGGTTTTTGGTCTATTGTATATATTTATTTATTTATTTTTGAGTTTCCTCGCTAGACATCCAGCCTAGAGGCAATCGATGCATTAAACTGATGTTATATTGTATTTGATTGTATTTGGTTTTATTGTGGGACTGCTTTACAATTGAATAATGGATTTGTTAGTCCCGCCCCTTCCCCACCCTCTCAGGTCTTAACAGCTTTCCAATAATAGAAGGGGGGAGGGAGGGTATCAATCCCTACCAGAGAAAGGAAAATGAGGAGGCCGCGGTGGTGATTGTAGGGATAGAACACCTGCAGGGGAGATGGGTCATTTTTCTGGTCCCCTTTCTCCCTACTGTTTAGCCCCACTAGTTTTGAGATTAAAAGACGTTCGGGCCGTTAGTTTGGCGATTTTAACACCTTTCGCCCCATTTCGTTGTCAATTTTAAGACCTTTCGTGCCATTTAGGTGTCTATTATTTCCTGGCCAGCGATAGCGAGCCTGCAATTTTAAGAGGAACCGGCTTTCGACCGGGAAATTTTTCTACCGAAAAATGTACAAATTTATCTTAAAGGAGGGTCTAATTTTGTTTTCTTTCTAAGCTTGATGAAGGTCTAGGGAGGAAAGTAAACAAAAATATGAATAAATGAATTAATAGACCAAACAAACGGTCAGTCTCCCCTTAACAGCTTTCCAATAATTGAAGGGGGGGGGGGTATCAATCCCTACCTGAGAGAGGAGAATGAGGAGGCCGCGGTGGTGATTGTAGGGATAGAACACCTTAAGGGAGCCCACCTCGCTTTTTTTTTCTCTCTCTCCCTCTCTCTTTGGCTTGTATACATTCGGCCACATTCAGCCTACTGTTTTAAGACGTTTACCCCCATCCAGGTGTCAATATTCTCCTGGCGAGCGGTAGCGAGCCAGCATATATATATATTTTTGTTTTTACAGGAAGCTAAATTTGTATATTTTTCGATAGAAAAATTTCACCGGCAAAGCCGGATTTCTCCATACAATGCTGGCTCGCTATCGCTCGCCAGGAAAAAATCGACACCTGGATTGGGATAAACGTCTTAAAACAGTTGGCTGAATGGGGCCAAATGGATACAACCCAGAGAGAAAACAAATAGGTAGGCCCCCTTAACAGTATTCCAATAATAGAAAGGGGGAAAGATATCGATCGCTACCTGAGAGAGGAAAATGAGGAGGCCGGTGGTGATTGTACAAATAAAACATCCGAAGAGAAAGCCAACCCAACACCCAGGTATCACTAACACCTGTAGGCATAATTAATGGTGAGAATTATTTGAAACACACACACACACACACACAGAAAGAGAGAGATGAAGGAAGACATATTGCATCTTCTTCGGAAATGCCTTCTCCTGCTTCTGAGGTCTGGAGATTTGCTTCCTCAAGTTTCCCTGACACGTCTTCCATTATCACACCTTCACTTCCACACCGGGTCTCGCTTACTTAACCCCTTCACCACCATGGCGTAATTTTCATAATATTCTCGTTACGATTAGACGATATTTCTTAGTTTATAACCTACCTCTACGACTCAAATACGATCTCAATATGCCCTCTCAATAACATAGGTCCTTCTTGAAATGCATAAAATCGTCTAATTTTAGCCAGAACCAAAGGTAAAAAGGCGTCATGGTGTTGAAGAGGTTAATCTCATTATTTCTTTGGAATGTTTCTTCTATTTTATCTTCCACTCTTTCATTATTCCCTCTTGCGTCTTTTCCTTTATCTCGGTTACTATTTGTATCTCCTAATTTCACTTCCACACCGGGTCTCCATCACTTCTCATTATATACACCTCAAGCATGTTTCTTCTTTTATCTCTTTCACTCTTTCATTAATCCCTCCTGTGTGCTTTTTTTCATCCCGTTTAATACTTTTCTCTCTTAATTTCACATCCACAACTGGTCTCGTTCACTTCTCACTACTCCTTCAGAATGATTCTTTCACTCTTTCATTAATCCCTCTTGTGTGTTTTTCTTTGTCTCGTTTACTCCTTTTCTCTCCCAATTTAACTTCCACATCTGATCTCGATAACTTCTAATTATATACCCCTCATAATGTATATACCCCTCATAATGTATATACCCCTCATAATGTATATACCCCTCATAATGTATATACCCCTCATAATGTATCTTCTGTTATCCCTTTTACTCTTTCATTATTCCCTCCTGCGTGTTTCCTTCATCTCGTTTACTCCTTTTCTTTCCTAATTTCACTTTCATACGGGGTCTGGCTCACTTCTCATTACTCCCTCATAATGTTTCTTCTATTTTATCTTTCACTCTATCATTATTCCATCCTGTGTGTTTTCCTTCATCTCGTTTACTCCTTTTCTCTCCTATGTATTTTCATAAATTCTTCCTATTTTTATCCTTTATCTCTTTTACTCTATCAGCATTTCCTTCTACCCTTTCTTCTTTCTTCTACCATAATGTCCTTTTATGTTCCTCCTTTCTTCTCCTTTATGCTATCAAAATGTCCTCCCTACGTTTTCTTCCTTCTCTTCTTTACTCGTTTTCCTTGCAATGTCCACATTACTTCCCTCCCCCCCAAAACATTACTCCTTTATACTCTATATTATATATATTCTGTCTCTTTTACACTTTGTGTGTCTTTTAACTCCTCTATCTTAGATATTTTGCTTTGCTATGGCCTCCAAGTGCTCTCTCGTTTGTTTACACTCATACCTTTTCCACTAATAATTCCGTTTTACGATTCCATTTATCTTTCGGTTTCTCTTTCTTTTTTCAACCCATCGTTTGTCTTATTTTTGTGAGCCATTCGAAAGTTGTTGATATTCTTCTCTTCCTTCCTCATCCCTTTTATTTGCCTTGCCTCCATTCGCACGACCTTTCTCTCCTTCCTCGTTCCCCTTTAAGGGAGCCCACCTCGCTTTACTTATCTTTCTCTCCCTCTCTCTTTGGGTTGTATCCATTCGGCCCTATTCAGCCAACTGTTTTAAGACGTTTTTCCCCATCCAGGTGTCGATATCTTCCTGGCGAGCGACAGCGAGCCAGCATTATATTGAGAAATTCGGCTTCGCCGGAGACATTTTTCTATCGAAAAATGTACAAATTTAGCTTGCTCTTAAAACAGAAATATATAATATGATGGCTCGCTACCGCTCACCAATAACATATTGACACCTGGATGGGGGTAAACTTCTTAAAACAGTAGGCTGAGTGGGGCCGAATGAATACAAGCCAAAGAGAGAGGGAGAGAAAGAGAAAACAAAAGCGAGGTGGGCTCCTTTAAATATCGGTTCCTATGACCTTTTGTCCCCAACTTCTGTTTTTCGACTTGCCCTGTCCAACTTGTTTTCATTGTTTCGGCGACAGCTTTATCTGATTCCATTTTCCTTTTTACAGCATTGTGTCTATAACATGTACAATAATATAATGTGCGGTTTTAATTTATATTCCATCGACTCTAATAAAAGCTATACACATAAGAAGAAGAATAATTTGTGTACATTTAACCTCTTCAGTACTAATGACGTAATATTAATTATATTCTGGTAACTGTTAGATTGTTTTATTCAGCTTAGGAAGGACCTCTGACAATTAAAAGGCTACAGACCATATAATTTAATCCTGTGAGCTAACACAGATCCTTCCTAAGCTGAAAAAATTGTCTAATTGTTTTCAGAAAACGATGAAAAATACGTCACCGGTACTAAATGAGTTAAGGAAGCACATGTATTACATGTAGGACAGACGTGTTCTAAGAGCCTGTTGAAAAGTACGAAATATTTTGCAGATTGATTATTACATACTGATAAATAATGTGTACCAGTTTTGTTACAATATTATGTGTTTTGTATTGCATACACCAACTTTACAGTATTTAAATTACTTCTATATTTGTTCTTACATTTATCGAGCCTTTCTCTACAAAGTGTCAACCTTCCCTTTCACCTTTCCCCCATTCTTTCCTTTACATATATATTGTAATCATCTACTAATTTACTATTTCTACTTCCAACTTCTTCAATTGGTATCTTGATTGTTGAAACTTCCCTTTCTTGATTGTATATATTAAATATTTACTCTCCTAGCATCTCACCTTCATTTATATATTTATTTTATTTTTAATTTGTCGTCAATACTTCCCACTATTTTGCTCTAATCGAATTATGCCTGCCACTCTAGATTCTGACTTCCGGTAATATTGCAATAAACAGTTTCACCCCTTTCACCTACGAAAATTCCTCATTCCCAAGTATCTCTCTCCCAACTCACTCTCGGTCTCTGTCTCTCAACCAATAATATCAAACTCTAAGATTACAGATCAGAAGGTTATAATATCTAAAATCCTAAAATCCTCAGAGCAATGTGTGGCTGCAGCAAATAAGGCTAACAGAGCCTTGGGATATATCAACATATATATTACCTTCTAAAATAGGAACACTATTGTACCGTTATTCAAAATCATTGCAAGACCCCATCTTGAATATGGCGTTCAGTTCTGGTCCATGTATCTCAACATGGGCATTGAAAAACTCGAATCTGTGCAGCGTAGAACAACTTAACTAATCCTCTCTCTTAGAATCCTACCATATTGTGAATGATTAAAGAAATTTAATTTGTTCTCGCTGAATAAAAGAATGTTACGAGGCTAACTTATCGAGTGTTTTAAAACACTTAGCCTATAGGCTTTGACAGACTAGATATCAATGTACTGTTCACGATTAATAACAATGCTGTAACCCGAGGTAATGGAATTAATTTAAATTAAATAAAGCATGCCTAGATCTCGCACAATTCTTCTTCACACACAGTAGTCAAAGAGTGGAATAGTTTACCAAGGAAGGTGGTCGATAGTAATGCAACTGATACGTTTAACAAGGGACTGGACCCAGATCATCTGATGGAGATTAGATTAGTATGAATGAATATATTTATAATTATTAGTAGGTATATAAGTGTAAGTTTCCTTTTAGACTAATTTGTTTCCATATTATACAAACACTTTCCATATTATACAAACACTTTCCATATTATACAAACACTTTCCATATTATACAAACACTTTCCATATTATACAAACACTTTCCATATTATACAAACACTTTCCATATTATACAAACACTTTCCATATTATACAAACACTTTCCATATTATACAAACACTTTCCATATTATACAAACACTTTCCATATTATACAAACACTTTCCATATTATACAAACACTTTCCATATTATACAAACACTTTCCATATTATACAAACACTTTCCATATTATACAAACACTTTCCATATTATACAAACACTTTCCATATTATACAAACACTTTCCATATTATACAAACACTTTCCATATTATACAAACACTTTCCATATTATACAAACACTTTCCATATTATACAAACACTTTCCATTTTGAAGTCCCCTATTTCCGGTACGGCTTTTTAGTCGGAGGTTGGGAGAGAGCCTTCTACCTTGCTGTCCTATTCTTACACTATAAACAGTCCCTGTCGCTAGTAGCATCAAGGTCGGACTACCTAGTAGAGACCGCAAGGTCTGTGACGTCCGAGTATCTGTTTTTTTTTTTTTTTTTTTTTTTTTCTATATTCCAACTACTCCCTCTCGGGAATAGGCTGATAGCCTTTACACTCTACTGCTGAACACGGTGAGGCCCGTGAGGTCTTGTTCCAGTCAAGGGAGTGAGACATGCGAAGCACCCATTCACGGCTCGAACCCAACTCCATCTCTGAAGCTGCTTCGCCTCTGCGCTTCACAGTCTCACTCCCCAGGCTCGACCCTCACTCTCAGAATGCCACCTATTGAGCAATTAACTCACTATAGGCATTGCCCCCCTGTAGCATATTTTGAATATGGGAATATTCATACAGTGCTATTTAATCAGGGAACAATGAGGGTATTTTGTTTTGGTATTTCTGTGTGCTGTGGTAATGCACTGAAACTAGGTACAGCACAAATTCCATCTGTGTAGCTGTAACTAACTCTAATGATCTCTCTCTCTCTCTCTCTTTCTCTCTCTCTCTCTCTCTCTCTCTCTCTCTTCTTCTTCTTCTTTTATATCCTTTCCTTCAACTTTCCTTTTCTATCGGATATGCCATCTCTAGAATTAAGTCCTGACCACCTCGTTTGGATCGTAAGGTCTGTGTGGTCAGGGTATCTATGTAAAACAAATGTCTCTCCCTCTCTCTCTCTCTCACTCACTCACTCTCACTCTCTCTCTCTCTCTCTCTCTCTCTCTCTCTCACACACTCTCACTCTCTCTCTCTCTCTCTCTAACTCTCTCTCTCACACACTCACACTCTGTCTCTCTCTCTCTCTCTCCCGCTGGTAAACGAGAGTGCCACAGTCGGGTGAAGGGCATGATGAACGGCGGCGCCCGGAGAAATATGAACCTGGAAGAGAGCAAGCAGTAAGCCAAACTCCTGCAGGCGCTGACGAATGTTACGCCACGATCACGGGGTAGGCGCTTCTCTAGTTATTAGCCAGGCACCGGGCGAGAAGGAGAAGCCAGGGACATTATTTATTAATTTACTTATTTTGTTGTTCTATGTGGGTGAGGGGGACAAAAGGCAGAACTGCTTGTAGCGAGTGCCTCCCCCATAGTTGAAAGAGTGACAGGGCCAAAATTAAGGGACGTTCGAGCCAAAATGCCTGGACACACGGAGTTTGAAGCAATTTAAGTCATAGGAGGAGGGAGAGAATGATTCGGGGAGAGAGTTCCAGAGTTCAGCTGTTGAACAGAAGAAATACTGAGAGTAATGTTTCACTCTTGGGTTGGAGAGTTGCACAGAGTAGGGGTGGGATTGTGTTGCAAGGCGGGTACTACGTACCTTACGCAGAGGAGGTGGCGGTATACACTGGGAGAGCTCTGAGGAGCACTGATTATTGTAGTAGCGATAGAATAGCGAGAGAGATGCAACATTGCGGCGAAGAGAGAGAGATTGCAGAGAGTTGGTGAGTGGATGGGAATTAATGATACGAAGGGCCTTCCTTTCTACTTTGTCTAGGAGTGCGGTGTGAGAGGATCCTCTCGACACATGTGAACAATACTCAATACAAGAACGCACTGTGCCCCTGTACAGAGCAAGAAGCTGTGCAGGGGTAAAGAACCCCCTGAGGCGGTTGAGCACACTCAGCTTCTGTGAGGCAGCTTTAGCAAGACTGGTAATATGGTCCTTCCAAGTGAGAGCAAAAGAAAAAGAGACACCAAGAATATTGAGAGAAGATGAAGGATTGATGTAATATATTTTAATAATATACGTAAATATGTTTACATTATGGTGTATTTTACCTCTAGAACGAGGATAAATGTATATCAATATTGATGACAACACACAATAAGCATACTATAAATATATATACACGTGTGCCTTTGAGCAACATAAGTCTATTACACAATACGAGTTGCGTACGGCTTAACCCTGCTCAGGCATATTGGACCAATATGGGCCAAAAAATATGCGTAAAACAGGTTTTTTGCGAATATTTCACGGTCGGAGGCCGATGGCAAGAAATTTTGAAGACGAGCAGTCAGTCTGCATCGTCCTACAACTGGGAGAGGGTATGAGCCGCCGCTCTCTCTCCTTCCCTTTCCTGTACCAACCTGTCCGGTCACCATATGGGGTCCATAATCCCAAATGTGTACTACAAATTTCCCCTTCCTATCAAACTTTTTTTTAGCCCCAGAGTTCTGCCTTGTTGTCACCCTAGACCCTCAGCCATACCCTCCACAGCCCTGCAACCAAATTAATCCAGCTTATGTAATGTATGAGATATGCCTCACTTGTTGACCCTTTTTTTCACTATTTTTTGTGTTTTTTTTTTTATACATGACTTAATATTTACAGTAGTGTAATTTGCTCTTAACATAATATTAACACCTTAAGAGCGGGTGGAGGAGTATATTTGATGTGCCGCCCAGCGGGGGGTTTTACCGTAAACGAGCTTGTTTCCGTGCTTGTTTTCATGTATAAACAAGAGCCAGAGCGTAATACAAGTATGCATCCCTGAAAGGGAGTTAATTCAGCTTTCCAATGACACCAGAACCATCCTTCTACGATCACTGGCTGTCTTGCAACGATCGTGCAACCGAAGGGCAAAATCGGTAAAATACGGTAATTTTCTTACATTATTACGTGTGAAACGAGTGAGAGAGGGTGGAGTACAGAGGAGTACATCTCAGTAGCTCCACGGCCACCGTGGCGAGCGGTCATGAGGTAACCTACGCTCCTCCCACTGCTCCGCTCTCTCTCAGAGCACATTACGTGCTCAAAATTGCACTCGACAATAGCCGTGACCCGCCACATAGGCCACATTTACTTAACTCGACAATAGCCGGGTGCCGCCAGTTAAGGGTTAAGCATTAATTGTAGTTTCTATTGGTAACAAGAAATTTAAAATCCATCAATCAGTATTCGGGTGAGAGCCGTTTAAAGTGTCGGTCCCCATATGGGGCCACATTGCTAATTTCGTTACACTTCTGGAACATTACCTGAGCAGGGTTAAGGGGGGATGGTTCACTTTTTGGGCGATTTTTGCATGTATTTATGATGTTTCTAGTTTCCTCCCTAGACCTCCATCAAATTAAAAAAAAAAGCATTCATTAGGTTCCCCTAACAGAATAATTTGTAAATTTTTCGGTAGAAAAATTTCCCGGCCGTAGGCCGGTTCTTCCAACATTACAGGCTGACTATCATTCGCCAGGGAAAAAATCGACACCGAAATATCACAAAAGGTCTAAATATTGACGACGAAATGGGGCGAAAGGTCTTAAAATCGCCAAACTAATGGGTTGAGCGTCTTAAAATCACATAACTAAAGGGGCTAAACACGAGGGAGAAAAGGGTCCAGAAAAACGGCCCATCTCCCCTAAAATAAAATTAACTTGAAGCGAAAGAAATTGCTTTCATTTGGTTGATATGATATTATAGTAAACGAAAGTGAAATATTAGTATTCCTCTGAAATATTTCACTTCAATAATAATATCAAGTGACTTTGTTATTACATTAGGCATAAATATGTACATAATAGTAAATTATTGGACATTTATTATAGTAGTTCCTTGTATGTATGTATATACTCAGGCACATACCCCATTGCTGGAGGTGGCCGACACAAGACAGAGCCCGAACAGAAACAACATTTAAAGTTCCTAGTCTCAGGGTCAGGGACCACTTTCGCGTTCCCTCGCCCGTTTCTCTGTCTCGTCGAGTCGGATAATTATACAAGGGGAGGAGGATTCCTAGCCTCCTGCTCCCTTGTAAATACAGTAATAACGTGGTTACATACCACGATTTTTAAGGGGGAATGGGCCGATTTTCTGGACCACATTCTCCCTCATGTTTAGCCCCATTAGTTTTCAGATGTTAAGATGTTTGCTTAATTAGTTTGTCGATTTTAAGACCTTTCGCACCATTTCTTCGTCAATATTCAGACCTTTCGTGCTATATAGGTGTCGGTTTTTCCCTGGCGAACGATAGTGAGCTTGTAATGTTGGAAGAACCGGCCTTCGGCCGAGACATTTTTCTACCGCAAAATGTACAAATTAATCTAGAAGGGGGGTCTAATGGATGTTTTTTTTAATTTGATGGAGGTCTAGGGAGGAAACTAGAAAAATAATTAATACATGCAAAAATTCGCCCAAAAAGTGAGCAAGGGACAAAAGATGGATATTTGTGAAGGTCATCTATGACTATAATTACATTATACAGTAATATTTGTGAAGGTCATCAATGACTATAATCACATTATACAGTAATATTTGTGAAGGTCATCAATGACAATAATCACATTATACAGTAATATTTGTGAAGGTCATCAATGACTATAATCACATTATACAGTAATATTTGTGAAGGTCATCAATGACTATAATAACATTATACAGTAATATTTGTGAAGGTCATCAATGACAATAATCACATTATACAGTAATATTTGTGAAGGTCATCAATGACAATAATCACATTATACAGTAATATTTGTGAAGGTCATCAATGACAATAATCACATTATACAGTAATATTTGTGAAGGTCATCAATGACTATAATCACATTATACAGTAATATTTGTGAAGATCATCAATGACTATAATCACATTATACAGTAATATTTTGTATTTTGTTTGTATTACAGAAGGGCGTGGTGCTGGCTTACGGGTGATAGAGAAGCATGGAGGTGATTAATTCGTGGCCTAACCTTCGGGGATGAACGCATCTGGCAATATATAGGTACATGGATATATTCAGTCTCGTGGCGCAATGCATTAGTGTGTTGATTTTCGGTGTGAGCGTCCTGGGTTCGAATCCCCGGACTGCCACATGTGTTTGTTGGTTTCATTAATCGAGTTTAGGAGTAAAGTTGGTTGGTGGAGAGAACATAATAATTAGTCGTATTTAAACTGTGTTCCTCACCTTCATGCCCTTCATGGGGTGAGGGAGTCTTCTCATGGTAAGTAGTGGCAACAGTTTTCTGAATTGTCCTCAGCCGCAACTTATGATGGGTATAGTGGCGGCCTCGGCCCCACTACCGGCAAAGATGTTATCTCCCAAGTAGCCAAACCTGTCCACCATTTCCAGTGCCTTATTATCAAAGTTAACCCTCTCGAGCCGGTCATTGAACACAAGCTCACCTTTGCATAATATGGATAAACATTTCTCATCTTCGTACTTCTTCCTCAGTAGAGGTCCCTTTATTCTAGTGCAGCGCTTTTTCCAGTTGCGTACCCAGCAGCAGCAGACGCTACACTGTATTGAGTTCGCGCCAACCCCTTTTCTGCATACCTTACATGGATATACACCACTTCTTCCTACCTTTCCAAGGCCTAAACTACTGTGTAAAACCTTGGTATTAATTATATTAACTGTTAAACCTTTGCTTGCCATGCCCTCTCTCCATCTTCTGAACTTAGCCTCGACATCCCGCACACTATCTGCGATAAGTACTCGGCCATGTGCATATATATAGCAGTTCCCAGGAGAGCCCACCTCTGAAATCACTATATAGTGCCTCCACAACTATAACAAAGAGGAGAGTACTTAACAGAGAGCCCCGGTGTACTCCAACTCTAACTGTAAGTTCCTCACTCAGCACACATTTCACCCTCGCTGCTGTTAGTGAGTCCTCGTACATCGTTATCACACACACCAGCCACTCCTCTTTGCCAAGCTTTCTCATAGCCCACTGCACAACATCTCTGGGCACCCTATCAAAGGCCTTTTCCAGGTCTACAATCACAAGGTACAGATCCCTATCTGTAATCAAATATCTTTCCTGCAACTGACTGACTATGAAGATAGCTTCGATTGTACCATGTCCTGGTATGAAACCGAACTTAGACATACCGTCAATAGAAATGTTTTCCCTGATTATGCCTTCAGAAACTCTTTCACAGACCTTCATGACTTGATCAAGCATTTTCAGGTCATTATAATTTCTTCTATCTAACAAATCTCCCGTACCCTTATATATGTTTAGTGTTACACTTGTATGCCATTCATCAGGGGTTCTCGCCTCGCTATTGTTGGAGTTTATTAGCTTAGTGATCTATCCCACTCCTAAGTCACCTAAAGCTTTAGTCATCTCAGCGACAATGCCAGACCACCCTGCAGCTTTTCTGCCCTTCAATTTATTTATTGCGCAGCTTACACCAGGAGGTACTATCAAGGAGGGGGGGGGGGGGGGGGGGCACAAGTATTGGCTTTTCGTTACTAATCTACACTCGGTAATTATTCGTAGTGTACCTTCCAAGCTTCTCTGATTTCTTTGTCAGCATAAACAATTTTCCCATTAGCATTCCTAACACACTGTTCTCTTACAACCTCTCTACTGTCATATTATGTATTATATTAGTTTTCTGTCACATTACCTGTCATTGCTGTCCACTGGGCTTCCAGTTGGTCCGAGGTCATCGGGTCAGAAGTAAAAGTTATCTTATTACAAACTTGTGTATAAAGCCTTAACATAAAATTCAACTGAATTTACATTTTGTTTATAACCTTAAGACAAAAAGTAAATATATATATTATTATTCAGCCCGTAGCCAATCCAGAAATAAATGAAAAGGGCAAGAATGTACTAGCAATCAATAGGTTCAAGAACCAAACTTCAAAATTCAGTAAGCATAATAAATTATATTCTTTTCTTGCTACCTCGAGGTAGTTAGAGACAGAGTGGACATACCAGTATTAACAATTTGTTGTACAAGGCAACCTAGAGCGGCACTCGGTAGAGCGCATACCTCCACCTAAACTAGTTTCGTTACAAAATAGACTTAACCCATTTTGTACCGACGCAGTCCTTTAACTTAATACTATTAAACGAACTATCTCACTTATCCCTTTTAGGCCAAGAGCATTAGGTCACATAGGCTTAAACCTGGACATTTCAGGTAACAAGCTGATTTTTTCAGGATAGATCCATGAATATGTCTACAATAACATACTAAAAGTGCTCACAAATCCTCCTTGAGTGTTTTCCACAATCCAAGATGGCGTCCAAATAGCCGTCATTTCCTGAATTTCTTATAACTGCACAACTAGTTAACCGAAATACAACATTTGAATGTCTAAATATACGTTTTGAGGCATAAGGAACACAATCAAATGATTATTAAGAGATTTTGAAACACACAAGTAGCAATGAAACCACTTGAGCCCTTCCCGAAATCCAAAATGGCCGCCATTTCCAATTTTCCCTCACATCTCTGTAATAGATACTTTTTTTATTATAATCAGGTGTCTAGACTTGACTAGCGCCATTAATGAATTGACATGTAATATTTCATCCATAGAATATTAAAGAAACTCTTCATTAAAAAATACAAATACTTCTGATGCAGAAAGTACACAAAATAAAACATTTGAATGTGGAAGCATTTTAACATCAGTTGTGGAATTGCTAATAAACAGAGAGGGAGACATTTTGTATGCAATCCGAGTGCCATCTACACAGCACTATGCTTTCCACAGTCACAATGTGAAAAGCATGACTTGAGAATGTGTGCAGTAACATTTGACCAACCCTTGTACATCAAGGCAGCAGAGATTGTAGCTTCTTCGCAAGACCTAGACAAAGTAATCGTCCGTCTTGGTGGATTTCACCTCCTCATGTCATATCTCGGCAGCATAGGCTACATCATGAATGGAAGTGGACTTGCAGAGCTATGGGACACAGTGTATGCCAAAAGGGTCTATCATACATATGCAATCTGGTCATGCATTTTCCCGTTCTCTCCGTGCTCACATTCTTGCTGCAGCTGCCCTCATTGGTGTATTAATGGGAACACCTGGCACCTTAGACAGCATAGATAAGGACCACTTAGTGAGTCTTTATGGTGCACTTCTCAACCAGGACAAGAAGGCGACTGATGTAGCCCAAGAGGAGTGTGTCAAACATTTAAGTCAGATAATTTCACAACTCCTTGACCAGGCAGCAGGACAAAGTAGGACAGAGAAACTTTGGGTGCAGTATATCCGACAAGTGGCTCTTCTGCAACATTTCATTCGAGCTGAAAGGACAGGGGACTGGAAGCTCCATCTCACCTGTGTGAGGGATATGATACCACATTTTCATGCTGCAGGACATCTATCCTATGCCAAATCTGCCAGGTTGTATTTGCAACAGATGGAAGCCCTAGAGCAAACCATGCCAGGAAATGAGTATACACTCTTCACAGAAAAGGGATACTTCACCATCCGCCGTACTGAGTCATTCTGGGCTGGAAACTTCTCTGATCAGACCATTGAACAGTTCCTGATGCGGCAGCTGAAAACACCTGGAGGAATGACACATGGACGTGGAATCACAGACAGTACATTGGCAAAGTGGGTTCATGCACTTCCTCACTGTGTTCCTATCTGTGATGAACTGGAACAGTTCACTGGAGTACACACTGGTACATCTGAGCAACATAAAGACATATGGCAAAGTACCAGGTCAAGAGACAATAAAGATAGATGCATCTTTGTTGGATGGCTGCAGGCACATCCACCATTTGCTGGATATGAAACTGATCGCCTGGTCTCCCTGTCAACTGGCATCGTCGCTGAATCATCTGTCAATTGTGATAAAGCTGTAGAACTCGGCCTAGCAGCGGCATCCGAAATGAATGGTATGAAGTTCACAGATATCAAGCTACATCATAATGACAAGGTGAAGACCATTGGTGCCAAGAGTAAGACAGTGAAAATCAGGGGAGAAAACACAGAGGTTAACCCAACGCTACTGTTCAATAGAATCACATGTGTCCTGAATAACAGTGCTGAGATGGAATCGTTCTTTGCTTATGAACTGGCTCCCCAGCCACCTTCCCTGTTCAAAGGCGGAGTAATGCGGAAACCAACAAAGAGTTCTCTGGGTCTCCTGCTTAAGTCTTTCACCTAGCAATCCAACCTGCAAGAAAATAGTCTCTTTGTTTTAGATGGTGGTCACCTACTGCAATCAGTTGTTTGGCCACAACCGTCAACCTATGCTAATGTTGCTCAGTCATATATTTCATACATCCAGAAACATTATGGAGCTCATTCGACGGTGGTGTTCGATGGATATGAAAGCACAACTTCGACAAAGGTAGCTGAGCAGAGGCGAAGAGCCCAGAAGTGTACCTCTAGTGACATCATATTTGAAGATGATATGCCAACCACCACAACCCAAGCAGCTTTCTTAGCCAACAGCAGCAATAAGATGAGACTTATACAAACTCTACATGACAAAATGCTCATGGCTGGTATACGTGTCAAGCAGGCAGAAGCAGACGCCGACACCCTGATTGTCTCCACAGCACTAGCAGTAGCAGAGTCAGTAAAGGTGCCAGTTGTTGTCGTTGGTACAGACACAGACTTACTGGTCATGCTAGTTGCTCGGGCAACCCCTTCCACAGACATGTACATGCTATGCCGCAGTAATCCTGTCATAGTCTTCAACATTCATGAAATTCAGCATGGCATAGGGGACACTAGAAATCACCTGATGTTTCTTCATGCTGTGACAGGATGTGACACGGTCTCTGCAATATATCGTCAGGGCAAGCGTAAAGCTTTCAATATGATGCACAAGAAACAGGACTATGACTTGCTGGATACCTTCACAGACAGTGGAAGTACCCATGATGAGGTAAAAAGAGCTGGGGAGGCCTTCACTCTTAAGCTTTATGGGGCCAGCAGTTTTGAATCTCTTGATGACTACCGTCACATCGCATACAAACGGGCAATTGGTCGCAGTTCTCTGAATTCATCCTTTCAGCTAGAAAGTCTGCCTCCAACTAGTGCTGCAGCCAAGCAACATTCATACCGCACCTATCTTACAGTTCAAGAATGGATGGGTAACTATTTACCTCCAACAGAATGTGGCTGGAGATTTCAGGAGGGAACTCTTGCACCTGTAGAGACAGACATTGCTGTTGCACCCGACACTTTGCTGAACATGGTAGCATGTGGGTGCAAACCAGATGGTTGCAGAAGCATGATATGTAGCTGCAAGAAACTTGGACTCTTTTGTACCTCGATGTGCAGTAAATGCAGTGGCCTCAATTGCAATAATACAGCACCGACACTGACAGATGACAATGATGATGATATTGCCCAAACGTCAGCGGACATTAACATTGAAGATACAGCATCCGACGATGAAGATGATGACTGATGCAAATGAGAAGTATACCAAGTTTGTGCACGTTTTGGATTTCGGGAAGAGCTTGAGCGGTTTTATTGGTACTTGTGTGTTTCAAAATATCTGAATAAGTATTTTATTGGATTCCTTGTGTCTCAAAACATATATTTAGACATTTAAAGTGTGTATTGGGGTTACCTAGTTGTACAGTTATGAGAAAAACATGAAATGGCGGGCATTTTGGACGCCATTTTGGATTACGGAAAACGCTCAAGGAAGATTTATGAGGACTTTTAGTATGTTATTCTAGACATATTCCTGAACCTATCCTGAAAAAATCAGCTTGTTACCAGAAATGTCCATGTTAAAACTAATGCTCTTGGCCTATTTTTACTACCACATACCCTATTTTTCTTGCACAAAATCATCTAAATATAGCAAGAATATAATTACAGATACGTCGCCAGTACAGAAGGGGTTAACTGCACAACAATGACATCAGTGTGACATAAGCTAAGAAGCTGACTATGTATTTGCCTTTTTTCTGAGGCCTAAAATGTCTTCTGAATCTGGGTTCCTGGATACGATCCGGATCACCTCCAAAATGGAATCCCTTTTACCTTGGAGCATATCTTAACTGCCCGCCAAACTTCGTGAACATTGGTTCATAACTTTGTGAGGTATATTGCTTATAGACAAATAAAACAGACAGACAAGCATACAGAGACAAAAATATAATCCACATACAACTTTCTTGGTGGAGGTAATTATATTAATGCACTATTTAATAGAGATGCAGTAAATGCTTGGCCTATCAGTGAAGAAATATCAAACATTACTAATGTTCACATGCGTACACCTACACAAATACAGAGGCACTTACACCTAAGCCATTAATGTCATAGACCTAGCGCTTCTTATGGATCTGGGTTCCATGATATACTGTATTATGGATCTGGGTTCCATGATATACTGTATTATGGATCTGGGTTCCATGATATACTGTATTATGGATCTGGGTTCCATGATATACTGTATTATGGATCTGGGTTCCATGATATACTGTATTATGGATCTGGGTTCCATGATATACTGTATTATGGATCTGGGTTCCATGATATACTGTATTATGGATCTGGGTTCCATGATATACTGTATTATGGATCTGGGTTCCATGATATACTGTATTATGGATCTGGGTTCCATGATATACTGTATTATGGATCTGGGTTCCATGATATACTGTATTATGGATCTGGGTTCCATGAAATACTGTATTATGGATCTGGGTTCCATGATATACTGTATTATGGATCCGGGTTCCATGATATACTGTATTATGGATCTGGGTTCCATGATATACTGTATTATGGATCTGGGTTCCATGATATACTGTATTATGGATCTGGGTTCCATGATATACTGTATTATGGATCTGGGTTCCATGATATACTGTATTATGGATCTGGGTTCCATGATATACTGTATTATGGATCTGGGTTCCATGATATACTGTATTTTGGATCGCTTTTTAAATTGAATCGTTTCCTTCAATGCGCATATCCAATGTGTTCACCAAAATTTCATGAAAATCGGTTCATAACTTTGCTCGTCTGTAAATATGATATCTCACAGAC
>CM064502.1:15213457-15218457 GCA_032716605.1 Paralithodes platypus | reverse complement strand
AGACGGTACCGTCTCGCCCGAAGGCTTAGGTAGCCATCAGCTTAGGTGAACCATATGATACCCATCTCGCCTTGTACCATTTTTGCCAACCCCAGAGGGGACGTCACAACGTCGTCCACTTATTCCAGGTACCTATTTACAGCTAGGTGAACTGAGGCTAACACATGAAAGGAGACAAGCCCAATTTGTCTCCGCCCGGCAGGGGATTGAACCCCCGACCCCTCGTGTGTGAGACGAGAGCTCTACCTACTAGGCTACGGGCTGTGTGTGTGTGTGTGTATGTGTGTGTGTTTAATGGGATTCCTTTCCCCTCCATGTCTTCTTTTCAGATGAACAAGGGAGAAGGTTATGACAATATAAGATGCTGACACACACACAAGACAAGCACAGAAGCACCGCGGACAAAAACACATTAATATCCTACACCGCGATGCCCTGCACTTCAAAATAGCAATTAAGCTTGTGAGGAGCGGACCACAAAGAGAACTCTAAGGGTAATTTCCAAAAGGAGTACTAATAAAGGAGGTAATGAGACTGGGGGGCACGTTGAGCACAGGTGGTACTTCAAATTACACCAGATGAGATGGTACACCAGATGGTACACCAGATGGTACACCAGTTGGTACACCAGATGGTACACCAGATGGTACACCAGATGGTACACCAGTTGGTACACCAGATGGTACACCAGATGGTACACCAGATGGTACACCAGATGGTACACCAGATGGTACACCAGATGGTACACCAGTTGGTACACCAGATGGTACACCAGTTGGTACGTGGAGATATTTCGGAATGTGGAAAGTATTTGGTACGTGGAGATAATTTGGCATGTGGATTTTAGTATAAGGAAATGTTTTGGTACATCGAAAGTATATGGTACGTGGATGTATTTTGGTATAGGGAATATTTTATTACGTGGAAATATTTTGGCGGCGTTTGTGGTGTAACAAAAAATATAATATTTCACTTTATATAATTATTAATATAATAATAATATTATTAAATATTACTATTATTAATATTAATATAATTATTTTTAATAGTCTCCTATTTCTCATTTCTTCGCCTACCTCCACACTTCCCAATCTTCATTTTAACTTCTCTCTTCATATCTGCACTCTCATTTCCCTTTGTATTTAAGCAAGTCTCCCACCACTATTCTTCTCTTGTACAGCCGGTATCACACAAGCACCGTTTTCCACAACCTTTATCGTCAATACTGGTCTGGCAGCTTATGTGGTATGCTTTTTAAATATGCATATCCCCTAAAATAGTCTATCATCAGTCTAACTTCCGATACCAGTGCAAGATATACCAATAATGTTGACGAAATGTGTTATATATCTTCATGTGTGATAGCCCCTATCCCTATCCTTTAATGGGTGGACCTTTTGGACCACTCATACTCTATATCGCTCCCTCATTTGGCGATATTAAGACAGTTGACCCCATTAATTATGTGATTATAAAACGCTCCATCTAATGCAGGTATCGATTTTATGTGGGCGAGTAACAGGGAGCTTGCAAGTTAGAGGAAGCTAACCTTTTGAACAGACATTGTTTTACCGAAAACACATATAAAGTTAGCTTGAAGTGAGGTCCAGGGATAGTTTTCTGGGTGGAACAGGGTCTGGGGAAGGTTTTATTTAATTATTTATTTATATTTATTTATTTATTTTGTAATGGGAACATTGCTAGAAAGTAATAACAAATAAATGCAGTCAAAAAATAGAATAATAAATTAGTCAAGCACCACAATAACCACTGAAGCGTCGGATGAGCTAGTGTTAAGCCGTCACCCTCAGCCTCCTTCAAATATTCCACTCCCAACCTCACTCTTCATTATCTCACTTTCATCACCAATTTGTTTTTATATGACTACCAATATAATTATAAGGGGATTAATTAGCATAACAAAAAGGCGTGAAAATGCCTTCTGGCTGTTGTATGATAAATATATGCAATTTATGATCATGGGTGACTTTAAAGTATAATAAACAACAATATGAAAAGACTATAATATGTGTCAGCTACAAAAATATGGACACATAGCTCATAACAATGACACGTTAAAGGGGAGGAAGGATGGTGAGATCTGCTATATCGTTTTTTAAAAGACCTATACTCGGTTCCAAATAAGTGTGCCAAATTTCTTGTGCATTAACCTCTATAACTCACAAACGACTAGAGTAATGGAGCTAATATGTCTACCATTTGGTAAAGATCAGCAAGGGAATAAGTGTGGAAATATACAGCCAATTTGCTCTAGCCCTTTTTTTGTTACAGTGGTTAAGGTTCCCGATTTCTGGCCTAGCAACTGCCTCGGGTAGCAGGCAGCAACTCAGGCCAAACCTTGGTAGGGAGAATTACTTTAGATCATAGACTCCTTTAGAGAAGGACTGGAACGTCACGGCCTCGGGTTTTTTAACTTGAGTCTGAAAGATTAACTTGAGTCCTGGGCTAAAATGACTTCTAGAAGGGCTAGAGAGACGATCTCGGGGTCCAAATAGGGGTTTTGAGGACGGTGAGTTTACTAGCGACATTTTCAACACCACCTGGGGTCATCTTCAAGGTCAAAAGGTCATATTTCAAGGTCAAATGAGTGAATTTTGGTAATTTTTACCCGTGTTTGTGTCTAACTCATAAACGGTGAGAGATGGCCGATTGTAATAAGAGGCAAGTTCGTAGAGCTGTCAAAATTTGATATTTATTATCATATATCGTATTACATAAACATTATATGCATATCACAACACTATGTCTATTACAACTATGTCTATGTCTATCACTAGTTGGAGAGCTATCGCTAGTTGGAGAGCTTTTCTTGCCTCCTGAGGCATCCCACAGCCTTTTCTTTGTCACTTACATTGAGGGCATGAGCTTTCAATAGAATATTAGCTAAAGTAGTACATGCAGCATTACTACTAGATACAGGTGCATCTACAAAGGATAACAGCTCAGCATAATGAAAGCGGCAACGCATTTTAGTCTTGTCATGCAAATTATAGGCATTATGTACAAAAAGATGGTTGACATAGTCGGCACACTCAGTCCACCTCTATTCAAATTATCTAGGAACTCAGATGACACCTCGTTACCATCATCATCAATGATCTCCTCCATACTAGTGCTATCACCATATTTATGAACAAGGTGTCCGGCCAAATAAACAACTTTATGCTTAAGGGTATCATCAGACCTCAAGAGTTCCTGAGTGTCTTGAGGAGTGATCTCGTCAATGAGTTCACTTCGCTCATCTGGATTTATGGAAGTAGTACAATTCTTGTTGCAATCAAGCACACGAGAACTAGATTGTGGCATAATGGCATGCTTAATGAGTGTCTGTAAATTTGCAATTTTAGCTGCAGCCATAATGTCAACTATGTCAATGTAGAAGTTTCCACCGCTTCTTTGCCTGGCTTGGCCGAAAAACGTTTCCAAGGCTTCATCCGCGAATATAGCAGGAAGAACGTAGTCAAAGTCTTTCTCTGCCAGAAGCAATTTGGCAGCATCCACATTATTACGTGTGGACACAGTGAAGGCTTCAGCAGTTTGCTGAGTTAGCTTCAGCTTACGACCACCACCTCCTTGCCATGCGCAGGTAGATATAATTTGGCAGGCCTCCTCCAGCCTAGTGAAACTTGCGCAGTCTGCTGTCCAAGGCTGTCTGGATTCGTCGCTCAGATGGATACCAAATTCACCAATTTGACCTTGAAATATGACATTTTGACCTTGAAGATGACGCCAGGTGGTGTTGAAAATGTCGCTAGTGAACTTGCCGTCCTCAAAAAACCCTATTTGGACCCCGAGATCGTGTCTCTAGCCCTTCTAGAAGTCATTTTAGCCCAGGACTCAAGTTAATCCTTCATACTCAAGTTGCAAACCCCGAGCATGGGAAGTTTCAGTCCTCCTTTAAAGGAGTCTATGGATAATACATATCAAATTTGGACAGCTCTACAAACTTGCCTCTTATTACAATCAGCCATCTCTCACCGTTTATGAGTTAGACACAAAAAAACGGGCAAAAATTACCAAAATTCACTAATTTGACCTTGAAATGTGACCTTTTGTCCTTGAAGATGACCCCAGGTGGTGTTGAAAATGTCGCTAGTGAACTCGCCGTCCTCAAAAAACCCTATTTGGATCCCGAGATTGTGTCTCTAGCCCTTCTAGAAGTCATTTTAGCCCAGGACTCAAGTTAATCCTTCAGACTCAAGTTACAAACCCCGAGCATGGGAGGTTTCACTCCTTCTTTAAAGGAGTCTATGCTTTAGATTGTGGTAGGATTCCGCAAACAATTAACCCTTTCACGCATTTGTGACGCAGAAGTTGCCAGATTAGCAATAAGAAATATAGTTCTATCACTCATATAATTACCTCTCCAAAATTAGTTTTCTGCCCACAGCTAACTCAAAGACAACTGCAGAGGTTGAAGTAACTAAACTAAAGGTTTCTAAATACCCCTGATGGTAACAAAGGCTTTAAAGTATCCCCAATAGGCTCAACATTGCGTCATATGTCGGCGAGGGTTAATAGTCTACGATAATTAGCAGCACATGATAAAAGTAGATTTTGTTCATGGTTCTGGTATTCTGTTTTGATGGCCTAGTGCTTAGTGTGCGGAATTTCGGTGTGAGTATCCTAGGTTCGAGTCCTTGGAGTACCACATGTATTCATTACTTTCATTGATTTTACTGGTTGGGTTTATTTGTAAATTAATTGGTGAGTTGTTTAAAACAAATATGAATAATGTAATAAATAAATTAATTTAACTCCCAACACCAAACACCTCCCAATGAAATATAATTGTCAAGATCCTCTGTATTACCTCTTGGATATCCTTTAAGCATAATGATAAGCTGACTGCCACCCCGAGATTGTCAATAACGGCGTCCTTGAGAATACTCGATAATCCGTCTTGATCTCCCAATTGTTCCCCTCTGCTTCAATATTGGTCCGTGAGTCTCAGATTGGTGCCGATCGAGGTGTTATTA
>CM064502.1:15061237-15213357 GCA_032716605.1 Paralithodes platypus | reverse complement strand
AGCACTGGTTATCGTCCTGACGGTCGGCGGTTCGAACCCCACTGAGAGATTAGAAACATTTAGTGGCTCACGTGTATTTAATTTTGTGATATATACTTAATATATATATATATATATATATATATATATATGTATATATATATATATATATATATATATATAGGGCGTTTCAGTTGACATTTTCATAAATGACAAGACGTATTCGTTAGGCAACAATAAGACTATTTTATTCTAAGACGTTCGGGATGAGTATTTATTTATAATTATGGAGATATTACACATCGACAGTTATCGATAGATACACAACAATTGCAATCTAAGGGGTAACCACGAATAGTTCAAAGGTAGCGCAGGGCAGAAAAGCTTTGTTTATGCATGGATAACAGGGTTAGAAAAGTGTTTCGGTATATACCTTCCTATTGACAGCTAAGCCTCCCCATCCATCAATATCTATGGGTACACGCTATGGCCGGAAGACAATTATTATATATTATTCATGCAGAGGTTCCCCGGGACAGCATGGGTTGGAGGACCATAACAACCAGCGTGTCCAGATGATCACTCCCGCGGGAAATTATCGGGCAGGGGTTCCGACGGTACCGATAGATCAGGGCCACGCCAACCTCACGATACACGGATTGCTTCTTTTAACATTTGGTTGTGCTTTTTAACAGTTGTTTGGCTCACAACGAATGGAATAACGCAAGCAACAATATAATAATCGATAACATTTGACTATATAAACAACCATACAAATATAATTATCATCTACAAACAGAACTAACATTACTTTGATATATATATACTGTATATATATATATATATATATATATATATATATATATATATATATATATACAGGGTGTTTTAAAACAACACTGACAGACCTCATCTGCTAATTAGTAAATACAATAACGAAGAAGGTTATCTAAGGACAAAATGCAAAATAATATACCATTAATGATTTAAACCGCATAGAGTAAAATAATTAGTGACACCCAGGTATGAGCTATAATCCGAACACGGGCTAGTGTTCCCCCTCCCCCCCAAATAGCCTACCTCTTGTCTCCCACCCCAGTTCGAGTTTTTCTTCGAAGCTTTGGAGTCATAACGAATCTTCTCATGTGTTTAATCATCTGCTCGGCCATGGTGCTATCTTCTTCTGTCATAGTGATTTTATTTACCTTACAGGTATAATATCACATAAATATGGATTGTCGTTATTTAGGTGTGTCTCTGCCTTTGTTATTTTATACTCGTTAAGTCCAAGTGACGTAAATTGTTTGTTTTGGGTACCATTAGATGATTTTAAATATTCATTAGACACTGTATACTTGTATGTCTACAGCTACGTAAAATCGTCAAACTTCAACCATAAAACTGATAGACATATTTCGTTAGTACTCTGTGATAATAGTAACGTAATGAGGTATTTGTATTGAAACAGTAAATTGCGCAGGAACAATGTTTTCCCATTCAAACAGTTTCACGAACGATTCAATTACCTATAGCAGTGTTCGGATACCTGACCCAGACTTGAGATTCATTATTTTACCTCTTGGTCATCGTTACAAATGGTGCATATCTTTTTACGCTACTTGGATTATAATATTTAGCAGTTTTCTTTTAATTGCAAAATATCACTACCAATTTTATGTTACTTTGATTTTGTAATTATTCATATGTGATTAGGTCATTAGATATCTCCTGTTTACCTGTTTTACTTGGTAATCATTCATATTATGTATCATATGTTTTGTGCTGAGCTCAGAACCCTGTTTTGCTACATTTCTAAATAACCATTTATCTCAGTTACAATATATTTTTGGTAAAAATAGAATAGAAATATGTGTATTATATATGTTTATCAATGTGGTCGTCATACTCTGGCAGTGTTGTTTTAAAACACCCTGTATATATATATATATATATACTGTATATATGAATCCCGTTAATAAATCATTATATCGACTATTAATATAAATAACCAACAAGATGTAATCATCTGCTATGAAAACATATAATTGGCAACAACTCGTTTTGGCCGCATCTACTGTATATTATTATACAGTATATTTTCTAAAGCTAAGGGTAACTTACGTAATCCTGGAAGTAGCTGTACCGTGATAAAGCATTGTGCGTTACACCCAGACAACCTCCATATACCGTGTAGGAATATGTGTTGGTGTGTGTGTGTGTACATACCAAACACCATGATAGAGTTATTGGCCGCTGCTACCCAAAGATATTGCCCACCACCACCCGCTGTGTTTGGTGGCCGGACAACTCAACCAGCAGACTATACTCGGTTTAATTTCATCTGACGGTAAATTGAATCCCTTAGCGACTGATTTGTCTATACGTAATGGACAAATATGAAACTATTTTGTCTCTGCATACCAAGGTTATATGCTTAGCACCATATTTCACCACAAAATCTCAACCAGCAGACTATATTCGGTTTCATTTCATCTGACGGTAAATTGAATTCCTTATCGGCTATTTTCTCGATACTTAATGTAAAGCTATGACACTACTTTGTCTCTGCATCATAATAGGACCAAGTTTATATAATTAGCACCATATTGTCTTGATACTTAATGTAAAACTATGACACTACTTTGTCTCTGCATCATATCAGGACCAAGTTTATATAATAAGCACCATATTGTCTTGATACCTAATGTTAAACTATGACACTACTATGGCTCTGCATTATATTACGACCAAGTTTATATCATTGGCACCATATTTCACCACAAAATCTTCAAAATACCTGATAGATATAGATGGGAACTTTGTAATTTACCGTCAGTTGGAAAGAAACAGAGTAGTGGGTTCAGTGTACCTCAACCGGTGCCAAATCAACCAATATATAGGTATAGGTTAGGTATACTGTATAGTTTATTTTTTATTTGTTTGTTTTTTTGTTTTTTTCAGCTTATTGTAAATTGCTATCTTGCCATCCTGACTACTCGGATAATACCAAGATTTTGTAGCTAAATATGTTGCTAATTATGAAAACTTGGCAATAATATGATGCAGATACATATCAATATCATATTCTCCCATTATGAATCGAGAAAGAGATTCAATTCACCATCAGCTGCAACATATTATTTATACATAGAACAAAGCTCAGAGCGGTACTTTGTATGTATGTCGGAATTCAATTAGAAGCGAGGTGGCAATCCATGTGTTCCAAGTGCCCGAACCAATCTACATACTGTATATACACAATTTACACCGGCTGGGCAAGATAAATACCACATGCTCCACTGCAAACTTCCTAGGATATATATTACTCGATAGTTTGGAACTGTGAAGGATTACCTGCTCAATCAAATATTAAGGGGAGGAAGACCCTTTTTCTGGACCCCCTTCTCCCTCATGTTTAGCCCCATTACTTTTGAGACTTTAAGACGTTCGGCCCATTAGTTTGGCGATTTTAACACTTTTCACCCCATTTCTTTGTCAAATTTATTACCTTTCGTGCCATTTAGTTATTGATTTTTTCCTAGCGAGCGATAGCGAGCCTGAAATTTTAAGAGAAACCAGCCATCGGCCGGGAAATTTTTCTATCGAAAAATGTACAAATTTATCTTGAAGGGTGTCTAGGGTTTTTTCTTTTAAGCTTGATGGAGGTCTAGTGAGGAAACTAAGAAATAAAGGAATGAATGACCAAACAAACGGTCTGTCTCCCCTTAATTTTGCAAAACAAAAATATATATTCTGCACAAACACCATGGAACGATGTATTTCCTGTCTCCTCTATGTTAATATCAATAGGTTCAGGAACATTGCATTGCGAGGTCGGCCCTTTGAGATTTGTGCTCAATAAATTATTTTTTCCTCTCTCATAAGCATTATGCTATTCATAATGCAGTTTGGTCCAGTATATCATTAGATTAGTATACGGTATGCGATACATGGAATCGTGGTCATGTCTATCTATCTATCTATTGCCTGGCGCCGTGATCCCCGAAGGGGTGGCCACGAACGAACCGCCCCCATGCACCTCTGTCCCCAGTCAGTCGACGCCCCTCCCCCCAACCAGCAGCGCCTTCGTTCATGTACTTCCTCACTCCATCCTTCCACCTCTCATTCGGTCTACCTCTCCCTCTCTGTCCCTCCACCTCGCTCTCGTACACCCTCTTAGTCATTCTCTCGCTTTCCATACGTTCCATATGGCCGAACCATCTCAAGTTGTTCCTTTTCACACTTTCCAGCACATCTACCTCCACACCACACCTCCTTCTTACTTCCTCATTAGTCTGTCTATCCCTCCATGTCATGTGCTGAACCTTTAAACTGTCTTGATGGTGTAATGCTTAGAGCATGTAAGTTATGTATGCAGTGGTGTGGGTTCGAATCTTGAGAGGATCACATGCTTCCATTAATTTCATTTGGGGGTTATTAGTGTTAAGAACGATATTATTTAATCGTAAATTTATATAACCAATGTCATTACCGAAATTTGTTTGCATTCATTTTGATATTTCCCCTGTAATTCCTATAACATTCCCATCTTATCATATGGAACAACAATGATCTTGAACAATTGAAGGGAAGGGTTTCTTGCCAAAGTATACGAATATGAATTAATGCAGTAGTTTCGTTGATCTTTCTTTCTATGAGCTTTAATCGTCATTGTCAATGGTAAGATAACAGGATATACTGTAAGATAGTGGGTTGTCTAATGGTAAGATAACAGGATATACTGTAAGATAGTGGGTTGTCTAATAACAGGATATACTGTAAGATAGTGGGTTGTCTAATAACAGGATATACTGTAAGATTGGGTTGTCTAATAACAGGATATACTGTAAGATAGTGGGTTGTCTAATAACAGGATATACTGTAAGATAGTGGGTTGTCTAATAACAGGATATACTGTAAGATAGGGGGTTGTCTAATAACAGGATATACTGTAAGATAGTGGGTTGTCTAATAACAGGATATACTGTAAGATAGTGGGTTGTCTAATAACAGGATATACTGTACGATAGTGGGTTGTCTAATAACAGGATATACTGTACGATAGTGGGTTGTCTAATAACAGGATATACTGTAAGATAGGGGGTTGTCTAATAACAGGATATACTGTAAGATAGTGGGTTGTCTAATAACAGGATATACTGTAAGATAGTGGGTTGTCTAATAACAGGATATACTGTAAGATAGTGGGTTGTCTAATAACAGGATATACTGTAAGATAGTTGGTTGTCTAATAACAGGATATACTGTAAGATAGAGGGTTGTCTAATAACAGGATATACTGTAAGATAGTGGGTTGTCTAATAACAGGATATACTGTAAGATAGTGGGTTGTCTAATAACAGGATATACTGTAAGATAGTGGGTTGTCTAATAACAGGATATACTGTAAGATAGTGGGTTGTCTAATAACAGGATATACTGTAAGATAGTGGGTTGTCTAACAGGATATACTGTAAGATAGTGGGTTGTCTAATCTCAAACACCAGGAATAAAGAAACAAAATATCAAGAAAGACATTTTTGCTACGCAGGCAGGAAATTCTTAACCCCCTTATCCGATGGGACCAAACCCCAACTTAGCTAACTTAAATTATACATTAAGCCCTGCAGTATTCGATGATGTTATCCTACTTTGATTCCGGAGAACAGTAGACAATTTTATGGAACTTAGGAAGGATATCTGAGACCCACAATCTAGTTTCAGGTAGCCTGTATGGCTTCCTTAATTAACCCCCTCATTACCAGTGCCGTCCTTTTAACATTATTCTGCCTACTATTGGAAGATGTTATTCAGTATATAAAGGACCTCCAGCAATTAACAGGCATCCAACCATCTCGCTTAACCATTTTTACTACCACAGATCCTTCATAAACTGCACAAAAATGTCTAAATTTAGCTAGACTATAATAAAGAAACGTCGCCGGTACAAAAGGGGTTAAGGGCTGCTATACTGGTGATCTGTTTTATCCTTATAACGCTTGGTTACCCTCCTTTCGGGTCTTCGGTGAGACTTTTTTGTTTATTGCGCTAGACATATCGAAAGTCTTTGATAGAGTCTGGCACAAGTCTCTAATTTCTAAACTACTCTCTTTCTTGTCGACGGTCATCATTCACTTCCTCAACCTATCAACTCTGGCGTTCCTCAGGGTTCTTTTCTATCTCCAGTTCACTGTCTAATATTCATCAATGATGTTCACAACTGTACCTCTAGCCCTATTCACGTACATGCTGATGATTCTACCTTCAGGGGGGATGGGCCGTTTTTCTGGACCACTTTCTCCCTCATGTTTAGCCGCATTAGTTTTCAGATGTTTAGATGTTTGCCCCATTAGTTAGTCGATTTTAAGACCTTTCGCCCCATTTCTACGTCAATATTTAGACCTTTCGTGCTATTTAGGTGTCGATTTTTTCTCTGGCGAACGATAGTGAGCCTGTAAATGTTGGAAGAATCGGCCTTTGGCCGGGACATTTTTCAACCGAAAAATGTACAAATTAATCTACAGGAGGGATCTAATGGATTTTTTTTTTAAATTTGATGGAGGTCTAGGGAGGAAACTAGAAAAATAATAAATACATGCAAAAATCGCCCAAAAAGTGAACCATCAACTATTCAACTAGTTTTCCACAACGACTCACCATACAATTACTCCAAACCTAAAGTACGCGTCATAGCACGCCTATCTTTTGATCTCTCAACTATTTTCGATTGGGAAAGAGAGAATCGTGTTACTTTCATTGCTTCCAAAACCCAAGTTCTCCTTGTATCTACCCAATTCCTTCACATGCCTATTCCTTACTCTCCAACAATACACATTATCAACAGTTCATCTTCTCTCAATATTCCTGGTGTTTCTTTTTCGTCTAACCTATCTTAGAGAAATCATAAAACCACTCTTGCTAAAACAGCTTACCAGAAGTTAGGTGTGCTCAACCATACCCGTGGGTTCTTCACCCGCGCACAGCTGCGCTCATGTATCAAGTATTTTTCACATGTGTGGGGAGGTTCCTATAGAAAATAACAAGATCTCGACTAACCCTTTACCCATGGACGGCGAGCGTCCTCATATGAGTCCGTACTGGGCGACAGCAAGCGTCCTCATATGAGCCAAGGCCTAAACATTTGTTTTAAAAAGGCCCCAGTAGCATTTAAAACAAGTGAAATGGTGATTAATTGAGATAATTCTCATTCATACCTTCTATCACTCCTCCACATGTGTCAAAATCCCCTCCGTCCCCCCCCCCCTTCAATTATCGCCTATTTTTCCTCTTATTACCATCTTTATTGGTGTATTTATTGTGCTAACATCTCCAATCCGGTTCCAAGGCGTGGTGCCAGACCTAGCAACAGCGTGGTGTGCTAGAGATTGTGAGGGAGTGTGTCAGTCTGGCTTCAGGCCTCGCGAGGAGAGGGTGTGACTTGCCTCAGCTCCACACTTCATGAATGACCGGTCGGCAATTTTGACCATCCAAACATTATTCTCACTTGTTTTATTGTTGTTACATGTTATTATCTTCATATTAAACGTAAAATAGGCGCATATAAATAAGTAATAACGATATTAATGGTAAAAGGACGATTTTCGTCAGGAATGAACCAAATTACCTTCGCCACCGCGACATTTCAAATACCATACCTAGTACAGAGCTGGGCACTTTAGCCAACACTTCCGCAAATAGCCAATTCCGCCATGGCGGAAGTGTCATTTTGTTGGCTCATTAGCGTTGGCGTCAAAATGGCTGCCTATTTGCGGGTTTGAAGCTCTGGAAAGTACCTCCATGTTGCAAACCTCGAGTCCGCAAAATTAAAATTCCAGCCGCCAGCCAGCCCTGGGCCGCTCCTGCAGCTCCCGCCAAAAAAAGTCACGTGACCAAGCCAACTACCTGTGTTCTGGAATCTAGGCCTATACATCGGCTCTTCACGTTTGTTCACTTACTTAGTAGCAAGCGTCGAGCTAACACCTACAACACACAGCAGTCCAAGAGTTCCAACCTGCTAGCACTTCAACTTTGTTTATATTTTCGGCCTATTGAAGTGAACATGGAGTCTACCATCATGCCTACCGCAGCTGCCAACAGCATGGGGAGCAGTACACCACCGTCATCCGACAGTGATGCTGCAGAGCATGCAGAAATCGAGGACCTAAGCCACCCCTGGCCCCACCTAGAAACCTTCTATGGGCCTGTAATTACCAAGAAGATGTCTCTGGAGAAGGGCAGAATAATCTACCCTTGCAAAAACTGCAAGGCTAAATTGGCTTTTAATACGGACAGGCGTACACCCTTAAGAGCCATTACCAGCACGTGAATAAAGTCGAAGTGGTTAATTTTACCTAGCATAACTTTATAATCTAGCCTAATTTAAGATTAGGCCTACCAAGTTAGGCTATCGTTAATTTGATTGATAGCCTGTTAATGTTTTAACCGAAACTAATGTTATTAGGCTACCCTAATCCCATCAAAATGCCTCCAAGCATGTAGGCCTAGGCTAAGTCTAACTTATATATAGGCTAGGCTATATAGCCTAGACCTAGGTCTATATTCACTAATCCCATCAAAATGCCTCAAAGCATGTAGGCTAAGTATTGCATGTTCTAACTTCTATATATAGCCTAGGCCTATAGGCTAATTACTAATATAAGTAATTTTATTAGGCTAGGCCTAGGCTACCCTAATCCCATCAAAATGCCTCAAAGCATGTAGGCTAAATAATATTGCATGTCCTAACTTCTATATACAGTATATAGGCTAGCCTAGGCCTAGGTCTAGGCTATAATCAGTCAATCACTAATTCCATCAAAATGCCTCAAAGCATGTAGGCTAAATATTGCATGTTCTAACTTCTATATACTGTATATAGCCTAGGTCTAGGCTATAATCACTAATTCCATCAAAATGCCTCAAAGCATGTAGGCTAAATATTGCATGTTCTAACTTCTATATATAATATATAGCCTAGGCCTAGGTCTAGGCTATAATCAGTCACTAATTCCATCAAAATGCCTCAAAGCTGCAAAGCATGTAGGCCTAGGCTAAATATTGCATGTTCTAACTTTTATGTATAGGCCTAGGCCTATAATCACACTCATTGTATTAGTGTCAAGTAGAAAGTGTTAATTTTGAAAGTATCATATAGGCCTAGACTAAATTTAGCCAACAATAAAATTTTATTAAATTTTGATCTGAAACTAGGCCTTTATTCTGAGCATTAACATTAATAGGCCTAGGCTACTTTCTATTAAATTACTTAATCTATCTAAAGTAGACCTATCTAGGCGTATATAGCCTATTGCCATTCCCAAAGGGGGGACCACGAATGAATCGCCTCTTTGCACCTCTGTGATCCGGCGTACCTCCTCCAGAATAGTGCGGAATTGCGAATACTGATTATTACTGAAGCACTCTCCCCATAAACAAGTTGCCCCAACGTTTTACTGCCCATGTGGACAAACTAAGTGGCCTATGCTATATACATTAACCTTTTCACTGCGGGTGACGTTCTGGAATGTTTTGGCAATTTACAGCAATTTCCAGGCTTTAACCCTAGTCTAGCGGGTCCTCTGTGGGCCTTTTCAGGCCATTCTGACTGCTATATCAACCATCAGTATGAAAGGAACTGTATTGCGCCAAAAACTAGGTGGAAATCGCTACACAATGACGCCACATACAGCTACGTAGCACTCGTGGAGCACTGACAGTGTTACCTCGAAGATGGAAGTTTAGCTGATTTTGCTACCTTGCTCACTTTTAGCGAACTATTGGTTACACTGTCATCCTCCCGCGCGGTGGGGGAACTGGAGTTAGTGTGGGCCGGGAGGCCACAGATGTCGGACGTATGGATCATTACTATCCCACCCATTTTCACTCGATTTCCACCCTTTTTTCACCCGTTTTATGCCAGTTTTTTCAACTCGACTTATGTGGTGAGCCGCTTTTTAAGGGTTAAAAGCCTATATGTATATCCCTGAGGTCCATGGAAGTTGGGCAACATTATATTTAAGTAAATATATATATTTATTGACATTAGAGATTGAATTTATTGATTTACCCTTGATTCTGTAGTTTAAATTTAAAATTAATAAAAAACGGTTTGCGTTTGCATATTTGCATTTGAGGACTAGAAATTTCACAAGGTTTGCACATTTGTGTTTGCTGAAGTTATGTTCTGGGTTTGCTGATTTGTGTTTGCTGACTTGACTTTTTGTTTGTGGTGCCCAGGCTCTGATACCTACGCACGTCTTAGGTTAACTCCCGTAAGTCCTTCCAAAACCAATACAATCGTCTAAAGATAGTCAGAACATAGTAAAGAAAGGCGGCATTGTATCCCCAAAAATTATATTAACGTAAGTAGCATCAATTAGTGCTTGGCAGAGCTGGGCACTTTAGCCAACACTTCCGCAAATAGCCAATTCCGCCATGGCGGAAGTGTCATTTTGTTGGCGATTAGCGTTGGCGCCAAAATGGCTGCCTATTTGCGGGTTTGAAGCTCTGGAAAGTACCTCCATGTTGCAAACTCGAGTCCGCAAAATAAAAATTCCAGCCGCCAGCCAGCCCTGGGCCGCTCCTGCAGCTCCAGCCAAAAAAAGTCATGTGACCAAGCCAACTACCTGTGTTCTGGAATCTAGGCCTATACATCGGCTCTTCACTTTTGTTCACTTACTTAGTAGCAAGCGTCGAGCTTGCAGTCCAAGAGTTCCAACCTGCTAGCAAACTTTGTTTATATTTTCGGCCTATTGAAGTGAACATGGAGTCTACCATCATGCCTACCGCAGCTGCCAACAGCATGGGGAGCAGTTCACCACCATCATCTGACAGTGATGCTACCGAGCATGCAGAAATCGAGGACCTAAGCCACCCCTGGCCCCACCTAGAAACCTTCTATGGGCCTGTAATTACCAAGATGTCTCTGGAGAAGGGCTTTATAACTTTATAATCTAGCCTAATTTAAGATTATAAAGTTAGGCTATCGTTAATTTGATTGATAGCCTGTTAATTTTTAACCTAAACTAATGTTATTAGGCTAGGCCTACCCTAATCCCATCAAAATGCCTCAAAGCATGTAGGCCTAGGCTAAGTCTAACTTCTATATAGGCTAGGCTATAAAGCCTAGGCCTAGGTCTATAATCACTAATCCCATCAAAATGCCTCAAAGCATGTAGGCTAAATATTGCATGTTCTAACTTCTAAATATAGCCTAGGCCTATAAGCCTAGGCTAATTACTAATATAAGTAATTTTATTAGGCTAGGCCTAGGCTACCCTAATCCTATCAAAATGCCTCAAAGCATGTAGGCTAAATAATATTGCATTTTCTAACTTCTATATATATAGGCTAGCCTAGGTCTAGGCTATAATCAGTCAATCACTAATTCCATCAAAATGCCTCAAAGCATGTAGGCTAAATATTGCATGTTCTAACATCTATATATATAGCCTAGGTCTAGGCTATAATCACTAATTCCATCAAAATGCCTCAAAGCATGTAGGCTATATATTGCATGTTCTAACTTCTATATATAATATATAGCCTAGGGCTAGGTCTAGGCTATAATCACTAATTCCATCAAAATGCCTCAAAGCATGTAGCCCTAGGCTAAATATTGCATGTTCTAACTTCTATGTATAGGCCTAGGCCTATAATCACACTCATTTTATTAGTGTCAAGTAGAAAGTGTTAATTTTGAAAGTATCATATAGGCCTAGACTAAATTTAGCCTACAATAAAATTTTATTAAATTTTGATCTGAAGCTAGGCCTTTATTCTGTGCATTAAAATTAATAGGCCTAGGCTACTTTCTATTAAATTACTTAATCTATCTAAAGTAGACCTATCTAGGCATATATAGCCTATTGCCATTTCCAAAGGGGGGGACCACGAATAAATCGCCTCCTTGCACCTCTGTGATCCGGCGTACCTCCTCCTGAATGGTGTGGCATTGTGAATACTGATTATTACTGAAGCACTCTCCCCATAAGCAAGTTGCCCCAACGTTTTACTGCCCATGTGGACAAACTAAGTGGCCTATGCTATCTATATTAACCCTTTCACTGCGGGTGACGTTCTGGAATGTTTTGGCAATTTACAGCAATTTCCAAGCTTTAACACCTTACGAGCGGCCTATGCGGTTTATTTATATGTACCGCACAGCGGGGTGTTTTTAGCCAAAATAGGGCTGTTTACGTGATCATTTTCATGCCTAAATAGGACCCAGAACGTAAAACAAGTACCTATCCCTGAAAGGGCATAAACAGAGCTTTCGAATGACACCATAACGATCCTTGTATGATGGATAGTTTTCTTGCAATAACCGTGCAACGCGAGTGCAAAAAGCAGGTAATTCGGTAGTTTCGGTACATAATTGAGTATGTAGCGAGTGAGAGAGGGAGGAGGGAGCTGAGATTTGTGTCAGTAGGTTCGCCGCAGTGGTCTGGAGAAGTCATACGCTCGCTAGTCTCCTGCCACCACTTGTCTCTCTCTCTCAGCCACATTACGTGCTGAAATTGCCACTCGACCTATGTCGAGCGCCGCCACATAGTCCAGCTTTATTTAACTCGACTTATGTTGCTCGCCGCTAATTAAGGGTTAAAAGCCTGTATGTATATCCTTGAGGTCCATGGAAGTTGGGCAACATTATATTAAAGTAAATATATATATTTATTGACATTAGAGATTGAATTTATTGATTTACCCTTGATTCTGTAGTTTAAATTTAAAATTAATAAAAAATGGTTTGCGTTTGCATACAGTATTTGCATTTGAGGACTAGAAATTTCACAAGGTTTGCACATTTGTGTTTGCTGAAGTTATGTTCTGGGTTTGCTGATTTGTGTTTGCTGACTTGACTTTTTGTTTGTGGTGCCCAGCTCTGGTGCTTGGCGATCAAACGAGACACGGACGACATTAAATTAATCCACTGCTCCGACATGAGAGGGTTGGCAACAGAGAAAATACCCCACAAAGGTCCTGGGTCATATCCCATGCTTCATTGATCTGTGTATCTGGACAGTGACAAAGGTGCTGCAGTTTGTAATTAATGTTGGGTTTTATTGTGTGCGTGGTGTGAATGCTGGGAGTTGACGTCTGTTCAACATTCAGGCATTTCATTGTGTCTGCTACATATCTGTGTGAGCGTGCTATTGTACTAGGTGCGGGTGTGCGCGTGGGTGTATGTGTATGTTGTTTTAAGTGCCTGTCTGTTGTGTGTGCTAGTGTGTGTGTGTGTTTGTGTGTGTGTGTGTGCGCTTTGGGAAGAGGGTACGAAAAAATAGATAGAATGCCTGAGTGAATCTTTGCCAGTGCTATGTGCGTATGTGTACTTTGTGAGCGTCTGTGTGTGCGTGTGTTCTCTGTGTGTGTGCGTGTGTTCCCTGTGAGTGTGCGTGTGTTCCCTGTGTGTTTGTGTGTGATCCCTGTGTATGTGCATGTGTTCCCTGTGAGTGTGCGTGTGTTCCCTGTGAGTGTGCGTGTGTTCCCTGTGTGTGTACGTGTGTGATCCCTGTGTGTGTGCGTGTGTTCCCTGTGTGTGTACGATTGTTATGTGAGGGTGGGGATGGAAAATATAGACAGTCACAATGCATGAGCCTGTGTTTGAAGCGGTTCTCGGACATCTGAACCAGTAGACCATTTCAACCAGTAGCTCTCAACCAGTGCCAAATCAACCAAGAACAACCAAACCAGTGCCAAAATATAGTACTAACATAACCTAATCTAACCTAACCTAACTCTATTGGCTGATTTGTTACTGGTTGAGAGCTATTGGTTGAAATGGTCTACTGGTTAAGTTGTCCGGTCACCGTTTGAAGCAGGCAGCACTCGACATTCATTTAGCACTCAAGTATTTCATTGAATGTGTGTGTGTAGTGAGTTTGTGCAGACTGAGGACTCTTGCAGGACAGGCAAGTGTCGCCAAAGTGTGTGTATAAGTGTCAAGTCTCTCTCCCTCTCTCTCTCTCTCCAGTAGAGTATATTTTCAGCAAGAACACTGTTGATTATAAATGATTCAACTATTCATAATGGTGGTATACACAGCCTGTAGGGTACACGCATGACTTCGAGTTAGTCCATGTATATGATTCGAAAATAATGCCACAATAAATGTGCTAGACATAATGGTTCCATGGTCTGTTGGGCCTATCATATATTCGTCAAAACGAAATTATTTCTACGTGCAACTGAGGTCACAGATTCCGAAAATGTTGAGCACTCGACCTGTTTTTTTTTTTTTTTTTTTTTTTTTTCTATATTCCATCTACTCTTTCTCAGTCATAGGCTGAGAGCCTGTACATTCAACCCCGTTATTGAAGGGTGAAGCCCGTGAGGTCTCGTTCCAGTCTAGGGGGTGAGACATATGAAGCACTTTTAGCTGCAACCAGCCCCTGCCATCTTGCAGGATGCATGGGGTTTAGTTGCTCACTCACGGCTCAAACCAGCCCCATCTCTGAAGCTGACTCGCTCCAGTGCTTCACTGTCTCATCTCCTTGACTCGGACCCTCACTCTCAGAACGCCCCTTATTGAGCAATGAGCTCACTATAGGCATTGCCCACCAATAGCATATTTTTGAATATGGGAATATTCATACAGTGCTATTTAATCACGGAACAATGAGGGTATTTATTTGGCGTTTCGGTGGGATTTGAGGTAATGCACTGATACTATAGCTAGGTACAGCTCAAATTCCATCCCAATAATATCTTACCATTGACATATCGGGATTCGAACCTGGGTCCATTGGATTACCAGTTCAGTGGCAAGACCACTCCACCACAGCTCCCCAGCGGTAGTGCTTGTTTTTTGATATATATATATATATATATATATATATATATATATATATATATATATTATATATTTATTCATTTATCTATTTATTTATTTTTAGTTTCCTCGCTAGACCCCCATCAATCCTACACAAAAAAAAAAATCTCCCTTTCAAGAAAAATGTGTAGGCCTAAACGTTTTCTGAAAAAAAATGTCCCGACTGAAAGCCGGTTCCTTCTAAAATTACAGGTTCGCTATCACTCGCCAGGAAAAATAATCGACACTTAAATTGCACGAAAGGTCTTAATATAGACAACAAAATGAGGCGAAAGGTCTCAAAATCCCCAAACTAACGGAACGAATTAAAATAAATCTTAAAACTAATATGCTAAACATGAGGGAGAAGGCGACTACGTCCCCCTTAAACGAACCTCCAATGCAAATAGCAAGTAAAGAGTTAATAAAGTGGCTCAGTTCAGCCCGAGAATGTGAACCTGTATAGCCACTATTAACCACTTCTGTACCGGTGACGTATTATAGCCACTATTAACCACTTCTGTACTGGTGACGTATTATAGCCACTATTAACCACTTCTGTACTGGTGACGTATTATAGCCACTATTAACCACTTCTGTACCGGTGACGTATTATACCCACTATTAACCACTTCTGTACTGGTGACATTTTATAGCCACTATTAACCACTTCTGTACCGGTGACGTATTATAGCCACTATTATTATTATTATTATATGAGATGCCGAAGTCTCCAACCAGGGTGCAGAAACACCATCAAGATCAATCCACACAAAACACCCGGAAGCACTGGAGAGAGACTATGGCAACTTAGGAAAAAATAAAAACATACACTGTATACTGTACTGTACATATACACATATTAAACACAGATAACATATTATGCAGTGGAGGATATCAAGCTTAAATATAATAGAATAAAATAGAATAAAATAAGTTTAAAAATAGAATTAATGCTGCAAAAAAGCATTAACTCTAGACTTAAAAATGGAGATATGAGCTGAATTGACTAGCTCATTTGGCAACTTATTCCACAAGTCAACCATGGCCGGCACAAAACACCGTGAAAACTGTGTAGTAGAAAAATTAACACGGCTCATGGCAAGATAATTAAGATTGCTTGTGAATCTAGTTGCACGAGCCCGGACATAGGGCCCAGGCAGAACCCCATGTAAGGGATGCTGAGGGTTGTTAAAAACTTTAAATAAAAGACTAAGGGCACCAACTTTACGTCGATGACACAGATCAAGAGACAAATTAGGTAGAATAAAACTGATGGAATTTAGCGACCTGTCAAGCAACTTGAGATGGCAGTCAGCTGCTGACAACCAGACAGGTGAGCAGTACTCGAAATGTGGCAAAATAAAAGCATAAAAGACTTGATAACTGTGGCGTCACAAGCAAATGTTTTATAAACCTTGCGAAGCAGACCAATTTTTTGGGAAATGGAAGAGGAGAAAGAACGAATATGCTTTTCAAAAGTAAGTTTGGGATCAAGAGTAACTCCTAACAAACGCAGAGTATCCACATTCTCAATTTGCTCGCCAGAAACTTGTAGATAAGGATGGGGAGGATCCAAGGTACGAGATCTGCTGATGATAATGGAGTGTGTTTTACTAGCATTAAGTTTCATGCCCCAAAGTTCACACCATGATGTAATTTTGGCTAAATTCCTATTCAGAGCAGTAGCAATTACGTGTCGATCTATTGGTGATGCAATTGACGCATATAAAGTTGTATCATCAGCATAGGAGATTAGTTTATTTTCAAGCTCGGAACACAGGTCAGCAGTAAAAATAATAAAAAGCAAAGGCCCAAGGACACTGCCTTGTGGAACACCAGAAACAACAGTAACAGAAGGGGAATGACACCCATCAATGACCACAGATTGAGATCTTTTCGTCAAAAAATCTTCAAAGATCCTTAAAAAATTGCCACCAATGAGCTGTAACTTAAACAAAAGTGCTTTATGGTTGACTAAATCAAAAGCAGAACTAAAGTCAATAGCCACGACGCGAGACTCATGTCCCTGGTCCAATGAAGATTGCAAGTCATGGGTGAGTGTCAGAAGTGCATCACATGTACCCAGTCCCTTACGAAAACCAAACTGTGAGTTTGGTATCAAATTATGACTATTACAATAAGAGGAAAGGCGTCTGGACAAAAGCCTCTCATAGAGCTTGGATAGGATAGCTGTAATGGAGATAGGGCGATAGTCATTAGGAGATGATGAGGCAGTATTTCCCTTTGGAATAGGAGTGATAATAGCCTTACGCCAGCAAAGAGGAAAACTACCTGATTTCAAAAGCAACCTAAACACCACTGCCAATTTAGGTGCCAAGACCACTGCAACCTTTTTAAAAAAGAGAGGGGAAAACCCATCCGGGTCTGTACCACCATAGGTATCAAGATCCAGCAAGTACCTTTTCAGTTCAGCTGATTTGAATGCCATTGAATTGAGGTTGGGTCTAGGGAAACATGTCAATGGCAAAGACAATTCCGGATTACTCTGCTTATTAATACAAATATTAGATAGAATATTGGCCTTCGATAATGGATAAAAAGAGATGGAGCCATCAGAATCACAAAGAGGAGGCATGGAGGAATCTATTCCAAATAAAGAGGATTTCAAAGCGGACCACCATTTATGAGGCTGTGTAGCTCCTGCCAGAGCATCCTGAAGATGGGAGTTATAATCCCTCTCAGCACCATCATAAACTCTCTGTGCAGCTGCCCTTTTAAAAACATAATTTTCCCAATGCAAGGGGGTTTGATTACGCCTCCATAGACGATATGCAGCCTGTTTGTCATCAAACGCACGCTTGCAGTCATCATTAAACCATGCTTTATCCCTGATACGAGACTTAATTGTCTTTGATGGAACTCTTTTGCGAAGGATACCAAGAAGGGAATTGTTGATAGCTGAAACCGGGTCATGAGATCTTAGTATGTGATTCCACTCAATATTACAAACGTTGTCCCAGTTAACCCGGGATTTAAGGTAGACTTTACGTGAGAGAGTAATATCAGGAACAGAAAAATCAAGATTAATTTTACACATGATGGCATTGTGGTCGGAAGTGCCAACAGGTACAAGAACGGAGGTTTCTACAACGCCAGGAATGTCTGTTAATACTAGATCAAGACAATTTCCATACATATGAGTAGGTCCTTGGATTAGCTGTTCACAACCAGATAAGTTTGCAAAATCCAATGCAGCATATTAACCACTTCTGTACTGGTGACATACTACAGCCATTATTAACCACTTCTGTACTGGTGATGTATTATAGCCACTATTAACCACTTCTGTACTGGTGACGTATTATAGACACTATTAACCACTTCTGTTCCGGTGACGTATTATAGCCACTATTAACCACTTTTGTACTGGTGACGTATTATAGCCACTATTAACCACTTCTGTATTGGTGACGTATTATAGCCACTATTAACCACTTCTGTACTGGTGACGTATTATAGCCACTATTAACCACTTCTGTACTGGTGACGTATTATAGCCACTATTAACCACTTCTGTACCGGTGACGTATTATAGCCACTATTAACCACTTCTGTACTGGTGACGTATTATAGCCACTATTAACCACTTCTGTACTGGTGACATATTATAGCCACTATTAACCACTTCTGTACTGGTGACGTATTATAGCCACTATTAACCACTTCTGTACTGGTGATGTATTATAGCCACTATTAACCACTTCTGTACTGGTGACGTATTATAGCCACTATTAACCACTTCTGTACTGGTGACGTATTATAGCCACTATTAACTACTTCTGTACCGGTGACGTATTATAGCCACTGTTAACCACTTATGTACTGGTGACGTATAATAGCCACTATTAACCACTTCTGTACCGGTGACGTATTATAGCCACTATTAACCACTACTGTACTGGTGACGTATTATAGCCACTATTAACCACTTCTGTACTGGTGACATATTATAGCCACTATTAACCACTTCTGTACTGGTGATGTATTATAGCCACTATTAACCACTTCTGTACTGGTGACGTATTATAGCCACTATTAACCACTTCTGTTATGGTGACGTATTATAGCCACTATTAACCAATTCTGTACTGGTGACGTATTATAGTCACTATTAACCACTTCTGTACTGGTGACGTATTATAGCCACTATTAACCACTTCTGTACCGGTGACGTATTATTGCCACTATTAACCATTTCTGTACTGGCGACGTATTATAGCCACTATTAACCACTTCTGTACTGGTGACGTATTACAGCCACTATTAACCACTTCTGTACCGGTGACGTATTATAGCCACTATTAACCACTTCTGTACTGGTGACGTATTATAGCCACTATTAACCACTTCTGTACTGGTGACGTATTATAGCCACTATTAACCACTTCTGTACTGGTGATGTTTTATAGCCACTATTAACCACTTCTGTACCGGTGACGTATTATAGCCACTATTAACCACTTCTGTACTGGTGACGTACTACAGCCATTATTAACCACTTCTGTACTGGTGATGTATTATAGCCACTATTAACCACTTCGGTTCTGGTGACGTATTATAGCCACTATTAACCACTTCTGTTCCGGTGACGTATTATAGCCACTATTAACCACTTCTGTACTGGTGACGTATTATAGCCACTATTAACCACTTCTGTATTGGTAGGTATTATAGCCACTATTAACAACTTCTGTACTTGTGACGTATTATAGCCACTATTAACCACTTCTGTACCGGTGACGTATTATAGCCACTATTAACCACTTCTGTACCGGTGACGTATTATAGCCACTATTAACCACTTCTGTACTGGTGACGTATTATAGCCACTATTAATCACTTCTGTACTGGTGACATATTATAGCCACTATTAACCACTTCTGTACTGGTGACGTATTATAGCCACTATTAACCACTTCTGTACTGGTGACGTATTATAGCCACTATTAACCACTTCTGTACTGGTGACGTATTATAGCCACTATTAACCACTTCTGTACTGGTGACGTATTATAGCCACTATTAACCACTTCTGTACTGGTGACGTATTATAGCCACTATTAACTACTTCTGTACCGGTGACGTATTATAGCCACTGTTAACCACTTCTGTACTGGTGACCTATTATAGCCACTATTAACCACTTCTGTACTGGTGACGTATTATAGCCACTATTAACCACTTCTGTACTGGTGACGTATAATAGCCACTATTAACCACTTCTGTACCGGTGACGTATTATAGCCACTATTAACCACTACTGTACTGGTGACGTATTATAGCCACTATTAACCACTTCTGTACTGGTGACATATTATAGCCACTATTAACCACTTCTGTACTGGTGATGTATTATAGCCACTATTAACCACTTCTGTACTGGTGACGTATTATAGCCACTATTAACCACTTCTGTTATGGTGACGTATTATAGCCACTATTAACCACTTCTGTACTGGTGACGTATTATAGTCACTATTAACCACTTCTGTACTGGTGACGTATTATAGCCACTATTAACCACTTCTGTACTGGTGAAGTATAATAGCCACTATTAACCACTTCTGTACCGGTGACGTATTATAACCACTGTTAACCACTTCTGTACTGGTGACGTATTATAGCCACTATTAACCACGTCTGTACTGGTGACATATTATAGCCACTATTAACCACTTCTGTACTGGTGACGTATTATAGCCACTATTAACCACTTCTGTACTGGTGACGTATTATAACCACTATTAACCACTTCTGTACTGGTGACGTATTCTAGCCACTATTAACCATTTCTGTACCGGAGACGTATTATAGCCACTATTAACCACTTCTGTACTGGTGACGTATTATAGCCACTATTAACCACTTCTGTACTGGTGACGTATTATAGGCACTATTAACCACTTCTGTACTGGTGACGTATTATAGCTATTATTAACCACTACTGTACTGGAGACATATTATAGCCACTATTAACCACTTCTGTACTGGTGACGTATTATAGCCACTATTAACCGCTTGTACTGGTGATGTATTATAGATACTATTAACCACTTCTGTACCGGTGACGTATTATAGCCACTATTAACCACTTCTGTACTGGTGACGTACTACAGCCATTATTAACCACTTCTGTACTGGTGATGTATTATAGCCACTATTAACCACTTCTGTACTGGTGACGTATTATAGACACTATTAACCACTTCTGTTCCGGTGACGTATTATAGCCACTATTAACCACTTCTGTACTGGTGACGTATTATAGCCACTATTAACCACTTCTGTACTGGTGACGTATTATAGCCACTATTAACCACTTCTGTACTGGTGATGTATTATAGCCACTATTAACCACTTCTGTACTGGTGACGTATTATAGCCACTATTAACCACTTCTGTACCGGTGACGTATTATAGCCACTGTTAACCACTTCTGTACTGGTGACGTATTATAGCCACTATTAACCACTTCTGTACTGGTGACGTATTATAGCCACTATTAACCACTTCTGTACTGGTGACGTATTATAGCCACTATTAACCACTTCTGTACTGGTGAAGTATAATAGCCACTATTAACCACTTCTGTACCGGTGACGTATTATAACCACTGTTAACCACTTCTGTACTGGTGACGTATTATAGCCACTATTAACCACGTCTGTACTGGTGACATATTATAGCCACTATTAACCACTTCTGTACTGGTGACGTATTATAGCCACTATTAACCACTTCTGTACTGGTGACGTATTATAACCACTATTAACCACTTCTGTACTGGTGACGTATTCTGGCCACTATTAACCATTTCTGTACCGGAGACGTATTATAGCCACTATTAACCACTTCTGTACTGGTGACGTATTATAACCACTATTAACCACTTCTGTACTGGTGACGTATTCTAGCCACTATTAACCATTTCTGTACCGGAGACGTATTATAGCCACTATTAACCACTTCTGTACTGGTGACGTATTATAGCCACTATTAACCACTTCTGTACTGGTGACGTATTATAGGCACTATTAACCACTTCTGTACTGGTGACGTATTATAGCTATTATTAACCACTACTGTACTGGAGACATATTATAGCCACTATTCACCACTTCTGTACTGGTGACGTATTATAGCCACTATTAACCGCTTGTACTGGTGATGTATTATAGATACTATTAACCACTTCTGTACTGGTGACGTATTATAGCCACTATTAACCACTTCTGTACTGGTGACGTACTACAGCCATTATTAACCACTTCTGTACTGGTGATGTATTATAGCCACTATTAACCACTTCTGTACTGGTGACGTATTATAGACACTATTAACCACTTCTGTTCCGGTGACGTATTATAGCCACTATTAACCACTTTTGTACTGGTGACGTATTATAGCCACTATTAACCACTTCTGTATTGGTGACGTATTATAGCCACTATTAACCACTTCTGTACTGGTGACGTATTATAGCCACTATTAACCACTTCTGTACTGGTGACGTATTATAGCCACTATTAACCACTTCTGTACCGGTAACGTATTATAGCCACTATTAACCACTTCTTTACTGGTGACGTATTATAGCCACTATTAACCACTTCTGTACTGGTGACATATTATAGCCACTATTAACCACTTCTGTACTGGTGACGTATTATAGCCACTATTAACCACTTCTGTACTGGTGACGTATTATAGCCACTATTAACCACTTCTGTACTGGTGACGTATTATAGCCACTATTAACCACTTCTGTACTGGTGACGTATTATAGCCACTATTAACCACTTCTGTACTGGTGACGTATTATAGCCACTATTAACTACTTCTGTACCGGTGACGTATTATAGCCACTGTTAACCACTTCTGTACTGGTGACCTATTATAGCCACTATTAACCACTTCTGTACTGGTGACGTATTATAGCCACTATTAACCACTTCTGTACTGGTGACGTATTATAGCCACTATTAACCACTTCTGTACTGGTGACGTATTATAGCCACTATTAACCACTTCTGTACTGGTGACGTATTATAGCCACTATTAACCACTTCTGTACTGGTGACATATTATAGCCACTATTAACCACTTCTGTACTGTGATCTTCTGTACTGGTGACGTATTATAGCCACTATTAACCACTTCTGTACTGGTGACGTATTATAGCCACTATTAACCACTTCTGTACTGGTGACGTATTATAGCCACTATTAACCACTTCTGTACTGGTGACGTATTATAGCCACTATTAACCACTTCTGTACTGGTGACGTATTATAGCCACTATTAACCACTTCTGTACTGGTGACGTATTATAGCCACTATTAACCACTTCTGTACTGGTGACGTATTATAGCCACTATTAACCACTTCTGTACTGGTGACGTATTATAGCCACTATTAACCACTTCTGTACTGGTGACGTATTATAGCCACTATTAACCACTTCTGTACTGGTGACGTATTATAGCCACTATTAACCACTTCTGTACTGGTGACGTATTATAGCCACTATTAACCACTTCTGTACCGGTGACGTATTATAGCCACTATTAACCACTTCTGTACTGGTGACGTATTATAGCCACTATTAACCACTTCTGTACTGGTGACGTATTATAGCCACTATTAACCACTTCTGTACTGGTGACGTATTATAGCCACTATTAACCACTTCTGTACTGGTGACGTATTATAGCCACTATTAACCACTTCTGTACTGGTGACGTATTATAGCCACTATTAACCACTTCTGTACTGGTGACGTATTATAGCCACTATTAACCACTTCTGTACTGGTGACGTATTATAGCCACTATTAACCACTTCTGTACTGGTGACGTATTATAGCCACTATTAACCACTTCTGTACTGGTGACGTATTATAGCCACTATTAACCACTTCTGTACTGGTGACGTATTATAGCCACTATTAACCACTTCTGTACTGGTGACGTATTATAGCCACTATTAACCACTTCTGTACTGGTGACGTATTATAGCCACTATTAACCACTTCTGTACTGGTGACGTATTATAGCCACTATTAACCACTTCTGTACTGGTGACGTATTATAGCCACTATTAACCACTTCTGTACTGGTGACGTATTATAGCCACTATTAACCACTTCTGTACTGGTGACGTATTATAGCCACTATTAACCACTTCTGTACTGGTGACGTATTATAGCCACTATTAACCACTTCTGTACTGGTGACGTATTATAGCCACTATTAACCACTTCTGTACTGGTGACGTATTATAGCCACTATTAACCACTTCTGTGGTGACGTATTATAGCCACTATTAACCACTTCTGTACTGGTGACGTATTATAGCCACTATTAACCACTTCTGTACTGGTGACGTATTATAGCCACTATTAACCACTTCTGTACTGGTGACGTATTATAGCCACTATTAACCACTTCTGTACTGGTGACGTATTATAGCCACTATTAACCACTTCTGTACTGGTGACGTATTATAGCCACTATTAACCACTTCTGTACTGGTGACGTATTATAGCCACTATTAACCACTTCTGTACTGGTGACGTATTATAGCCACTATTAACCACTTCTGTACTGGTGACGTATTATAGCCACTATTAACCACTTCTGTACCGGTGACGTATTATAGCCACTATTAACCACTTCTGTACTGGTGACGTATTATAGCCACTATTAACCACTTCTGTACTGGTGACGTATTATAGCCACTATTAACCACTTCTGTACTGGTGACGTATTATAGCCACTATTAACCACTTCTGTACTGGTGACGTATTATAGCCACTATTAACCACTTCTGTACTGGTGACGTATTATAGCCACTATTAACCACTTCTGTACTGGTGACGTATTATAGCCACTATTAACCACTTCTGTACTGGTGACGTATTATAGCCACTATTAACCACTTCTGTACTGGTGACGTATTATAGCCACTATTAACCACTTCTGTACTGGTGACGTATTATAGCCACTATTAACCACTTCTGTACTGGTGACGTATTATAGCCACTATTAACCACTTCTGTACTGGTGACGTATTATAGCCACTATTAACCACTTCTGTACTGGTGACGTATTATAGCCACTATTAACCACTTCTGTACTGGTGACGTATTATAGCCACTATTAACCACTTCTGTACTGGTGACGTATTATAGCCACTATTAACCACTTCTGTACTGGTGACGTATTATAGCCACTATTAACCACTTCTGTACTGGTGACGTATTATAGCCACTATTAACCACTTCTGTACTGGTGACGTATTATAGCCACTATTAACCACTTCTGTACTGGTGACGTATTATAGCCACTATTAACCACTTCTGTACTGGTGACGTATTATAGCCACTATTAACCACTTCTGTACTGGTGACGTATTATAGCCACTATTAACCACTTCTGTACTGGTGACGTATTATAGCCACTATTAACCACTTCTGTACTGGTGACGTATTATAGCCACTATTAACCACTTCTGTACTGGTGACGTATTATAGCCACTATTAACCACTTCTGTACTGGTGACGTATTATAGCCACTATTAACCACTTCTGTACTGGTGACGTATTATAGCCACTATTAACCACTTCTGTACTGGTGACGTATTATAGCCACTATTAACCACTTCTGTACTGGTGACGTATTATAGCCACTATTAACCACTTCTGTACTGGTGACGTATTATAGCCACTATTAACCACTTCTGTACTGGTGACGTATTATAGCCACTATTAACCACTTCTGTACTGGTGACGTATTATAGCCACTATTAACCACTTCTGTACTGGTGACGTATTATAGCCACTATTAACCACTTCTGTACTGGTGACGTATTATAGCCACTATTAACCACTTCTGTACTGGTGACGTATTATAGCCACTATTAACCACTTCTGTACTGGTGACGTATTATAGCCACTATTAACCACTTCTGTACTGGTGACGTATTATAGCCACTATTAACCACTTCTGTACTGGTGACGTATTATAGCCACTATTAACCACTTCTGTACTGGTGACGTATTATAGCCACTATTAACCACTTCTGTACTGGTGACGTATTATAGCCACTATTAACCACTTCTGTACTGGTGACGTATTATAGCCACTATTAACCACTTCTGTACTGGTGACGTATTATAGCCACTATTAACCACTTCTGTTCTGGTGACATATTATAGCCACTATTAACAACTTCTGTACTGGTGACGTATTATAGCCACTACTAACCACTTCTGTACTGGTGACGTATTATAGCCATTACTAACTACTTCTGTACTGGTGACGTATTATAGCCACTATTAACCACTTCTGTACTGGTGACGTATTATAGCCACTATTAACCACTTCTGTACTGGTGACGTATTATAGCCACTATTAACCACTTCTGTACTGGTGACGTATTATAGCCACTATTAACCACTTCTGTACTGGTGACGTATTATAGCCACTATTAACCACTTCTGTACTGGTGACGTATTATAGCCACTATTAACCACTTCTGTACTGGTGACGTATTATAGCCACTATTAACCACTTCTGTACTGGTGACGTATTATAGCCACTATTAACCACTTCTGTACTGGTGACGTATTATAGCCACTATTAACCACTTCTGTACTGGTGACGTATTATAGCCACTATTAACCACTTCTGTACTGGTGACGTATTATAGCCACTATTAACCACTTCTGTACTGGTGACGTATTATAGCCACTATTAACCACTTCTGTACTGGTGACGTATTATAGCCACTATTAACCACTTCTGTACTGGTGACGTATTATAGCCACTATTAACCACTTCTGTACTGGTGACGTATTATAGCCACTATTAACCACTTCTGTACTGGTGACGTATTATAACCACTATTAACCACTTCTGTACTGGTGACGTGTTATAGCCACTATTAACCACTTCTGTACTGGTGACGTATTATAGCCACTATTAACCACTTCTGTACTGGTGACGTATTATAGCCACTATTAACCACTTCTGTACTGGTGACGTATTATAGCCACTATTAACCACTTCTGTACTGGTGACGTATTATAGCCACTATTAACCACTTCTGTACTGGTGACGTATTATAGCCACTATTAACCACTTCTGTACTGGTGACGTATTATAGCCACTATTAACCACTTCTGTACTGGTGACGTATTATAGCCACTATTAACCACTTCTGTACTGGTGACGTATTATAGCCACTATTAACCACTTCTGTACTGGTGACGTATTATAGCCACTATTAACCACTTCTGTACTGGTGACGTATTATAGCCACTATTAACCACTTCTGTACTGGTGACGTATTATAGCCACTATTAACCACTTCTGTACTGGTGACGTATTATAGCCACTATTAACCACTTCTGTACTGGTGACGTATTATAGCCACTATTAACCACTTCTGTACTGGTGACGTATTATAGCCACTATTAACCACTTCTGTACTGGTGACGTATTATAGCCACTATTAACCACTTCTGTACTGGTGACGTATTATAGCCACTATTAACCACTTCTGTACTGGTGACGTATTATAGCCACTATTAACCACTTCTGTACTGGTGACGTATTATAGCCACTATTAACCACTTCTGTACTGGTGACGTATTATAGCCACTATTAACCACTTCTGTACTGGTGACGTATTATAGCCACTATTAACCACTTCTGTACTGGTGACGTATTATAGCCACTATTAACCACTTCTGTACTGGTGACGTATTATAGCCACTATTAACCACTTCTGTACTGGTGACGTATTATAGCCACTATTAACCACTTCTGTACTGGTGACGTATTATAGCCACTATTAACCACTTCTGTACTGGTGACGTATTATAGCCACTATTAACCACTTCTGTACTGGTGACGTATTATAGCCACTATTAACCACTTCTGTACTGGTGACGTATTATAGCCACTATTAACCACTTCTGTACTGGTGACGTATTATAGCCACTATTAACCACTTCTGTACTGGTGACGTATTATAGCCACTATTAACCACTTCTGTACTGGTGACGTATTATAGCCACTATTAACCACTTCTGTACTGGTGACGTATTATAGCCACTATTAACCACTTCTGTACTGGTGACGTATTATAGCCACTATTAACCACTTCTGTACTGGTGACGTATTATAGCCACTATTAACCACTTCTGTACTGGTGACGTATTATAGCCACTATTAACCACTTCTGTACTGGTGACGTATTATAGCCACTATTAACCACTTCTGTACTGGTGACGTATTATAGCCACTATTAACCACTTCTGTACTGGTGACGTATTATAGCCACTATTAACCACTTCTGTACTGGTGACGTATTATAGCCACTATTAACCACTTCTGTACTGGTGACGTATTATAGCCACTATTAACCACTTCTGTACTGGTGACGTATTATAGCCACTATTAACCACTTCTGTACTGGTGACGTATTATAGCCACTATTAACCACTTCTGTACTGGTGACGTATTATAGCCACTATTAACCACTTCTGTACTGGTGACGTATTATAGCCACTATTAACCACTTCTGTACTGGTGACGTATTATAGCCACTATTAACCACTTCTGTACTGGTGACGTATTATAGCCACTATTAACCACTTCTGTACTGGTGACGTATTATAGCCACTATTAACCACTTCTGTACTGGTGACGTATTATAGCCACTATTAACCACTTCTGTACTGGTGACGTATTATAGCCACTATTAACCACTTCTGTACTGGTGACGTATTATAGCCACTATTAACCACTTCTGTACTGGTGACGTATTATAGCCACTATTAACCACTTCTGTACTGGTGACGTATTATAGCCACTATTAACCACTTCTGTACTGGTGACGTATTATAGCCACTATTAACCACTTCTGTACTGGTGACGTATTATAGCCACTATTAACCACTTCTGTACTGGTGACGTATTATAGCCACTATTAACCACTTCTGTACTGGTGACGTATTATAGCCACTATTAACCTCTTCTGTACTGGTGACGTATTATAGCCACTATTAACCACTTCTGTACTGGTGACGTATTATAGCCACTATTAACCACTTCTGTACTGGTGACGTATTATAGCCACTATTAACCACTTCTGTACTGGTGACGTATTATAGCCACTATTAACCACTTCTGTACTGGTGACGCATTATAGCCACTATTAACCACTTCTGTACTGGTGACGTATTATAGCCACTATTAACCACTTCTGTACTGGTGACGTATTATAGCCACTATTAACCACTTCTGTACTGGTGACGTATTATAGCCACTATTAACCACTTCTGTACTGGTGACGTATTATAGCCACTATTAACCACTTCTGTACTGGTGACGTATTATAGCCACTATTAACCACTTCTGTACTGGTGACGTATTATAGCCACTATTAACCACTTCTGTACTGGTGACGTATTATAGCCACTATTAACCACTTCTGTACTGGTGACGTATTATAGCCACTATTAACCACTTCTGTACTGGTGACGTATTATAGCCACTATTAACCACTTCTGTACTGGTGACGTATTATAGCCACTATTAACCACTTCTGTACTGGTGACGTATTATAGCCACTATTAACCACTTCTGTACTGGTGACGTATTATAGCCACTATTAACCACTTCTGTACTGGTGACGTATAATAGCCACTATTAACCACTTCTGTACCGGTGACGTATTATAGCCACTATTAACCACTTCTGTACTGGTGACGTATTATAGCCACTATTAACCACTTCTGTACTGGTGACGTATTATAGCCACTATTAACCACTTCTGTACTGGTGACGTATTATAGCAACTATTACCCACTACTGATCTGGTGACGTATTATAGCCACTATTAACCACTTCTGTACTGGTGACGTATTATAGCCACTATTAACCACTTCTGTACTGGTGACGTATTATAGCCACTATTAACCACTTCTGTACTGGTGACGTATTATAGCCACTATTAACCACTTCTGTACTGGTGACGTATTATAGCCACTATTAACCACTTCTGTACTGGTGACGTATTATAGCCACTATTAACCACTTCTGTACTGGTGACGTATTATAGCCACTATTAACCACTTCTGTACTGGTGACGTATTATAGCCACTATTAACCACTTCTGTACTGGTGACGTATTATAGCCACTATTAACCACTTCTGTACTGGTGACGTATTATAGCCACTATTAACCACTTCTGTACTGGTGACGTATTATAGCCACTATTAACCACTTCTGTACTGGTGACGTATTATAGCCACTATTAACCACTTCTGTACTGGTGACGTATTATAGCCACTATTAACCACTTCTGTACCGGTGACGTATTATAGCCACTATTAACCACTTCTGTACTGGTGACGTATTATAGCCACTATTAACCACTTCTGTACTGGTGACGTATTATAGCCACTATTAACCACTTCTGTACTGGTGACGTATTATAGCCACTATTAACCACTTCTGTACTGGTGACGTATTATAGCCACTATTAACCACTTCTGTACTGGTGACGTATTATAGCCACTATTAACCACTTCTGTACTGGTGACGTATTATAGCCACTATTAACCACTTCTGTACTGGTGACGTATTATAACCACTATTAACCACTTCTGTACTGGTGACGTATTATAGCCACTATTAACCACTTCTGTACTGGTGACGTATTATAGCCACTATTAACCACTTCTGTACTGGTGACGTATTATAGCCACTATTAACCACTTCTGTACTGGTGACGTATTATAGCCACTATTAACCACTTCTGTACTGGTGACGTATTATAGCCACTATTAACCACTTCTGTACTGGTGACGTATTATAGCCACTATTAACCACTTCTGTACTGGTGACGTATTATAGCCACTATTAACCACTTCTGTACTGGTGACGTATTATAGCCACTATTAACCACTTCTGTACTGGTGACGTATTATAGCCACTATTAACCACTTCTGTACTGGTGACGTATTATAGCCACTATTAACCACTTCTGTACTGGTGACGTATTATAGCCACTATTAACCACTTCTGTACCGGTGACGTATTATAGCCACTATTAACCACTTCTGTACTGGTGACGTATTATAGCCACTATTAACCACTTCTGTACTGGTGACGTATTATAGCCACTATTAACCACTTCTGTACTGGTGACGTATTATAGCCACTATTAACCACTTCTGTACTGGTGACGTATTATAGCCACTATTAACCACTTCTGTACTGGTGACGTATTATAGCCACTATTAACCACTTCTGTACTGGTGACGTATTATAGCCACTATTAACCACTTCTGTACTGGTGACGTATTATATCCACTATTAACCACTTCTGTACTGGTGACGTATTATAGCCACTATTAACCACTTCTGTACTGGTGACGTATTATAGCCACTATTAACCACTTCTGTACTGGTGACGTATTATAGCCACTATTAACCACTTCTGTACTGGTGACGTATTATAGCCACTATTAACCACTTCTGTACTGGTGACGTATTATAGCCACTATTAACCACTTCTGTACTGGTGACGTATTATAGCCACTATTAACCACTTCTGTACTGGTGACGTATTATAGCCACTATTAACCACTTCTGTACCGGTGACGTATTATAGCCACTATTAACCACTTCTGTACTGGTGACGTATTATAGCCACTATTAACCACTTCTGTACTGGTGACGTATTATAGCCACTATTAACCACTTCTGTACTGGTGACGTATTATAGCCACTATTAACCACTTCTGTACTGGTGACGTATTATAGCCACTATTAACCACTTCTGTACTGGTGACGTATTATAGCCACTATTAACCACTTCTGTACTGGTGACGTATTATAGCCACTATTAACCACTTCTGTACTGGTGACGTATTATAGCCACTATTAACCACTTCTGTACTGGTGACGTAATATAGCCACTATTAACCACTTCTGTACTGGTGACGTATTATAGCCACTATTAACCACTTCTGTACTGGTGACGTATTATAGCCACTATTAACCACTTCTGTACTGGTGACGTATTATAGCCACTATTAACCACTTCTGTACTGGTGACGTATTATAGCCACTATTAACCACTTCTGTACTGGTGACGTATTATAGCCACTATTAACCACTTCTGTACTGGTGACGTATTATAGCCACTATTAACCACTTCTGTACTGGTGACGTATTATAGCCACTATTAACCACTTCTGTACTGGTGACGTATTATAGCCACTATTAACCACTTCTGTACTGGTGACGTATTATAGCCACTATTAACCACTTCTGTACTGGTGACGCATTATAGCCACTATTAACCACTTCTGTACTGGTGACGTATTATAGCCACTATTAACCACTTCTGTACTGGTGACGTATTATAGCCACTATTAACCACTTCTGTACTGGTGACGTATTATAGCCACTATTAACCACTTCTGTACTGGTGACGTATTATAGCCACTATTAACCACTTCTGTACTGGTGACGTATTATAGCCACTATTAACCACTTCTGTACTGGTGACGTATTATAGCCACTATTAACCACTTCTGTACTGGTGACGTATTATAGCCACTATTAACCACTTCTGTACTGGTGATTATAGCCACTATTAACCACTTCTGTACTGGTGACGTATTATAGCCACTATTAACCACTTCTGTACTGGTGACGTATTATAGCCACTATTAACCACTTCTGTACTGGTGACGTATTATAGCCACTATTAACCACTTCTGTACTGGTGACGTATTATAGCCACTATTAACCACTTCTGTACTGGTGACGTATTATAGCCACTATTAACCACTTCTGTACTGGTGACGTATTATAGCCACTATTAACCACTTCTGTACTGGTGACGTATTATAGCCACTATTAACCACTTCTGTACTGGTGACGTATTATAGCCACTATTAACCACTTCTGTACTGGTGACGTATTATAGCCACTATTAACCACTTCTGTACTGGTGACGTATTATAGCCACTATTAACCACTTCTGTACCGGTGACGTATTATAGCCACTATTAACCACTTCTGTACTGGTGACGTATTATAGCCACTATTAACCACTTCTGTACTGGTGACGTATTATAGCCACTATTAACCACTTCTGTACTGGTGACGTATTATAGCCACTATTAACCACTTCTGTACTGGTGACGTATTATAGCCACTATTAACCACTTCTGTACTGGTGACGTATTATAGCCACTATTAACCACTTCTGTACTGGTGACGTATTATAGCCACTATTAACCACTTCTGTACTGGTGACGTATTATAGCCACTATTAACCACTTCTGTACTGGTGACGTATTATAGCCACTATTAACCACTTCTGTACTGGTGACGTATTATAGCCACTATTAACCACTTCTGTACTGGTGACGTATTATAGCCACTATTAACCACTTCTGTACTGGTGACGTATTATAGCCACTATTAACCACTTCTGTACTGGTGACGTATTATAGCCACTATTAACCACTTCTGTACTGGTGACGTATTATAGCCACTATTAACCACTTCTGTACTGGTGACGTATTATAGCCACTATTAACCACTTCTGTACTGGTGACGTATTATAGCCACTATTAACCACTTCTGTACTGGTGACGTATTATAGCCACTATTAACCACTTCTGTACTGGTGACGTATTATAGCCACTATTAACCACTTCTGTACTGGTGACGTATTATAGCAACTATTAACCACTTCTGTACTGGTGACGTATTATAGCCACTATTAACCACTTCTGTACTGGTGACGTATTATAGCCACTATTAACCACTTCTGTACTGGTGACGTATTATAGCCACTATTAACCACTTCTGTACTGGTGACGTATTATAGCCACTATTAACCACTTCTGTACTGGTGACGTATTATAGCCACTATTAACCACTTCTGTACTGGTGACGTATTATAGCCACTATTAACCACTTCTGTACTGGTGACGTATTATAGCCACTATTAACCACTTCTGTACTGGTGACGTATTATAGCCACTATTAACCACTTCTGTACTGGTGACGTATTATAGCCACTATTAACCACTTCTGTACTGGTGACGTATTATAGCCACTATTAACCACTTCTGTACCGGTGACGTATTATAGCCACTATTAACCACTTCTGTACTGGTGACGCATTATAGACACTATTAACCACTTCTGTACTGGTGACGTGTTATAGCCACTATTAACCACTTCTGTACTGGTGACGTAATATAGCCATGATTAACCACTTCTGTACTGGTGACGTATTATAGCCATTATTAACCACTTCTGTACTGGTGACGTATTATAGCCACTATTAACCACTTCTGTACTGGTGACGTATTATAGCCACTATTAACCACTTCTGTACTGGTGACGTATTATAGCCACTATTAACCACTTCTGTACTGGTGACGTATTATAGCCACTATTAACCACTTCTGTACTGGTGACGTATTATAGCCACTATTAACCACTTCTGTACTGGTGACGTATTATAGCCACTATTAACCACTTCTGTACTGGTGACGTATTATAGCCACTATTAACCACTTCTGTACTGGTGACGTATTATAGCCACTATTAACCACTTCTGTACTGGTGACGTATTATAGCCACTATTAACCACTTCTGTACTGGTGACGTATTATAGCCACTATTAACCACTTCTGTACTGGTGACGTATTATAGCCACTATTAACCACTTCTGTACTGGTGACGTATTATAGCCACTATTAACCACTTCTGTACTGGTGACGTATTATAGCCACTATTAACCACTTCTGTACTGGTGACGTATTATAGCCACTATTAACCACTTCTGTACTGGTGACGTATTATAGCCACTATTAACCACTTCTGTACTGGTGACGTATTATAGCCACTATTAACCACTTCTGTACTGGTGACGTATTATAGCCACTATTAACCACTTCTGTACTGGTGACATATAATAGCCACTATTAACCACTTCTGTACTGGTGACGTATTATAGCCACTATTAACCACTTATGTACTGGTGACGTATTATAGCCACTATTAACCACTTCTGTACTGGTGACGTATTATAGCCACTATTAACCACTTCTGTACTGGTGACGTATTATAGCCACTATTAACCACTTCTGTACTGGTGACGTATTATAGCCACTATTAACCACTTCTGTACTGGTGACGTATTATAGCCACTATTAACCACTTCTGTACTGGTGACGTATTATAGCCACTATTAACCACTTCTGTACTGGTGACGTATTATAGCCACTATTAACCACTTCTGTACTGGTGACGTATTATAGCCACTATTAACCACTTCTGTACTGGTGACGTATTATAGCCACTATTAACCACTTCTGTACTGGTGACGTATTATAGCCACTATTAACCACTTCTGTACTGGTGACGTATTATAGCCACTATTAACCACTTCTGTACTGGTGACGTATTATAGCCACTATTAACCACTTCTGTACTGGTGACGTATTATAGCCACTATTAACCACTTCTGTACTGGTGACGTATTATAGCCACTATTAACCACTTCTGTACTGGTGACGTATTATAGCCACTATTAACCACTTCTGTACTGGTGACGTATTATAGCCACTATTAACCACTTCTGTACTGGTGACGTATTATAGCCACTATTAACCACTTCTGTACTGGTGACGTATTATAGCCACTATTAACCACTTCTGTACTGGTGACGTATTATAGCCACTATTAACCACTTCTGTACTGGTGACGTATTATAGCCACTATTAACCACTTCTGTACTGGTGACGTATTATAGCCACTATTAACCACTTCTGTACTGGTGACGTATTATAGCCACTATTAACCACTTCTGTACTGGTGACGTATTATAGCCACTATTAACCACTTCTGTACTGGTGACGTATTATAGCCACTATTAACCACTTCTGTACTGGTGACGTATTATAGCCACTATTAACCACTTCTGTACTGGTGACGTATTATAGCCACTATTAACCACTTCTGTACTGGTGACGTATTATCCCCACTATTAACCACTTCTGTCCTGGTGACGTATTATAGCCACTATTAACCACTTCTGTACTGGTGACGTATTATAGCCACTATTAACCACTTCTGTACTGGTGACGTATTATAGCCACTATTAACCACTTCTGTACTGGTGACGTATTATAGCCACTATTAACCACTTCTGTACTGGTGACGTATTATAGCCACTATTAACCACTTCTGTACTGGTGACGTATTATAGCCACTATTAACCACTTCTGTACTGGTGACGTATTATAGCCACTATTAACCACTTCTGTACTGGTGACGTATTATAGCCACTATTAACCACTTCTGTACTGGTGACGTATTATAGCCACTATTAACCACTTCTGTACTGGTGACGTATTATAGCCACTATTAACCACTTCTGTACTGGTGACGTATTATAGCCACTATTAACCACTTCTGTACTGGTGACGTATTATAGCCACTATTAACCACTTCTGTACTGGTGACGTATTATAGCCACTATTAACCACTTCTGTACTGGTGACGTATTATAGCCACTATTAACCACTTCTGTACTGGTGACGTATTATAGCCACTATTAACCACTTCTGTACTGGTGACGTATTATAGCCACTATTAACCACTTCTGTACTGGTGACGTATTATAGCGACTATTAACCACTTCTGTACTGGTGACGTATTATAGCCACTATTAACCACTTCTGTACTGGGGACGTATTATAGCCACTATTAACCACTTCTGTACTGGTGACGTATTATAGCCACTATTAACCACTTCTGTACTGGTGACGTATTATAGCCACTATTAACCACTTCTGTACTGGTGACGTATTATAGCCACTATTAACCACTTCTGTACTGGTGACGTATTATAGCCACTATTAACCACTTCTGTACTGGTGACGTATTATAGCCACTATTAACCACTTCTATACTGGTGACGTATTATAGCCACTATTAACCACTTCTGTACTGGTGACGTATTATAGCCACTATTAACCACTTCTGTACTGGTGACGTATTATAGCCACTATTAACCACTTCTGTACTGGTGACGTATTATAGCCACTATTAACCACTTCTGTACTGGTGACGTATTATAGCCACTATTAACCACTTCTGTACTGGTGACGTATTATAGCCACTATTAACCACTTCTGTACTGGTGACGTATTATAGCCACTATTAACCACTTCTGTACTGGTGACGTATTATAGCCACTATTAACCACTTCTGTACTGGTGACGTATTATAGCCACTATTAACCACTTCTGTACTGGTGACGTATTATAGCCACTATTAACCACTTCTGTACTGGTGACGTATTATAGCCACTATTAACCACTTCTGTACTGGTGACGTATTATAGCCACTATTAACCACTTCTGTATTGGTAGGTATTATAGCCAATATTAACAACTTCTGTACTTGTGACGTATTATAGCCACTATTAACCACTTCTGTACTGGTGACGTATTATAGCCACTATTAACCACTTCTGTACTGGTGACGTATTATAGCCACTATTAACCACTTCTGTACTGGTGACGTATTATAGCCACTATTAACCACTTCTGTACTGGTGACGTGTTATAGCCACTATTAACCACTTCTGTACTGGTGACGTATTATAGCCACTATTAACCACTTCTGTACTGGTGACGTATTATAGCCACTATTAACCACTTCTGTACTGGTGACGTATTATAGCCACTATTAACCACTTCTGTACTGGTGACGTATTATAGCCACTATTAACCACTTCTGTACTGGTGACGTATTATAGCCACTATTAACCACTTCTGTACTGGTGACGTATTATAGCCACTATTAACCACTTCTGTACTGGTGACGTATTATAGCCACTATTAACCACTTCTGTACTGGTGACGTATTATAGCCACTATTAACCACTTCTGTACTGGTGACGTATTATAGCCACTATTAACCACTTCTGTACTGGTGACGTATTATAGCCACTATTAACCACTTCTGTACTGGTGACGTATTATAGCCACTATTAACCACTTCTGTACTGGTGACGTATTATAGCCACTATTAACCACTTCTGTACTGGTGACGTATTATAGCCACTATTAACCACTTCTGTACTGGTGACGTATTATAGCCACTATTAACCACTTCTGTACCGGTGACGTATTATAGCCACTATTAACCACTTCTGTACTGGTGACGTATTATAGCCACTATTAACCACTTCTGTACTGGTGACGTATTATAGCCACTATTAACCACTTCTGTACTGGTGACGTATTATAGCCACTATTAACCACTTCTGTACCGGTGACGTATTATAGCCACTATTAACCACTTCTGTACTGGTGACGTATTATAGCCACTATTAACCACTTCTGTACTGGTGACATATTATAGCCACTATTAACCACTTCTGTACTGGTGACGTATTATAGCCACTATTAACCACTTCTGTACTGGTGACGTATTATAGCCACTATTAACCACTTCTGTACTGGTGACGTATTATAGCCACTATTAACCACTTCTGTACTGGTGACGTATTATAGCCACTATTAACCACTTCTGTACTGGTGACGTATTATAGCCACTATTAACCACTTCTGTACTGGTGACGTATTATAGCCACTATTAACCACTTCTGTACTGGTGACGTATTATAGCCACTATTAACCACTTCTGTACCGGTGACGTATTATAGCCACTATTAACCACTTCTGTACTGGTGACGTATTATAGCCACTATTAACCACTTCTGTACTGGTGACGTATTATAGCCACTATTAACCACTTCTGTACTGGTGACGTATTATAGCCACTATTAACCACTTCTGTACCGGTGACGTATTATAGCCACTATTAACCACTTCTGTACTGGTGACGTATTATAGCCACTATTAACCACTTCTGTACTGGTGACGTATTATAGCCACTATTAACCACTTCTGTACTGGTGACGTATTATAGCCACTATTAACCACTTCTGTACTGGTGACGTATTATAGCCACTATTAACCACTTCTGTACTGGTGACGTATTATAGCCACTATTAACCACTTCTGTACTGGTGACGTATTATAGCCACTATTAACCACTTCTGTACTGGTGACGTATTATAGCCACTATTAACCACTTCTGTACTGGTGACGTATTATAGCCACTATTAACCACTTCTGTACCGGTGACGTATTATAGCCACTATTAACCACTTCTGTACCGGTGACGTATTATAGCCACTATTAACCACTTCTGTACTGGTGACGTATTATAGCCACTATTAACCACTTCTGTACTGGTGACATATTATAGCCACTATTAACCACTTCTGTACTGGTGACGTATTTTAGCCACTATTAATCACTTCTGTACTGGTGACATATTATAGCCACTATTAACCACTTCTGTATTGGTGACGTATTATAGCCACTATTAACCACTTCTGTACTGGTGACGTATTATAGCCACTATTAACCACTTCTGTACTGGTGACGTATTATAGCCACTATTAACCACTTCTGTACTGGTGACGTATTATAGCCACTATTAACCACTTCTGTACTGGTGACGTATTATAGCCACTATTAACCACTTCTATACTGGTGACGTATTATAGCAAATATTAACCACTTCTGTACCGGTGACGTATTATAGCTACTATTAACCACTTCTGTACCGGTGACGTATTATAGCCACTATTAACCACTTCTGTACTGGTCCAGTACAGAAGTGGTTAATAGTGGCTATAATACGTCACCGGTACAGAAGTGGTTAATAGTGGCTATAATACGTCACCGGTACAGAAGTGGTTATAGTGGCTATAATACGTCACCAGTACAGAAGTGGTTAATAGTGGCTATAATACGTCACCGGTACAGAAGTGGTTAATAGTAGCTATAATACGTCACCAGTACAAGTGGTTAATAGTGGCTATATTATGTCTCCGGTACAGAAGTGGTAAATAGTGGCTATAATACGTCACCAGTACAGAAGTGGTTAATAGTGGCTATAATATGTCGCCAGTACAGAAGTGGTTAATAGTGGCTATAATACATCACCGGTACAGAAGTGGTTAATAGTGGCTATAATACGTCACCAGTACAGAAGTTGTTAATACTGGCTATAATACGTCACCAGTACAGAAGTGGTTTATAGTGGCTATAATACGTCACCAGTACAGAAGTGGTTAATAGTGGCTATAATACGTCATCAGTACAGAAGTGGTTAATAGTAGCTATAATACGTCACCAGTACAGAAGTGGTTAATAGTGGCTATAATTGGTCACCAGTACAGAAGTGGTTAATAGTGGCTATAATACGTCACCAGTTCAGTAGTGGTTAATAGTTGCTATAATATGTCACCAGTACTACTGGTGACATATTATAGCCACTATTAACCACTTCTGTACTGGTGACGTATTATAGCCACTATTAACCACTTCTGTACTGGTGACGTATTATAGCCACTATTAACCACTTCTGTACTGGTGACGTATTATAGCCACTATTAACCACTTCTGTACTGGTGATGTATTATAGCCACTATTAACCACTTCTGTACTGGTGACGTATTATAGCGACTATTAACCACTTCTGTACTGGTGACGTATTATAGCCACTATTAACCACTTCTGTACCGGTGACGTATTATAGCCACTATTAACCACTTCTGTACTGGTGACGTATTATAGCCACTATTAACCACTTCTGTACTGGTGACGTATTATAGCCACTATTAACCACTTCTGTACTGGTGACGTATTATAGCCACTATTAACTACTTCTGTACCGGTGACGTATTATAGCCACTGTTAACCACTTCTGTACTGGTGACCTATTATAGCCACTATTAACCACTTCTGTACTGGTGACGTATTATAGCCACTATTAACCACTTCTGTACTGGTGACGTATAATAGCCACTATTAACCACTTCTGTACCGGTGACGTATTATAGCCACTATTAACCACTACTGTACTGGTGACGTATTATAGCCACTATTAACCACTTCTGTACTGGTGACATATTATAGCCACTATTAACCACTTCTGTACTGGTGATGTATTATAGCCACTATTAACCACTTCTGTACTGGTGACGTATTATAGCCACTATTAACCACTTCTGTTATGGTGACGTATTATAGCCACTATTAACCACTTCTGTACTGGTGACGTATTATAGTCACTATTAACCACTTCTGTACTGGTGACGTATTATAGCCACTATTAACCACTTCTGTACTGGTGACGTATTATAGCCACTATTAACCACTTCTGTACCGGTGACGTATTATTGCCACTATTAACCATTTCTGTACTGGTGACGTATTATAGCCACTATTAACCACTTCTGTACTGGTGACGTATTACAGCCACTATTAACCACTTCTTTACCGGTGACGTATTATAGCCACTATTAACCACTTCCGTTACCGGTGACGTATTATAGCCACTATTAACCACTTCTGTACTGGTGACGTATTATAGCCACTATTAACCACTTCTGTACTGGTGATGTTTTATAGCCACTATTAACCACCTCTGTACCGGTGACGTATTATAGCCACTATTAACCACTTCTGTACTGGTGACGTATTATAGCTACTATTAACCACTTCTGTACTGGTGACGTATTATTGCCACTATTTACCACTTCTGTACTGGTGACGTATTATAGCCACTATTAACCACTTCTGTACTGGTGACGTATTATAGCCACTATTAACCACTTCTGTACCGGTGACGTATTATAGCCACTATTAACCACTTCTGTACTGGTGACGTATTATAGCCACTATTAACCACTTCTGTACTGGTGACGTATTATAGCCACTATTAACCACTTCTGTACCGGTGATGTATTATAGCCACTATTAACCACTTCTGTACCGATGACGTATTATAGCCACTGTTAACCACTTCTGTACTGGTGACGTATTATAGCCACTATTAACCACTTCTATACTGGTGACATATTATAGCAACAATTAACCACTTCTGTACTGGTGACGTATTATAGCCACTATTAACCACTTCTGTACTGGTGACGTATTATAGCGACTACTAACCACTTCTGTACTGGTGATGTATTATAGCCACTACTAACCACTTCTGTACTGGTGACGTATTATAGCCACTATTAACCACTTCTGTACTGGTGACGTATTATAGCCACTATTTACCACTTCTGTACTGGTGACGTATTATAGCCACTATTAACCACTTCTGTACTGGTGACGTATTATAGCCACTATTAACCACTTCTGTACCGGTGACGTATTATAGCCACTATTAACCACTTCTGTACCGGAGACGTATTATAACCACTATTAACCACTTCTGTACTGGTGACGTATTATAGCCACTATTAACCACTTCTGTACTGGTGACATATTATAGCCACTATTAACCACTTCTGTACTGGTGATGTATTATAGCCACTATTAACCACTTCTGTACCGGTGACGTATTATAGCCACTATTAACCACTTCTGTACTGGTGACGTATTATAGCCACTATTAACCACTTCTGTACTGGTGACGTATTATAGCCACTATTAACCACTTCTGTACTGGTGACGTATTATAGCCACTATTAACCACTTCTGTACCGGTGACGTATTATAGCCACTATTAACCACTTCTGTACCGGTGACGTATTATAGCCACTATTAACCACTTCTGTACTGGTGACATATTATAGCCACTATTAACCACTTCTGTACTGGTGACATATTATAGCCACTATTAACCACTTCTGTACTGGTGACGTATTATAGCGACTACTAACCACTTCTGTACTGGTGATGTATTATAGCCACTACTAACCACTTCTGTACTGGTGACGTATAATAGCCACTATTAACCACTTCTGTACCGGTGACGTATTATAGCCACTATTACCACTTCTGTACTGGTGACGTATTATAACCACTATTAACCACTTCTGTACTGGTGACGTGTTATAGCCACTATTAACCACTTCTGTACTGGTGACGTATTATAGCCACTATTAACCACTTCTGTACTGGTGACGTATTATACCTATTAACCACTTCTGTACTGGTGACGTATTATAGCCACTATTAACCACTTCTGTACTGGGGACGAATTATAGCCACTATTAACCACTTCTGTACCGGTGACGTATTATAACCACTATTAACCACTTCTGTACTGGTGACGTATTAGAGCAACTATTAACCACTACTGAACTGGTGACGTATTATAGCCACTATTAACCACTTCTGTACTGGTGACGTATTATAGCCACTATTAACCACTTCTGTACTGGTGACGTATTATAGCTACTATTAACCACTTCTGTACTGGTGACGTATTATAGCCACTATTAACCACTTATGTACTGGTGATGTATTATAGCCACTATTAACCACTTCTGTACTGGTGACGTATTATAGCCAGTATTAACAACTTCTGTACTGGTGACGTATTATAGCCACTATTAACCACTTCTGTACCGGTGATGTATTATAGCCACTATTAACCACTTCTGTACTGGTGACGTATTATAGCCACTATTAACCACTTCTGTACTGGTGACGTATTATAGCCACTGTTAACCACTTCTGTACTGGTGACGTATTATAGCAACAATTAACCACTTCTGTACTGGTAACGTATTATAGCCACTATTAACCACTTCTGTACCGGAGACGTATTATAGCCACTATTAACCACTTCTGTACTGGTGAAGTATTATAGCCACTATTAACCACTTCTGTACTGGTGACGTATTATAGCCACTATTAACCACTTCTGTACCGGTGACGTATTATAGCCACTATTAACCACTTCTGTACTGGTGACGTATTATAGCCACTATTAACCACTTCTGTACTGGTGACATATTATAGCCACTGTTAACCACTTCTGTACTGGTGACGTATTATAGCCACTATTAACCACTTCTGTACTGGTGACGTATTATAGCCACCATTAACCACTTCTGTACCGGTGACGTATTATAGCCACTATTAACCACTTCTGTACTGGTGACGTGTTATAGCCACTATTAACCACTTCTGTACTGGTGACGTAATATAGCCATGATTAACCACTTCTGTACTGGTGATGTATTATAGCCACTATTAACCACTTCTGTACCGGTGACGTATTATAGCCACTATTAACCACTTCTGTACTGGTGACGTATTATAGCCACTATTAACCACTTCTGTACCGGTGACGTATTATTGCCACTATTAACCATTTCTGTACTGGCGACGTATTATAGCCACTATTAACCACTTCTGTACCGGTGACGTATTATAGCCACTATTAACCACTTCTGTACTGGTGACGTATTATAGCCACTATTAACCACTTCTGTACTGGTGACGTATTATAGCCACTATTAACCACTTCTGTTCTGGTGACGTATTATAGCCACTATTAACCACTTCTGTACTGGTGACGTATTATAGCCACTATTAACCACTTCTGTACTGGTGATGTATTATAGCCACTATTAACCACTTCTGTACTGGTGACATATTATAGCCACTATTAACCACTTCTGTACTGGTGACGTATTATAGCCACTATTAACCACTTCTGTACCGGAGACGTATTATAGCCACTATTAACCACTTCTGTACTGGTGACGTATTATAGCCACTATTAACCACTTCTGTACTGGTGACGTATTATAGCCACTATTAACCACTTCTGTACCGGTGACGTATTATAGCCACTATTAACCACTTCTGTACTGGTGACGTATTATAGCCACTATTAACCACTTCTGTACTGGTGACATATTATAGCCACTATTAACCACTTCTGTACTGGTGACGTATTATAGCCACTATTAACCACTTCTGTACTGGTGACGTATTATAGCCACTATTAACCACTTCTGTACTGGTGACGTATTATAGCCACTATTAACCACTTCTGTACCGGTGACGTATTATAGCCACTATTAACCACTTCTGTACCGATGACGTATTATAGCCACTGTTAACCACTTCTGTACTGGTGACGTATTATAGCCACTATTAACCACTTCTGTACTGGTGACGTATTATAGCCACTATTAACCACTTCTGTACCGGTGACGTATTATAGCCACTATTAACCACTTCTGTACTGGTGACGTATTATAGCCACTATTAACCACTTCTGTACTGGTGACGTATTATAGCCACTATTAACCACTTCTGTACTGGTGACGTATTATAGCCACTATTAACCACTTCTGTACTGGTGACGTATTATAGCCACTATTAACCACTTCTGTACTGGTGACGTATTATAGCCACTATTAACCACTTCTGTATTGGTGACGTATTATAGCCACTATTAACCACTTCTGTACTGGCGATGTATTACAGCCATTATTAACCACTTCTGTACTGGTGATGTATTATAGCCACTATTAACCACTTCTGTACCGGTGACGTATTATAGCCACTATTAACCACTTCTGTACCGGTGACGTATTATAGCCACTATTAACCACTTCTGTACCGGTGACGTATTATAGCCACTATTAACCACTTCTGTACTGGTGACGTATTATAGCCACTATTAACCACTTCTGTACTGGTGACGTATTATAGCCACTATTAACCACTTCTGTACTGGTGATGTATTATAGCCACTATTAACCACTTCTGTACTGGTGACGTATTATAGCCACTATTAACCACTTCTGTACTGGTGATGTATTATAGCCACTATTAACCACTTCTGTACTGGTGACGTATTATAGCCACTATTAACCACTTCTGTACTGGTGACGTATTATAGCCACTATTAACCACTTCTGTACCGGTGACGTATTATAGCCACTATTAACCACTTCTGTACTGGTGACGTATTATAGCCACTATTAACCACTTCTGTACTGGTGACGTATTATAGCGACTACTAACCACTTCTGTACTGGTGATGTATTATAGCCACTACTAACCACTTCTGTACTGGTGACGTATTATAGCCACTATTAACCACTTCTGTACTGGTGACGTATTATAGCCACTATTAACCACTTCTGTACTGGTGACGTATTATAGCCACTATTAACCACTTCTGTACTGGTGATGTATTATAGCCACTATTAACCACTTCTGTACTGGTGAGGTATTATAGCCACTATTAACCACTTCTGTACTGGTGACGTATTATAGCCACTATTAACCACTTCTGTACTGGTGACGTATTATAGCCACTATTAACCACTTCTGTACTGGTGACGTATTATAGCCACTATTAACCACTTCTGTACTGGTGACGTATTATAGCCACTATTAACCACTTCTGTACTGGTGATGTATTATAGCCACTATTAACCACTTCTGTACTGGTGACATATTATAGCCACTATTAACCACTTCTGTACTGGTGACGTATTATAGCCACTATTAACCACTTCTGTACCGGAGACGTATTATAGCCACTATTAACCACTTCTGTACTGGTGACGTATTATAGCCACTATTAACCACTTCTGTACTGGTGACGAATTATAGCCACTATTAACCACTTCTGTACCGGTGACGTATTATAGCCACTATTAACCACTTCTGTACTGGTGACGTATTATAGCAACTATTAACCACTACTGAACTGGTGACGTATTATAGCCACTATTAACCACTTCAGTACTGGTGACGTATTATAGCCACTATTAACCACTTCTGTACTGGTGACGTATTATAGCTACTATTAACCACTTGTGTACTGGTGACGTATTATAGCCACTATTAACCACTTCTGTACTGGTGACGTATTATAGCCACTATTAACCACTTCTGTACTGGTGACGTATTATAGCCAGTATTAACAACTTCTGTACTGGTGACGTATTATAGCCACTATTAACCACTTCTGTACCGGTGATGTATTATAGCCACTATTAACCACTTCTGTACCGATGACGTATTATAGCCACTGTTAACCACTTATGTACTGGTGACGTATTATAGCCACTATTAACCACTTCTATACTGGTGACATATTATAGCAACAATTAACCACTTCTGTACTGGTGACGTATTATAGCCACTATTAACCACTTCTGTACCGGAGACGTATTATAGCCACTATTAACCACTTCTGTACTGGTGACGTATTATAGCCACTATTAACCACTTCTGTACTGGTGACGTATTATAGCCACTATTAACCATTTCTGTACCGGTGACGTATTATAGCCACTATTAACCACTTCCGTACTGGTGATGTATTATAGCCACTATAAACCACTTCTGTACTGGTGATGTATTATAGCCACTATTAATCACTTCTGTACTGGTGACGTATTATAGCCACTATTAACCACTTCTGTACTGGTGACGTATTATAGCCACTATTAACCACTTCTGTACCGGTGACGTATTATAGCCACTATTAACCACTTCTGTACTGGTGACGTATTATAGCCACTATTAACCACTTCTGTACTGGTGATGTATTACAGCCATTATTAACCACTTCTGTACTGGTGATGTATCATAGCCACTATTAACCACTTCTTTACCGGTGACGTATTATAGCCACTATTAACCACTTCTGTACTGGTGACGTATTATAGCCACTATTAACCACTTCTGTACTGGTGACGTATTATAGCCACTATTAACCACTTCTGTACTGGTGACGTGTTATAGCCACTATTAACCACTTCTGTACTGGTGACGTATTATAGCCACTATTAACCACTTCTGTACTGGTGACATATAATAGCCACTATTAACCACTTCTGTACCAGTGACGTATTATGGCCACTATTAACCACTTCTGTACTGGGGACGTATTATTGCCACTATTAACCACTTCTGTACTTGTGATGTATTATAGCCATTATTAACCACTTCTGTACCGGTGACATATTATAGCCACTATTAACCACTTCTGTACTGGTGACGTATTATAGCCACTATTAACCACTTCTGTACTGGTGACGTATTATAGCCACTATTAACCACTTCTGTAATGGTGACGTATTATGGCCACTATTAACCACTTCTGTACTGGTGACGTATTATAGCCACTATAAACCACTTCTGTACTGGTGACGTATTATAGCCAGTATTAACAACTTCTGTACTGGTGACGTATTATAGCCACTATTAACCACTTCTGTACCGGTGATGTATTATAGCCACTATTAACCACTTCTGTACTGGTGACATATTATAGCCACTATTAACCACTTCTGTACTGGTGACGTATTATAGCCACTATTTACCACTTCTGTACCGGAGACGTAATATAGCCACTATTAACCACTTGTACTGGTGACGTATTATAGCTACTATTAACCACTTCTGAACCGGTGACGTATTATAGCCACTATTAACCACTTCTGTACTGGTGACATATTATAGCCACTATTAACCACTTCTGTACTGGTGACGTATTATACCCACTACTAACCACTTCTGTACTGGTGACGTATTATAGCCACTACTAACTACTTCTGTACTGGTGACGTATTATAGCCACTATTAACCACTTCTGTACTGGTGACGTATTATAGCCACTATTAACCACTTCTGTACCGGTGACGTATTATAGCCACTATTAACCACTTCTGTACTGGTGACGTATTAAGCCACTATTAACCACTTCTGTACTGGTGACGTATTATAGCCACTATTAACCACTTCTGTACCGGTGACGTATTATTGCCACTATTTACCACTTCTGTACTGGTGACGAATTATAGCCACTATTAACCACTTCTGTACTGGTGATGTATTATAGCCACTATTAACCACTTCTGTACTGGTGACATATTATAGCCACTATTAACCACTTCTGTACTGGTGACGTATTATAGCCACTATTAACCACTTCTGTACCGGAGACGTATTATAGCCACTATTAACCACTTCTGTACTGGTGACGTATTATAGCCACTATTAACCACTTCTGTACTGGTGACGTATTATAGCCACTATTAACAACTTCTGTACTGGTGACGTATTATAGCCACTGTTAACCACTTCTGTACCGGTGACGTATTATAGCCACTATTAACCACTTCTGTACGGGTGACGTATTATAGCCACTATTAACCACTTCTGTATCGGTGACATATTATAGCCACTATTAACCACTTCTGTACTGGTGACATATAATAGCCACTATTAACCACTTCTGTACTGGTGACGTATTATAGCGACTACTAACCACTTCTGTACTGGTGATGTATTATAGCCACTACTAACCACTTCTGTACTGGTGACGTATTATAGCCACTATTAACCACTTCTGTACTGGTGACGTATTATAGCCACTATTTACCACTTCTGTACTGGTGACGTATTATAGCCACTATTAACCACTTCTGTACTGGTGACGTATTATAGCCACTATTAACCACTTCTGTACCGGTGACGTATTATAGCCACTATTAACCACTTCTGTACCGGAGACGTATTATAACCACTATTAACCACTTCTGTACTGGTGACGTATTATTGCCACTATTAACCACTTCTGTACTGGGGACGAATTATAGCCACTATTAACCACTTCTGTACCGGTGACGTATTATAACCACTATTAACCACTTCTGTACTGGTGACGTATTAGAGCAACTATTAACCACTACTGAACTGGTGACGTATTATAGCCACTATTAACCACTTCTGTACTGGTGACGTATTATAGCCACTATTAACCACTTCTGTACTGGTGACGTATTATAGCTACTATTAACCACTTCTGTACTGGTGACGTATTATAGCCACTATTAACCACTTATGTACTGGTAACGTATTATAGCCACTATTAACCACTTCTGTACTGGTGACGTATTATAGCCAGTATTAACAACTTCTGTACTGGTGACGTATTATAGGCACTATTAACCACTTCTGTACCGGTGATGTATTATAGCCACTATTAACCACTTCTGTACCGATGACGTATTATAGCCACTGTTAACCACTTCTGTACTGGTGACGTATTATAGCCACTATTAACCACTTCTATACTGGTGACATATTATAGCAACAATTAACCACTTCTGTACTGGTGACGTATTATAGCCACTATTAACCACTTCTGTACCGGAGACGTATTATAGCCACTATTAACCACTTCTGTACTGGTGAAGTATTATAGCCACTATTAACCACTTCTGTACTGGTGACGTATTATAGCCACTATTATCCATTTCTGTACCGGTGACGTATTATAGCCACTATTAACCACTTCTGTACTGGTGACGTATTATAGCCACTATTAACCACTTCTGTACTGGTGACATATTATAGCCACTGTTAACCACTTCTGTACTGGTGACGTATTATAGCCACTATTAACCACTTCTGTACTGGTGATGTATCATAGCCACTATTAACCACTTCTTTACCGGTGACGTATTATAGCCACTATTAACCACTTCTGTACTGGTGACGTATTATAGCCACTATTAACCACTTCTGTACTGGTGACGTATTATAGCCACTATTAACCACTTCTGTACTGATGACGTGTTATAGCCACTATTAACCACTTCTGTACTGGTGACGTATTATAGCCACTATTAACCACTTCTGTACTGGTGACATATAATAGCCACTATTAACCACTTCTGTACCAGTGACGTATTATGGCCACTATTAACGACTTCTGTACTGGGGACGTATTATTGCCACTATTAACCACTTCTGTACTTGTGATGTATTATAGCCATTATTAACCACTTCTGTACCGGTGACATATTATAGCCACTATTAACCACTTCTGTACTGGTGACGTATTATAGCCACTATTAACCACTTCTGTACTGGTGACGTATTATAGCCACTATTAACCACTTCTGTACCGGTGACGTATTATAGCCAGTATTAACCACTTCTGTACTGGTGACGTATTATAGCCACTATAACCACTTCTGTACTGGTGACGTATTATAGCCAGTATTAACAACTTCTGTACTGGTGACGTATTATAGCCACTATTAACCACTTCTGTACCGGTGATGTATTATAGCCACTATTAACCACTTCTGTACTGGTGACATATTATAGCCACTATTAACCACTTCTGTACTGGTGACGTATTATAGCCACTATTTACCACTTCTGTACCGGAGACGTAATATAGCCACTATTAACCACTTCTGTACTGGTGACGTATTATAGCTACTATTAACCACTTCTGTACCGGTGACGTATTATAGCCACTATTAACCACTTCTGTACTGGTGACGTATTATAGCCACTATTAACCACTTCTGTACTGGTGACGTATTATAGCCACTACTAACCACTTCTGTACTGGTGACGTATTATAGCCATTACTAACTACTTCTGTACTGGTGACGTATTATAGCCACTATTAACCACTTCTGTACCGGTGACGTATTATAGCCACTATTAACCACTTCTGTACTGGTGACGTATTAAGCCACTATTAACCACTTCTGTACTGGTGACGTATTATAGCCACTATTAACCACTTCTGTACTGGTGACGTATTATTGCCACTATTTACCACTTCTGTACTGGTGACGTATTATAGCCACTATTAACCACTTCTGTACTGGTGATGTATTATAGCCACTATTAACCACTTCTGTACTGGTGACATATTATAGCCACTATTAACCACTTCTGTACTGGTGATGTATTATAGCCACCATTAACCACTTCTGTACCGGAGACGTATTATAGCCACTATTAACCACTTCTGTACTGGTGACGTATTATAGCCACTATTAACCACTTCTGTACTGGTGACGTATTATAGCCACTATTAACAACTTCTGTACTGGTGACGTATTATAGCCACTGTTAACCACTTCTGTACCGGTGACGTATTATAGCCACTATTAACCACTTCTGTACGGGTGACGTATTATAGCCACTATTAACCACTTCTGTATCGGTGACATATTATAGCCACTATTAACCACTTCTGTACTGGTGACATATTATAGCCACTATTAACCACTTCTGTACTGGTGACGTATTATAGCGACTACTAACCACTTCTGTACTGGTGATGTATTATAGCCACTACTAACCACTTCTGTACTGGTGACGTATTATAGCCACTATTAACCACTTCTGTACTGGTGACGTATTATAGCCACTATTTACCACTTCTGTACTGGTGACGTATTATAGCCACTATTAACCACTTCTGTACTGGTGACGTATTATAGCCACTATTAACCACTTCTGTACCGGTGACGTATTATAGCCACTATTAACCACTTCTGTACCGGAGACGTATTATAACCACTATTAACCACTTCTGTACTGGTGACGTATTATAGCCACTATTAACCACTTCTGTACTGGTGACATATTATAGCCACTATTAACCACTTCTGTACTGGTGATGTATTATAGCCACCATTAACCACTTCTGTACCGGAGACGTATTATAGCCACTATTAACCACTTCTGTACTGGTGACGTATTATAGCCACTATTAACCACTTCTGTACTGGTGACGTATTATAGCCACTATTAACAACTTCTGTACTGGTGACGTATTATAGCCACTGTTAACCACTTCTGTACCGGTGACGTATTATAGCCACTATTAACCACTTCTGTACGGGTGACGTATTATAGCCACTATTAACCACTTCTGTATCGGTGACATATTATAGCCACTATTAACCACTTCTGTACTGGTGACATATTATAGCCACTATTAACCACTTCTGTACTGGTGACGTATTATAGCGACTACTAACCACTTCTGTACTGGTGATGTATTATAGCCACTATTAACCACTTCTGTACTGGTGACGTATTATAGCCACTATTAACCACTTCTGTACGGGTGACGTATTATAGCCACTATTAACCACTTCTGTATCGGTGACATATTATAGCCACTATTAACCACTTCTGTACTGGTGACGTATTATAGCCACTATTAACCACTTCTGTACTGGTGACGTATTATAGCCACTATTTACCACTTCTGTACTGGTGACGTATTATAGCCACTATTAACCACTTCTGTACTGGTGACGTATTATAGCCACTATTAACCACTTCTGTACCGGTGACGTATTATAGCCACTATTAACCACTTCTGTACCGGAGACGTATTATAACCACTATTAACCACTTCTGTACTGGTGACGTATTATAGCCACTATTAACCACTTCTGTACTGGGGACGAATTATAGCCACTATTAACCACTTCTGTACCGGTGACGTATTATAACCACTATTAACCACTTCTGTACTGGTGACGTATTAGAGCAACTATTAACCACTACTGAACTGGTGACGTATTATAGCCACTATTAACCACTTCTGTACTGGTGACGTATTATAGCCACTATTAACCACTTCTGTACTGGTGACGTATTATAGCTACTATTAACCACTTCTGTACTGGTGACGTATTATAGCCACTATTAACCACTTATGTACTGGTGATGTATTATAGCCACTATTAACCACTTCTGTACTGGTGACGTATTATAGCCAGTATTAACAACTTCTGTACTGGTGACGTATTATAGGCACTATTAACCACTTCTGTACCGGTGATGTATTATAGCCACTATTAACCACTTCTGTACTGATGACGTATTATAGCCACTGTTAACCACTTCTGTACTGGTGACGTATTATAGCCACTATTAACCACTTCTATACTGGTGACATATTATAGCAACAATTAACCACTTCTGTACTGGTGACGTATTATAGCCACTATTAACCACTTCTGTACCGGAGACGTATTATAGCCACTATTAACCACTTCTGTACTGGTGAAGTATTATAGCCACTATTAACCACTTCTGTACTGGTGACGTATTATAGCCACTATTATCCATTTATGTACCGGTGACGTATTATAGCCACTATTAACCACTTCTGTACTGGTGACGTATTATAGCCACTATTAACCACTTCTGTACTGGTGACATATTATAGCCACTGTTAACCACTTCTGTACTGGTGACGTATTATAGCCACTATTAACCACTTCTGTACTGGTGACGTATTATAGCCACTATTAACCACTTCTGTACCGGTGACGTATTATAGCCACTATTAACCACTTCTGTATTGGTGACGTATTATAGCCACTATTAACCACTTCTGTACTGGTGATGTATTACAGCCATTATTAACCACTTCTGTACTGGTGATGTATTATAGCCACTATTAACCACTTCTGTACCGGTGACGTATTATAGCCACTATTAACCACTTCTGTACCGGTGACGTATTATAGCCACTATTAACCACTTCTGTACCGGTGACGTATTATTGCCACTATTAACCACTTCTGTACTGGTGACGTATTATAGCCACTATTAACCACTTCTGTACCGGTGACGTATTATAGCCACTATTAACCACTTCTGTACTGGTGAGGTATTATAGCCACTATTAACCACTTCTGTACTGGTGACGTATTATAGCCACTATTAACCACTTCTGTACTGGTGACGTATTATAGCCACTATTATCCATTTATGTACCGGTGACGTATTATAGCCACTATTAACCACTTCTGTACTGGTGACGTATTATAGCCACTATTAACCACTTCTGTACTGGTGACATATTATAGCCACTATTAACCACTTCTGTACTGGTGACGTATTATAGCCACTATTAACCACTTCTGTACTGGTGACGTATTATAGCCACTATTAACCACTTCTGTACCGGTGACGTATTATAGCCACTATTAACCACTTCTGTACTGGTGACGTATTATAGCCACTATTAACCACTTCTGTACTGGTGATGTATTACAGCCATTATTAACCACTTCTGTACTGGTGATGTATTATAGCCACTATTAACCACTTCTGTACCGGTGACGTATTATAGCCACTATTAACCACTTCTGTACTGGTGACGTATTATAGCCACTATTAACCACTTTTGTACCGGAGACGTATTATAGCCACTATTAACCACTTCTGTACTGGTGACGTATTATAGCCACTATTAACCACTTCTGTACTGGTGACGAATTATAGCCACTATTAACCACTTCTGTACCGGTGACGTATTATAGCCACTATTAACCACTTCTGTACTGGTGACGTATTATAGCAACTATTAACCACTACTGAACTGGTGACGTATTATAGCCACTATTAACCACTTCAGTACTGGTGACGTATTATAGCCACTATTAACCACTTCTGTACTGGTGACGTATTATAGCTACTATTAACCACTTGTGTACTGGTGACGTATTATAGCCACTATTAACCACTTCTGTACTGGTGACGTATTATAGCCACTATTAACCACTTCTGTAATGGTGACGTATTATAGCCAGTATTAACAACTTCTGTACTGGTGACGTTTTATAGCCACTATTAACCACTTCTGTACCGGTGATGTATTATAGCCACTATTAACCACTTCTGTACCGATGACGTATTATAGCCACTGTTAACCACTTCTGTACTGGTGACGTATTATAGCCACTATTAACCACTTCTATACTGGTGACATATTATTGCAACAATTAACCACTTCTGTACTGGTGGCGTATTATAGCCACTATTAACCACTTCTGTACCGGAGACATATTATAGCCACTATTAACCACTTCTGTACTGGTGACGTATTATAGCCACTATTAACCACTTCTGTACTGGTGACGTATTATAGCCACTATTAACCATTTCTGTACCGGTGACGTATTATAGCCACTGTTAACCACTTTCGTACTGGTGATGTATTATAACCACTATTAACCACTTCTGTACTGGTGACGTATTATAGCCACTATTAACCACTTCTGTACTGGTGACTTATTATAGCCACTATTAACCACTTCTGTACTGGTGACGTATTATAGCCACTATTAACCACTTCTGTACCGGTGACGTATTATAGCCACTATTAACCACTTCTGTACTGGTGACGTATTATAGCCACTATTAACCACTTCTGTACTGGTGATGTATTACAGCCATTATTAACCACTTCTGTACTGGTGATGTATCATAGCCACTATTAACCACTTCTTTACCGGTGACGTATTATAGCCACTATTAACCACTTCTGTACTGGTGACGTATTATAGCCACTATTAACCACTTCTGTACTGGTGACGTATTATAGCCAGTATTAACCACTTCTGTACTGGTGACGTGTTATAGCCACTATTAACCACTTCTGTACTGGTGATGTACTATAGCCACTATTAACCACTTCTGTACTGGTGACATATAATAGCCACTATTAACCACTTCTGTACCGGTGACGTATTATGGCCACTATTAACCACTTCTGTACTGGGGACGTATTTTTGCCACTATTAACCACTTCTATACTTGTGATGTATTATAGCCATTATTAACCACTTCTGTACCGGTGACATATTATAGCCACTATTAACCACTTCTGTACTGGTGACGTATTATAGCCACTATTAACCACTTCTGTACTGGTGACATATTATAGCCACTATTAACCACTTCTGTAATGGTGACGTATTATGGCCACTATTAACCACTTCTGTACTGGCGACGTATTATAGCCACTATTAACCACTTCTGTACCGGTGACGTATTATAGCCACTATTAACCACTTCTGTACTGGTGACGTATTATAGCCACTATTAACCACTTCTGCACTGGTGATGTATTATAGCCACTATTAACCACTTCTGTACTGGTGACGCATTATAGCCACTATTAACCACTTCTGTACTGGTGACGTTTTATAGCCACTATTAACCTATTCTGTACTGGTGACGTAATATAGCCATGATTAACCACTTCTGTACTGGTGACGTATTATAGCTACTGTAAACCACTACTGTACTGGTGACGTATTATAGCCATTATTAACCACTTCTGTACTGGTGACGTATTATAGCCACTATTAACCACTTCTGTACTGGTGACGTATTATAGCTACTATTAACCACTTCTGTACCGGTGACGTATTATAGCCACTATTAACCACTTCTGTACTGGTGACGTATTATAGCCACTATTAACCACTTCTGTACTGGTGACGTATTATAGCCACTATTAACCACTTCTGTACCGGTGACGTATCATTGCCACTATTAACCACTTCTGTACTGGTGACGTATTATAGCCACTATTAACTACTTCTGTACTGGTGACGTCCCAGCAAACATTGAACAATCGGCCCGATACAGTGTTAATAATGGCCTTCTAATTTTTGTGTATATCGGCCCGATGCCGTAGTTTTTGTTGCCGTCACCGTCCCAATTTATTTTAGTTTACCGTTTGCACACCAGCCTTCGATGGAACTTCATTGGTCCGTTAACTGGGCCAATAGTGGATAAATATAACCGTGCCGACACCAATTTTAATATATTGTGCCAATAACCTGTAATGTAGCTGCCTGAAGTGGGCCAATGTATTTCCAGCAAACATTGAACAATCGGCCCGATAAATAGTTAATAACGGCCTTCTAATTTTTGTTTGTATCGGCCCTATAACTGTCGTTTTTGTTGCTGTCACCGTCCCACTTTATTTTAGTTTACCGTTTGCACACCACCCTTCGATGGAACTTCATTGGCCCGTTAACTGGGCCAATGATGGATAACTAAAACCGTGCCAACACCTATTTTAATATATTGTGCCAATAACCTGTAATGTAGCTGCCTGAAGTGAGCCAATATATTTCCAACAAACATTGAACAATCGGCCCGATAAAGAGTTAATAATGGCCTTCTTATTTTTTGTTGGTATCGGACCGATAACCATAGTCTTTGTTGCCGTCACCGTCCCAATTTATTTTAGTTTACCGTTTGCACACCAGCCTTCAATGGAACTTCATTGGCCCGTTAACTGGGCCAATGATGGATAACTATAACCGTGCCGACACCAATTTTAATATATTGTGCCAATAACCTGTAATGTAGCTGCCTGAAGTGGGCCAATATATTTCCAGCAAACATTGAACAATCGGCCTGACAAATAGTTAATAACTAATAACGGCCTTATAATATTTGTTTTTATCGGCTTGATATCTGTAGTTTTTGTTGTCGTCATCGTCCCATTTTATTTTAGTTTACCGTTTGCACACCAACCTTCAATGGAACTTCATTGGCCCGTTAACTGGGCCAATGGTGGATAACTATAACCGAGCCGACACCAATTTTAATATATTGTGCCAATAACCTGTAATGTAGCTGCCTGAAGTGGGCCAATGTATTACCAGCAAACATTGAACAATCGGCCCGATATATAGTTAAGAACGGCCTTATAATATTTGTTTTTATCGGCCCGATAACTGTAGTTTTTGTTGTCGTCACCGTCCCAATTTATTTTAGTTTACTGTTTGCACACCGGCCTTTGATGAAACAACATTGGCCTGGTAACTGGGCCAATGGTGGATAACTATAACCGTGCCGACACCAATTTTAACATATTGTGCCAATAACCTGTAATGTAGCTGCCTGAATTGGGCCAATGTATTTCCAGCAAACATTTATCAATCGGCCCGATATAGAGTTAATAACGGCCTTATAATATTTGTTTTTATCGGCCCGATATGGTAGTTTTTGTTGTCGTCACCGTCCCAATTTATTTTAGTTTACCGTTTGCACACCGGCTTTTGATGGAACAACATTGGCCCGGTAACTGGGCCAATGGTGGATAATTATAACCTTGCCGACACCAATTTGAACATATTGTGCCAATAACCTGTAATGTAGCTGCCTGAAGTGGGCCAATGTATTTCCAGCAAACGTTAAACAATCGGCCCGATATAGACTTAATAACGGCCTTATAATATTTGTTTTTATCGGTCCGATAGCTGTAGTATTTGTTGTCGTCACCGTCCCAATTTATTTTAGTTTACCATTTGCACACCTGCCTTCGATGGAACAACATTGGCCCAGTAAGTGGGCCAATAGTGGATAACCATAATCCTGCCGACATCAATGTTAACACATTCTGCCAATAACCTGTAATGGAGCTGACTGAAGTGGGCCAATGTATTTTAGTTATTTCATAAGCATCCCAGATTAATTGGGCCAATGTACTTGAGCAATAATCAGGCCAGCATTGTGTTGTCATGTATTGATCCGATACCTTTAGATCTGTCAGCCAATATTGGCCCATTTGATTTATGCAAATATTCAGAAACCCAAGATATATTGGTCCTATGCATGATAACCATAATAATGCCAATTAATGTTGTATTTAAGTGGCCTAGTAAATAAAATGTCAGCTGCCAGCATTGTACCAATGATTGAAGACCTTGCATGTGCCGATTCACTCTGTGCTGTACTGGGCCATTAACTGCCAGAACCGCTCCGTTTTATTTTAGTTTACCGGTTGCACCCCGCCCTTCGATGGAACAACATTGGCCCGGTAACTGGGCCAATGGTGGATAACTATAATTGTGCCGACATCAATGTTAACACATTGTGCCAATAACCTGTAATGTAGCTGACTGAAGTGGGCCAATGTATTTTAGTTTTTTCATAAGCATCAAAGATTAATTGGGCCACTGCAGTAAAACAATAATCAGACCAGCATTGTTTTGTTTTATATTGGTCCAATACCTTTTGATCTGTCTGCCAATATTGGCCCATTGATTTATTTAAATACCTGTATACCAAAACGCAATATACATTGGCCCTATGCATGAGAAACCGTGCTAATTAATGTTGTATTTAAGTGGCCCAGTAAATCTAATGTCACCTGCCAGCATTGGACCAATGATGGAAGACCTTGCTTGTGCCGATTTACTCTGTGCTGTCCTGGGCCAATAACTCTGCCAGAACCGCTCCGTTTAATTTTAGTTTACCGCTTGCATCCCGGCCTTCGATGGAACAACATTGGCCCGGTAACTGGGCCAATGGTGGATAACCATAATCGTACCGACATCAATGTTAACATGTGCCAATTATGTGTAATGTAGCTGCCTGAAGTTGGCCAATGAATCCAAGATTATTTGGGCCATGTTATCAGGCCAGCACTGTGTTGTCTTGTATTTGTCCGATACCTTTAGATATGTCGGCCAATATCGGCCAATTTGATTTATGCAAATACCGGTATTCAGAAACCCAAGATATATTGGCCCTATGCATGATCACCATAATCATGCCAATTAATGTTGTATTTAAGTGGCCTAGTAAATCAAATGTCAGCTGCCAGCATTGGACCAATGATGGAAGACCTTGCATGTGCCGATTCACTCTGTGCTGTACTGGGCCAACAACTGCCAGAACCGCTCCGTTTCATTTTAGTTTACCATTTGCACCCCGGCATTCGATAGAACAACATTGGCCCGGTAAATGGGCCAATAATGGATAACCTGATTCATGACGACATCAGTTTTTACTACATTGTGCCAATATCCCTTAAAGGGGACAAAAACAACAGTTAATAATGTCACTGTTATGAAGCTGGCTGTCCGTATTGGTTGAATATTGGCCATATTCAGAACTGATTGCGGGAAACCATGATAATTCTAATACCAATTTTCACTCTATTAATTTGATAACCTAAACTCTGATTGCCATCTTTGGCCCAATTTGCTACCGTTGTCTGTTTGCACTGCAGGATCTACGGGCCCAGTGCTGGCCCGTGTTTCGGACCAATAAAGGTAAACCTGAATCATGTTGACAGCAGTTTTTACTACATTGTGCCATTAACCCTTAAGCTGGCTGCCTGTATTGGTCCAACAGATGCCGGTTCTGCCGGATTTCAGAATCTTTGGGGTCCGAAACAGCGAAGTTTTACTGTACAGTATATTTTTTTATATTGGTTCAATGTTGGCCCTAATCAGGACCGATGTCAGTGAACTTGAATCATGCCAATGTCAATTTTAACTTTATAAATCAGAAAACCTTTACTCCGATTGCCCGCTTTGGCCCAATTTAATATAGTTATCCGTTTGCACAGCAGGATATGTACCGGTATGTGCCCAGTAGTGGTCGATGTTTCGGACTGATGAGGGGAAACATAAGTCCTGCCGACTCCAATTTTCACTACATTCGACCAATAATCTTAAACATAGGTGCCAGTATTCGCCCAATTCAATTTATATATCAGTTTGTATAACAGTTCTATAATAGCTTTAATCTGGACAAAAGAGGATGAACCGTAATCATGCCATTATAGATTATAACTATATTTTGCCAATAACCATAAACCTGACTCATGTTTTGCCCAATTTATTTAAGTTATCATTTTCACAGTGATATGTATGGGCCTAGTAACTGGCCCATGTGTAGTACTGATGATGGGAGACCGGAATCATGCCAACACCAAATTGTTCTATATTGGACAAAGTACTGTACCTTAAAAGCTGATATTTAAAATATATCGGTCCAAAACTGGCAACATTTTATATTGATATCCATTTGTACCCAGGAATGTATATGTTTAGTACTGGCCCATGTAGAGGCTATGTGTGGGCTACTCAAGGGATAATCTACAAATAGTTTATTTTTAAGAGTTAAATGGAATTGCACATAGGGATGCGTTTCAAGTTCTTCGAGTTGGAGTAGGTCACCAAATGTGAACCCATGATTCGAAATGCACCCTCTATATATAGATAAGTACAGTCAATAAGAATCAAATTGACTAGATTAAGTCCTTCAGAGGACGCATTAATGTTTTAGTAATTTGAAGGAGGTAATACGGTAATTTTCAATCACGTCCACACCATATGGTGGCACATACTAACCATTAATCAGTCTTACTTTTGCCACTGCTCTGGCAGTTGGATACTTCGCTCAATGAAAGTTGGCTAAAATTATTGATGCATATATGCGAGAGGGTTAAGAATCATCATTGTCGAGTGTAGTCATTTTGCCTACAAAAAAAAGACATGTTAAGAAAATTAATGTACTATATGTGATATCAGCATCTAATAATCATAATATTGTACCGGTATATATATATATACAGTATATATATATATATATATATATATATATATATATATATATATATATACCAGTACTGTACTGTATAATACAGTGAAGATCACACTATAATTTAAAACAAAATTGTTTACATGATTATGAAATATAATAGCACAGCCATATGTTTATTGAACAATATGATACATGTCCCTTACATGGCACTCACAGTTAGAGTACTCAAAGCTCTATACAAAATGTTAGAAATACAAATACATAAAATACATACTAGGAATGCACAACTGATAATATTGTCATAAAAGCATTGAATTTGTATATGTACCAGTACTGTACAATTATTTGTTTATATACTGGTATCGATTAAAGGAACATTTATATAATCACATACAAATTGATATACCGGTTTGTGGGATGAATTTTCTCAATTAAATATTTTGTGTTTTTTTTAATTAGTTTAACCTGATCCCAGCTGAATTAAATAGATAATTATATACGCTATGAAAGAATTACGGTATGGCACTCACATTTATGGCAGTGTTTAGTGGGCGGGAAAAGTGAAGGACATACGAGTATGTGTCTAGATAGCATATATGGGTGATGCCATCCTGCTTGCATAAAGTGTGGAAGAACTTCACAGGGTTGCCACTAATTTTGATAAGTTATTTGAGATGAATTTACACATCAATCCAATTAAATGTGTGAGTAAGGTGTTCCGGTACCTCTCCAAGCTGATAGTAGTGCACATTAGCATATAGGCCTACCGGTAATATAATTATAATACTGTATGAAGAAGGGATTATTGTAGTTATGGTGTATAATAGGGGTTGAAGGTGTCTTGAATGGTACCGTACCGTACCGTACATAATGCTCATATACCAGACAGTATTTTGTTATACTGTTTAGTTACATACATACATACATTGGTTTAACGTTATTTTTCCATTAGATGCATTGTGACGGTTCAGACGGGGTTGCCTTTAAGTAGTTGGAGTGTACTGTAGTACAAAAAAGTCGCGCCACAGCACTGCCCCACCAAGTGATCACTGTGGCTGATGTTGGTATAGGCCCTAGTGCTAACCGTGCCTCAGCAAGACTCAACAGAGTCCCCCTGCAACACTTGCACCTGAAGTATCTGCAACCACACCAGCTTTAACAGTTACAAAAAGACAGCACCATAACAAGACTCTACTGTATATTAGGCAATTGGACTATAGAACAATAAAATCCGGCCCCAACATGCAAACACTGTTGCCGACACAGGTGTGGTGCCAAACGGCCCCCAGGGTAGACTCAGTCCCCTGTGGCACCTATCCGCACCCCACCAGCCTCGGCAGTGCCATACCAAGACAGTGCTAAGATAAAGACTTTACTGTCTAGTAATGGCTGTTGATCAACAAGTCTATCGCCATCCCCCCTATTAGTCGCCTTGTACGACACACACGCAGTAGTATGTGTGAGGCATAGGCCTATTATTTTTTTCCTCCACCATTAGATGAAGGCCCCCTTAACCTCTGGGGGGCCTTACCCCCTGGGGGGAAGGGATTGCATTAGTCTACCATTTACATTTCAAGTGGAAACTGAACTGACCATACCTTACAGTAATGAGATACTCGTATTAATAAAAACACTAATTACATAAAGCAGGTGTACACTATAAGTACCGTAGCTTTGTACCGGTACTATATGCTAATGGATATCACAGATGAAAGATGGTGATGGGCTGGTCTATCAGAGTGAGAACTGAGCGATCTCTGCCATACCCATAGCTTACTCTGACTGTTCCTTTTACTTATATATTTTCTAGATCTCAAGTGACGGCGTCTCTTGCGTGGATTGACCTCCTAATCTACCAAGATTGGAAGCCAAAGCGTCACATCTTTCCTTTGCCCTTCAACTTTCTCTTCATAATTGCTGAGGGGCACAGGGCCCTGGGTGGGGCTTTGGTTTCCCGGGCGTTTCCGCGCCCTCCTCAGCTCCCCGCCATGGAGTGGCTTCGGTCACCCAGGCTTTATTGTGGTCGGCAGGGAGGGTTCTGTGGGGGCGCTCAGTTATAGCCTTGGCCTTGCTCGGGGCCTTGGGGCTGTTCGGCCAGGCAGCTTGGGGAAAAACAACAACAACAACAACAGATAAAAGATCGATATATTTTCTATTTACAGTAATATGCACAGTATGCAGACAAGTTCCTAACATTTTTATCACCATTTATGTTATTACAAAAATTGGTTAGGTTCAATGAAAAATAAGTGCGGTAAAAAAAAATAAGTACCGGTACATAAAATTGTCAGTATATAGTTGTTTACTAATTATTTAATTATATACATTAGTTTAAAGGACTAAAGTTTCAAAATCTTATTATTTGTGTTGCTGGTGTTAATAATAATGTTGTAAGCTACTACCATGATGATGTCATAACAAAGGCTGTCAAGATAACTAGTTACCGGTAACCTACTAGTAAATAATTTGTGCCCTTTTGTATTGACTAATTGACCTGACCTCACCTCAGGGGGTGAGGAGGCCTTCATCTTATGGTGAGGGAAAAAAAGAATATGCCTCACACATCCTACTGCGTGTCATACAAGGCGAATAATTAGGGGGATGGCAATAGAATTGTGGACCAACAGCCATTACAATGCAATAAAGTTTTAATCTTAGCGCTGTCATTTTATTGACTGCCGAGGCTGGTGTGGTGCAGAAAGGTGCTACAGGAGACTTTACTAGTAGCGTCTTACATGGGCGCTGTTTGGCACCACACCACCGTCAGCCACAGCAGGGTATCAAACGAAAGCCAAGTTCTTTCTTTTTAGCCGTCCGGGTGGCTCAGTTGATAGCGTCAGTGTTTCATATTTTGCAGTCTTGCGTTCAATCCCCACTCAGATTGAAGAGTTTTTTCTGAGACATAGCCGACGGTTACTGTCTCCCCATGAGCAAGGGGGATGGGTAATGGTCTCTGGTTGATTAAAGAAGTGTCAAGCACTTGAGAATCCTCAAAGGAGGAGATACGGACGCTATATAAGTAACCAGACGATTATTATTATATGCAAAGATAAAATTGGGGTTTATAGTTCAAATTATGTCTGGAAGTGATAAAATGGCCAAAACAATACTACAGTAGGCCTACTTTATGTCAATTTTCTTGTATTCCTCCTCATATTCATTCAAGCCTTCAAACAAAATTGTTCCGGTTTGACACCCTGGGCCACAGTGTTTGCATGTTGGACCAGTGTTGGGGCAGGACTTTATTGTTCTGTAGTCCAAGTTGTCTAATGTAGAGTCTCGTTATGGTGCTGTCTTTTCGTAGCACTGTTAAGGCTGGTGTGGTTGCAGATACTGCAATAGAGACTTTGTCGAGTCTTGCTGAGGCGCGGTTAGCACTACCGGTATGCCAACATCAGCCACAGTGATGGCATGTTGGGACAGTGTTGTGATGGGACTTTATTGTACTACACTCCAACTACTGAAAGGCAACCCCATTTGAGCCGTTACAATGTATGTAGGCTAAGGGCCCGTTCACACCAACGCCGAAACCAGACATATTCTGATGTAAAAAGTCCGACGACATACTATATGTGCCGCAAGGTTCTGATATGATTCGGACCACCAGTGTGAACGCTTCACCAGGTTCATGAATCATTTTAATGGTTGTTACCACGTCTGGTTTTTCCCGATGGAGATGGTCGGACAATTTGCGCCGCAATATGTCTGGTTCCGGCGTTGGTGTGAACGGGCCCTTAAGGTAGCCTACCGGTACCGCAACTTACCGGTTATGCATTCCTTTACATACATTTTATAAGCTTAATCTTGGTACCGGTAACTTTTGAAATGTACGGTACTGAAATATAAAAGGTACAGTATATATCGGTAATGCATATACCGGTACTGTATATTTAGCATAACCATAAGTATAAATACTCAAACAACTCCATAGTCTAATTTATTAGTCCAGCGGGTAAGCGTATAAGCCTACATAATCAACAGTCAGAATGGTTTGACTTGTGGGATGAAAAGGTCTATCCTTAGATAAAAAGGAATGACCGTCTTAGAAGTTGATGACATCGTGTTCAGATGTGGTAGTGCCCACTTCCCAAATATATTTGTCCACAGTTATTGATGAAACACACTAAAATATGGTGTTGGTAGAAGACACTACAGTATAGTTTGAATAATTAATAATATACAGTATATCATTAAAAATGTTGGTTACGGTATCGTACTGTACTGTAAGTCGTACATTGTAAGACTGATGATATAGACTGCTTTGAAGATTGACAATTATTGATTAAACAAATTAAGCATTAATAAGACTTTGTATTCAAATTATTAAGAACAGAGTAAAGATCTTACATCGAGATAAAAACAAGCTTACATGCTACGGAAATACGTAAAAATCGTCCGAATTCACCCCAGTTTACGGTATCCCACATTCATCCTCACACACTATAGCCAATACACACCAATTAAATGGCGGTTGGGATTAAGCGACCCTCCCTCGTAAACAGGTAGGCCTACGGTACAAGCTAGATACTATAGTGAGTTGCCTCGGCATATGAAAGCATATGAAGGTGATTCATTCGTAGCCATCCTCTCTCAGGGATTATGACAACTGGCAATAGATAGAATAAATATTCCCAGTTATGTTTAGTATTGTACCGGTATGTGTAGCTGGTACATTAATTTGGCTATACAGTACAATCATAGCATTACAGAAATAAAAATACATATACTGTGTACATATACCGTATATTTTTTTATAAATACTGTATAATAAAAGTTCCGAATTTGGACAGGATTTGGGGCCATTTCGGACACCTAGCCTGAATTTGTACATGAAAATAAAACATATTCATAAGACTAACACGTGATCCCAGTATAGATTCGGACCTATCGGGTCAATTCGGACATCTTTGAACATTTTAAAAGGGTCTTATCACACTCCCTAAAAGCATAAATGGGCCTATCATATCATAAGATACGGTACAAACCTTTTGGGGCAAATTCAGACATATCTGGATTTATGACCCTGACAAAGTAGAAATAAGGATTATTGTGACATAACACAAAAATACCCTGTGTAAGTGACCACAATCAAGCCAATTACAAACAATATCTGAATCTGACAGGTTGTATTTATTTTATTCATTTTCATCCTGTCTGAATTCACCCCATTTTTACAGAAATTACAAATATATATAATTACATACCGTACCCAATTACGGGAAATAATATACGCAGAGCCCTGGCGGTTGAGTGGACAGCACGCTCACGTGTGAATCTGCTTGACCTGGGTTCAATCCCAGCCAAGGCGGACATTTAGTGGGTGTGGTAGTACGTCCAAGCATGTATATCATGTTCGCACACAGTCGGGGGACACCTCGATGACTTAGCCTATACAGACTAATGACATACACAACAAAGCCATTCCAACACATACTTCCTCTATCTACAACACCTCGTCTCTACTATCTACACTTTCCCAGCCGTATGGCCCTAGTGTACTGTCTGATGGCGTAATGGAATTCCTAATGTAAGACATGATGCCAATTAATTAATTTGTACTTTCACCGGTACCGGTAGCATATTTGGTGAATAACTATTATTTGTAATTTATTAATGTACCGGTATAGGCTAGCTTGAAGATCATGAATCAACCTGTATGTTCCCCCTGACAGTTTTTAAGTGCAGACACTGCTTTGAATGACAGATTGGTCACACTAGTAACCTACATTTTCCATGTGGCAAGATTTATACACTATTTAAGGAATGAAGAGCCAGCAAACATAGCTGGATATGGTATGGGAGGGAGAAGAAGAGAAGTAGTGGAGGAGGAGGTGGGGATCAGGAGGTCAAAAGTGTGGGAAGCCATGAAAAGAGTGAAGTTCGGGAAAGCACCAGGAACAGATGGAGTGTGTGGGGAAATGTTGAGGTATGGTGGTGATATAGTGATCGAATGGGTATGGAAAATGTGCAAACTAGCATGAGAGAAGGGGAGTGCACCCGATGACTGGAAGACTGGCATAATAGTTCCCCTATATAAGGGCAAAGGGGAAAGAGGAGTGTGTGGTAAGCACCGAGGAATATGTCTTCTAAGCGTAGTAGGGAAGGTATACAGTAGGGTAGTGATTGAGAGAGTGAGAGTGAGAACAGAGAAATGGATAGGCGACGAGCAGGGAGGTTTTTAGGAAGGGAAGAGGATGTGTAGATCAGATTTTTACCCTGAATTGTGTTGTGGAGAAATATCTGGAGAAGAAACAAAAGGTGTATGTTGCCTTTATGGACTTGGAGAAGGCCTATGATAGAGTGGATATAGAAGGTTTGTGGAAAGTACTTAGAATATACGGAGTAGATGGCAAGTTGCTGAAAGCAGTGAAGAGCATGTATGAGGGTGCAAAGGCAGCAGTACGTGTGGAGAGTGAGCAGAGCGAGTTCTTTGACCTGAATGTTGGTTTAAAACAGGGGTGTGTGATGTCCCCGTGGTTGTTTACTGTATATATGGATGGAGTCATGAAAGAAATACTATCAAGAGCAGTGGATGTTGGTGTATCGCTGAAAAGGGAGGGAATTGAGTGGAAGCTACCTATACTGCTGTTTGCTGATGATACAGTTCTGATGAGTGATAATGAATGGGAGTTGCAGGGTCTGGTAAATGAGTTTGGAACAGTGTGCGAAAAACGGAATTTGAAGGTACATGCGGGGAAGAGCAAGGTTATGGTCTTCAAAAGGGGTGAAGTCACAGAGTGTGAGGTGAAGCTGAACGGTCAGACTATGGAGATCGTCAACTCTTTTAAGTATCTGGGCAGTGTGTTGAGTAAAGATGGGACTATGGATGAAGAAGTGCGGGAGAGGGTACAACAGGGGAAGAGGGTTGTAGGAACGCTGAAAGCAGTAACAAGAAATAGGGTGGTCAGTTTGGAGGTGAAGAAGTCCTTGCATGACAGTGTGGTAATCCCGACACTGACTTACGGAAGCGAAGCATGGACGTTGGTTGAGAGACTCAGACCAAGAGTGAGAGCAGTGGAAATGAATTACCGTAGGCTACTTAAGAAGTGAGTGCGGAGTTACATGGAGGGATAGGCAGACTAATGAGGAAGTAAGAAGGAGGTGTGGTGTGGAGGTAGATGTGCTGGATAGTGTGAAAAGGAACAACTTGAGATGGTTCGGCCATATGGAACGTATGGAATGCGAGAGAATTACTAAGAGGGTGTACGAGAGCGAGGTGGAGGGACAGAGAGGGAGAGGTAGACCGAAAGAGAGGTGGAAGGATGGAGTGAGGAAGCATATGAACGAAGGCGGTGCTGGCTGGGGGGAAGGGCGTCAACTGACTGGGGACAGAGGTGCATGGGGGCGGTTCGTTCGTGGCCACCCCTTCGGGGATCACGGCGTCAGGCAATAGATAGATAGATAGAAGACTGGAAAACTTATACCAACCCAAATTCAGTGAACCACTTGAAGGGAATGCTACAGTAATCTGCTTGCCAATCTGAGAAGGCCAAACTACCTGTCTATAAGATGAACTACGGCACGGTACCGGTACTCCATCATTGCAAATATATAAGCCTACCGTACCGGTACTGCTATCCGGTATAAATTGAAATTAGTTTCTGCTTGTCACTGTATGCAGAGCTTTACTGATTTGCAAACCATCAATGCCTATCAAAAAGATGAGCTTCATTAATTTATCTCAGTACGGAACATGGAGACAGCCATATTTTACTCACTTGAATTAGGCTAGCTGTAAACAGTGCATTTCTGCATGATGTGAGAGCACAGTTTCAAGTACCGGTATCACAAGACAGTAAACCTTTGTTTGATATATTTATAGTCATGGGAGGTTGGCCTGCTTACCTTAGCCAGCAGACCAGTATTTCTTTGCAAGCATAAACAAATATATAGCAAATATAAAGATCACGGCAACTCGAGGCTACTGACTTCAGCTGGGATCATTAAACTGAATTTAAAACTCTGGAGAGCTCTCATAGGTTTCACACAGGCTGGTTCAAACTTGTATACACTATGTTCCTCTTTCGTGTTAAGAATAATTGATACCGGTATTGAGTACGACTCAATGTAAGGCAAAATATAATATACCGGTAGCCTACATGCACACCGGTACTGTACTAATGATGATAGGTCTACCATTTAACAACACCTATATACTGATACCGGTACGTACTTGATGTGATGTATATCTGAACTAATATTCACTGCATTTTATGTTCCTGTAATGATAAAACTGCATAAATTAAAACTAATGAAAGATTATACCCATAAATGACAGTGCTGTACATTCTGTCCAGTAAGTCATGTTTCAGCAGAGTATTTTTGTATAAAAATTGGAAAATTGAACCTGGTACATGTACTGGTATATATACCGGTACCGGCTCGATCGTCCCTTGATTTTGGCCCTGTCACTCTTTCAACTATGGGGGAGGCACTCGCTATAGGCAATTCTGCCTTTTCCCTCCCTCAATCACATAGAAAAAAACAAAAAAACAAAAAAACATAATAGCGACAAAATAGGGGTAGTATAACTGTAGATTTAGGTAAGATCCTGTGTAGCGGGAGGAACTGATTTGTAGATGCCTATTTACTATAAGAATCATTGAACAATATATTTATCCTAGCCTAACCAAAGCCTAACCTAACCTAGTATATTAGTGAACTATTTATTTTATCAATGTAAAATGTAAAAGTATTCTAACATTACCAAATTATTGAGATAAATACAGGTCTAACCGCTACACAGGATTATACTAACTGTTATTTTTGTTTTATTATTTTAAATTGTTAGGTGGTTAGAGAGTTTCCCAGGTAAAAAATGTAGGCTACAGTAAAATGCTATCTCGTCACGATACCGTAGGACTTCTCTTATTTTGAATTGGTAAAATCTAGCTCTTTTTACGTACCGGTACCGGGTATTGGAGTTGTATCTTGAATTGGTAAAATGTAACTATAACTAGTTACTTATTACTTATTGAATAGGTAAAATCTATTGAATAGCCTAAGCAAAAACTGTATTATTTCTTATAGGCCTATTATTTTCCAGTGTTAGGTGGCTAGAGAGTGTTTCCCAGGCAAAAAATGTACAGTAAAATGATATCTCGTCACGATAGGACTTCTTTCATTTTGAATCGGTAAAATGTAGCTGTTTTTACGTAGGCTATTGGAGTAAAATCTTGAATAGGTAAAATGTAACTACAATTACTGATAACTCTACAGGCTACAGCTTCACAACCCCTGCTTTGTCGCTATTATGTTGCTCATAATAGGTTACTGTTATTCGTAGTACACTTAATATGGTTCGATGATGCTCAGAACTATATATTTGACTTGAAATAGATACATTGAAGTATTAACACTCAACGAGCGGCCTAGGCGGTATATTTAACCATGACGCCCAGCGTTTTTTTTTTACCATAACTGGGGTTGTTTCCGTGCTCTTTTTCATGCATAAACAAGAGCCAGAGCATAATACAAATATGTATCCCTGAAAGGGCGTAAATTGAGCTTTCCAATTACACCCGAACCATCCTTCTACGATCACTGGTTGTCTTGCAACGATCGTGCAACCGAAAGGCAAAATTGCTAAAATACGGTCATTTTGTTACATAATTACGTGTGTAGCGAGTGAGAGAGGGTGGAGTAGAGTGGAGTAAATGTCAGTGGGCCCACGACGGTCGTGGCGAGCGGTCATGAGGTAACCTATGCTCCTCCCACCGCTCGGCTCTCTCTTAGAGCCAATATTGCGCCAAAATTGCACACAGACTTAAGTCAGCCCCGCCACATTGTCCAGTATTTAGATACGGACTTAAGTCGGGCCCCTATAGACAAGGGTTAAAAACCTTCACCAAAGTGAAACATATTTTAATATGATCTAAATTGCAACATCCTTATTCTGTAATAGCCTTCATAGGTTATACTGATGTTTTGGACCGACAGTTAGCCCATCGATCTTTTTAGGCCTAATAGGTCGGTAGAGCATATACATCATTGCTATATATGTCATTAAGAGCTGAAATGTATTATAAGGGAGAACAAAAAATGCTAAAATACATAGGCTATATATTATACTGTAGCCTATAACAATAAGTTTTTCAGCCGGTACCCAACCAGCGGGGGTGTGGGGGCGGCAGCCCCCACCCATATACTAGGTTAGGTTAGGCTAGGTTGTTAAGTTAGGCTAATAGCAGTCGGATTATAGCACATAGGCCTAGGCTATAAAAAAATAAAAAAATAAAACAAAATAAAAAAAAAACACAGCAGGGGAGTGGGGGCGGCAGTGGGGGCGGCAGCCCCCACCCATATACTAGGTTAGGTTAGGTAAGGTTGTTAGATTAGGCTAATAGTCTAGCACATTAAAAAAAAAAAAAAATAGCCTAACCCAACCAGCGGGGGTGTGGGGGGCAGCAGCCCCCACCCATACTACTAGGATAGGTTAGGTAAGGTTGTTAGGTTAGGCTAATGTCTTCCCAAAGTTGACTATTTTTATAACATAAGATATTAGGCTACCCACTCCATCCCGTGAAATCCGAGCCAGCTTTCGTCAAAAGTTGGCACGGGTATTCAAAAAATTGGGTTTTATGGGTTTGCAATTTGGGAAAACCCGAGCCAAGTTTTGATACAAAACGCTATATTATTGTATTTTTACGCTTTTAACCCCTCATTTTCCCTGAAGCCAGCAAACATAGCTGGATATGGTATGGGAGAGAGAAGAAGAGAAGTAGTGGAGGAGGAGGTGGGGATCAGGAGGTCAGAAGTGTGGGAAGCCATGAAAAGAGTGAAGTTGGGGAAAGCACCAGGAACAGATGGAGTGTGTGGGGAAATGTTGAGGTATGGTGGTGAGATAGTGATAGAATGGGTATGGAAAATGTGCAAACTAGCATGGGAGAAGGGGAGTGCACCCGATGACTGGAAGACTGGCATAATAGTCCCCCTATATAAGGGCAAAGGGGAAAGAGGAGTGTGTGGTAACCACCGAGGAAGTAGGGAAGGTATACAGTAGGGTAGTGATTGAGAGAGTGAGAGTGAGAACGGAGAAATGGATAGGCGACGAGCAGGGAGGTTTTAGGAAGGGAAGAGGAAGTGTAGATCAGATTTTTATCCTGAATTGTGTTGTGGAGAAGTATCTGGAGAAGAAACAAAAGGTGTATGTTGCCTTTATGGACTTAGAGAAGGCCTATGATAGAGTGGATAGAGAAGGTTTGTGGAAAGTACTTAGAATATACGGAGTAGAGGGCAAGTTGCTGAAAGCAGTGAAGAGCATGTATGAGGGTGCAAAGGCGGCAGTACGTGTGGAGAGTGAGCAGAGCGAGTTCTTTGACCTGAATGTTGGTTTGAAACAGGGGTGTGTGATGTCCCCGTGGTTGTTTACTGTATATATGGATGGAGTTATGAAAGAAATACTATCAAGGATGTTGGTGTATCGCTGAAAAGGGAGGGAATTGAGTGGAAGCTACCTATACTGCTGTTTGCGGATGATACAGTTCTGATGAGTGATAATGAATGGGAGTTGCAGGGTCTGGTAAATGAGTTTGGAACAGTGTGCGAAAAACGGAATTTGAAGGTAAATACGGGGAAGAGCAAGGTTATGGTCTTCGAAAGGGGTGAAGTCACAGAGTGTGAGGTGAAGCTGAACGGTCAGGCTATGGAGATCGTCAACTCTTTTAAGTATCTGGGCAGTGTGTTGAGTAAAGATGGGACTATGGATGAAGAGGTGCGGGAGAGGGTACAACAGGGGAAGAGGGTTGTAGGAACGCTAAAAGCAGTAACAAGAAATAGGGTGGTCAGTATGGAAGTGAAGAAGTCCTTGCATGACAGTGTGGTAATCCCGACACTGACTTACGGAAGCGAAGCATGGACGTTGGTTGAGAGACTCAGACCAAGAGTGAGAGCAGTGGAAATGAATTACTTAAGGAGTGCGTGCGGAGTTACATGGAGGGATAGACAGACTAATGAGGAAGTAAGAAGGAGGTGTGGTGTGGAGGTAGATGTGCTGGAAAGTGTGAAAAGGAACAACTTGAGATGGTTCGGCCATATGGAACGTATGGAAAGCGAGAGAATGACTAAGAGGGTGTACGAGAGCGAGGTGGAGGGACAGAGGGGGAGAGGTAGACCGAATATGAGGTGGAAGGATGGAGTGAGGAACTACATGAACGAAGGCGGTGCTGGTTGGGGGGAGGGGCGTCGACTGACTGGGGACAGAGGTGCATGGGGGCGGCGGTTCGTTCGTGGCCACCCCTTCGGGGATCACGGCGTCAGGCAATAGATAGATAGATAGATAGATTTTCCCTGAACTTCATAGCCCTCCCCAATAGTGGGTTTTTTGTTGTTTTTAGATTGTTGGATAAAGGGTATATACTCATTTCAGCTCCTCTTCAGTATAAAACAACACTAGGCCTAGGCCTATAGGCCTATCTGAAGGAAAAATACAAAAAAACAAAACAAAATAAAACTTACTGAAATCGCTGTCGGTCCAAAAAGTTAGGTTTACCCCTTCATATATTGCGAAATAATTAGTGGTAGCCTAGTTTCGGCAATAGGCCTAGGCCTATGTACCAAAATAAGGGTGAGAGCCTATTCCCTATAGGCTAGGCTAATTATATCAAAGAAATAACTATATTTCTTGGTAAATATCCTAAGCCTAGGCCTATTAAGTATTAACTTAAGCCCGCACAATTGATCTTGGTATAGCCTAGCCTAAGCATAGCCTAATCCTGTGTAGCGGGGAGACTTGTATACTTATATAGGTCAATATACAGGAGGCGCTACAATATTGGTAAAAAATTAAGCTCAATAGCATGTGATTAAGCGATTTTACAGTCATAAATAGCCTAGTCCACTAATATACAAATATACTAATTAGGTTATGTTTTGATTAGGTTAGGACGTTAGGTTAAAGATATTGTTCAGTTCCTTATAAATAGGCATCTGAAAAGAGTTATGCACGCTACACAGGACCTCACCCTGACCTTAAGTGTAACCGTAATTGTGAACACTAACATACTAGGCCCTAAGCTAATTCAAATCTGATTTTTGTGGAAGTGAATGAGCTCCTTCACTCGCTCCTCCACTCACCACTCGTTTGTCTTCACTGTTCGGTAACACTGAAGCTTTTACCTCACTCTCTGTGTCACTTGACAACATTATTAGGCCGGAATATGACTAAAATAGCGATAAAACACGAGAGGGGTGCTTCTTTGTACTACATTTTTTAAACAGCTGGTCACTGGTGAGCGCCGCGGGTAACGTCACGTGACTATGGTACCGAGACGGAGAGCATGGCGGCCTGTGATTGGCTGAGCTTGTAGATGTAAACATAGGGGATATAAGTCGCCACATTATTGGTTACAGCTTATATCCGAGACTTCTAACTTTAACTCTTCTAATACAATTAATTTCAACCTCTTCTCACGGGTGACAGAAGGTCTATATTGGTATGTTTTTTGTTCAGCTCAGTCAGCTGTAGGAGTCTCGGCCCCACAATATTCGCGCGAAAAACGAATTTCTCAAACGTGTAGCACCATACATTATTATACTGTATAGGCCTATATAAACATGTACAGTATATATATATATATATATATATATATATATATATATATATGAGAGATGAGAGAGAGAGAGATAAATAGAGATACTGTACATAGATCTAGATTTTAGATAGTGGAGAAAATGAATTTCCTAGTGAATACATATGGTTTGAAAGCACTCCACAATACTTTGAATAACCTTGGAGGATATATAAAATGCTTTGCTTGTAATTTAACCTAAAACTTTTGCAAAATTATTAAGATAATTACATAAGTCACAGACTTTTCTTTCCGAGCCATCTGCCTCAGTTTCCAGGTCACTAACACCATCTACAGTACTTTTATCATGATAAATATCCAAATCTACAGAAATGTTAGTTGTATTCAGATTCAGTAGAAGTGCTTTAATTGGTATTGAAATAATTGTACTGGTACTCCCCGAGAGAGTATTATTTCGGACCTTATTTTACCTACACGTTCTCTTATATTCACAGTATTCTCCACTCCCTCTCCTGTTATATTTTCTATACCTATATAATATGGCTAGTGTAACATATCAGAATTCCTACATTTCCCCTGGTGTTTCCATTCTCTTTCATAAATTTCACAAAATATTCTTGCTATGTTTTTTTCATTTTAAAATACACCCTATCTTTCACCATATTTATCGGTATTCACAACAATATAATATAATTTGTCAAATTATAATAATTTGAGCTAGATGAGTATAATTATATAACTGTATAATAACTGAAATGTCGGGTTGGTATTTCAACTCGATTGACTATGATCTCGTACAATCTTATATTCAGATATATTGAGATGGAATATGCTCGACAGGGTCACGTCAAGTTTTATAATTCTTGCATCAATTATTTATCCCAAGGCAGCATTCACACAATAAGAACACAATATTACTTCACACTTGAGTTTATTCATAGGATATAGGTTAATGCATATAGAATATTGCTCTGTCATATAGGGCAGACAATAAATGTATTTAAGTGACGTATCACATATAGAATGGTCTATAGTGATAACTTTATTATAATTAGTCACGTTACAATTACACACAGTATATAAGTAGTATTAATATGCAGGAATAATGGTGTTACACATGTACTATTGTGGACATAAGTCCTGATACACCTGCCCTGCAGTGAATTGTGTTGGTAACATTGATACCCCCCCCGACCCCCCTCACTCCTTCCCCTCACTACCACCCTCTCTCAGTCAAACCCTCCCTTCTTCTTTCTTTCCTGCTTCACGTCTGTAAGCCCCTCCCCCTGGATTGCTTCCACCACGGTGACTTTTACCAAGGCCATGACTATAACCATAGGATAACAAACATCACGATAACCTCTCTCTCATTCCTTTCTCTCATTTCTCCCTCTATCATCGTATCTATGTATTGTATGCATGCTTTCCAAATTGTCTTCCTAAAATTAAATAACATATAGCTAAAATAGCAATTGGTTACGTAGCTCATGTTCATATTTTCCAATTATTATAAACCTAGCTCAATATACAGTTTTATGATCCATTCGAATATGTAAGTATACACGATATAATGTTATCAAAGTCAGATACAATTGAAACTTTAATATACTTTTACATTCTCATATTTCCCGCGGGATACTGGTGATTAAACTTTCAAAAAATCACACACAAAAACAAACGTAGTGTCGCGGTCCTGTGAAGTGCAAAATCGAACCGATTGATAAAATATCTGGAGAGATATACGTGTTTTGGAGAAAAAATCCGTTAACTCCTACAGCAGTGCCACGGCGCTGGTCTAGGACAGGCCTAGGGCAGGCCCATAAGGCGGGTGGAAAGAAGAAGGGAAAGAAAAACCGTTACGTCCCAAAGCAAAGTGTTAGCTATATAGTCCTATGAAATCAAACAGGGCTATGGAAAAATAGGAAGCCTAAATTAAAAGTGATAGTGAACATCGTATATCACGTAAATAAACTAGAAAAGTATAATACAGAGAACTAAAGTCAGGGGAACTTTTAACTTTCAGCTTGGGAACAGGACGTATGCTGTAAACAAAATACCCTCGGTGACCGCAAAGACCATAAACACATATATCCCCTCGCTCTCCTGGACACGTCCCCTCCCCCTATACGATTTTACCCAAAAGCGAAACTTAACCTCGACAGGAAAGGGTACCGACAAAATAAATATCGTAAATAATAGCAAACAGAGAAAAACAATAAGTAAACAAATTAAATCAGTGCAGATTATTTCTCGACCATATAGTAGGTTAGTAGTGACGTTATTGGAGAGAAAGATCTCCCACGCAACCAAATGTGGTGAAAATTCGAACCTGAGCAGTGTTGAATCAAGGTGATAGGTAAAACATGAAAATTAAAATAGATAATATATATAGGTAACCTGGAAAGTTCGTTATTTTCCTAGAGTGCCGTATATTCCGCTAAACAGCCGACCAAAAACGGGAAAAGTGGTTAGGGCAGTGAGAATTCTGTTTCATAAGATAATTATTGAAAGTGTTACTTAAAGTTATTTAAAGTTTAAACATAACGAGTGTAAACGAGTGGCACTCCCCCCCCCCCACTCACCACAAACCGCGTAACAAACACCTCCATACCACTGGGTTTGCATAGGACTGATACCAATAAATGAGGCGTACAATACAAGAGGGAAGAACCTCCATTTCTGCGATAGTTGTTTCGATATCACATGGCAAGTCATACAGACTGTAGAAAATACAGAAGTACAAGATAGACCGAAATATAGCCAAGACATAGCTACTTTTCACAGAAACTGGGGAACTATTGGGGCCTCAGGGCACATACTAATATCACAACCCACACACGCACACCTTCCCATGAAAATGCCCGCATTGCCTCCTGCACATCAACACACATCGCCTGCCGAATAACAACCTTTCGCACCCTACAAATCCACAAATCTTCCCACACCTCCCTAGACCCAGAAAACACCCACATTAATCCCATCTATGGCCATTGACCACCCTACTGCTGTTGATCAAATACATTTGCAGGATGAACGTAGGATGCAACAAGCCCCCATATCAGGTTCCCCTTCCACATCGCCTCCCCCCTCACCACTGCCACCTGCCCACCTACAACCGACACGTAACTCCACCCCCCTGCAGGCCCGTAACTCCAACCCCCTGCAGGCCTCACCCTCCCATACACCAAGCCCACTATCACCCACAACTACACTTAGCTCATCACATAACCCCTCGCAGCCCCAGCCACACCTACTGGGGTTGTCTACACCAGTGTGCAGATATTATCTGGAAAGAAGGTGCTACTTTGGTCAAAAGGGCGAATATAATGGGAATTCATGTAGATTTGCTCATCCAAAAATTTGCAACAACATAACCAGTCATGGAAAATGTAGATTTGGTGAAACCTGCAAATACCACCACCCATCCCTTTGCAAGACATCACTTGAGAACAAGACCTGCTACAATATGAAATGCCCAGCTTTTCATATTAAAGGGACTTGGAGATATGCTAGACCCAAAAAACTCTCTAGCTATGCGAGGACGAGACAGAGGAAAAAGGCAAGGAGGGAAAGGGCAGATGAAGATGAAGAGACTGAGGGAGATGGAAGAGCACATAGAACATTTCGAGCACCTCCTGGCCTCCCAAGAGTGGCCAATACATCCCGAAGACTATTAGGTACACATAGTACTCCAAACAATCCCTCCCCAATCTTGTTTGCAAATATCCAAGGCCTAAAAAATAGAACCACGAACAAAGTACCATTTATTAGGGTCCTGCTAGAAGAAGGAAACGCTATATTTGCGGCTCTCACAGAAACTCATATTAAAGATCAGGAAGATAGTGAGGTATGGATTCCTGGTTACAACCTACATAGGGCAGACAGAACGCATAGATCACATGGAGGTGTACCCTTGTACATACATGACTCACTGATATGTACTGAATTCCTAAATAACAGTAATGAAGTGGTGGAAATACTTGGAGTTAAAATAGAATCCCTAAATTTAGCAGTTATTGTTACATACAGGCCTCCAGACTCATCCCGAGAAGAATTCAAAACCCAGCTCAACAAAATAAAATCAAAAGTGGAAACCCTGGGGAACCCAACACCAAAGGAGACTTTAACCTACCAAACATTAAATGGAGACAACTAGAAAACCAGTTAGTGGCAAATAACACCGGAGAAGCAAATACTAATACGAGAGAGCTTTTGAACTTTGTGATTTTTTTAGTCTTACCCAACATATTGCTGAACCCACACGGGAAAACAATATCTTAGACCTGGTCTTCACTAACAACGACTCTCTAGTACACAGCATTAACATATCGGACACAACATACTCAGATCATAAATTAATTGAGATCAAAACAACCTTAGAAAGTGTACAGACAACCTCAGAATCGAGAACAAAAACCGGCCCCTTCAGTAAATTTAACTTCAACAACAAAAAACATTACGTGGGAAGAGGTAAATCAAGAAATGGAGGAAATAGACTGGGAAGATTTAATGGATAACCTGACACCAGCAGAATGTCTAGTCTTAATAACAGAAACCATGACCCAAATCTGTAGCCACCATATACCTGCAAGACAAACAAAACGAAGAAGCAAACAAGGTCGGGAAAGGAGGAGGCTGTACAGTAGAAAATTACTCACACAAAGACGCACACATGAAAATCTACAGGATAGGCAAAAAGTCGAAATAGATAGAGAAATTGTGGAAATTGAACAAAGGCTAAGAATATCATATGAACTACAACATATGGAAGAGGAGAGGAAAGCTATTGCAGGTAAAAAGGAAAATTCCAAATACTTCTTTTCATACGCCAAACAAAAGGCTAAAACAACATCAAACATCGGCCCACTGAGCAAAGGGGACGGCTCTTTCACAGGGGACAAAAAGGAAATGAGCGAACTCTTAAGCAGGCAGTATGAAATGGCATTCAGTGAGCCTGATGAAACAAAAGTCATCAGAGACCAAAATATATTTTTCATGGAAACCTCCCCCACGGAAACCCCTCAGATGCTGGATATTGATTTCGGTCCAAAAGACATAGAAGAGGCCATTTCCAACATGCCATCCCACTCGGCACCAGGCCCGGACTCATGGAATTCGATCCTAATGAAGAAATGTAAGGAAAACCTCTCAAAACCCCTGGCTATAATGTGGAGAAGGAGTCTAGACACTGGTGACATACCAGGTAGCTTGAAAAACGCAATAATTGCCCCACTGCATAAAGGAGGGAGTAAAGCACTACCAAAAAACTACTGTCCGGTAGCTCTAACCTCTCACATCATTAAAGTTTTCGAGCGAGTCCTGCGAAGCAAAATTTCAACATTCATGGAGACAAATTAATTTTCACAACACCGGTCAACATGGGTTCAGAGCGGGAAGATCATGTCTCTCACAACTTTTGGAACACTATGACAAAATTCTTAAAGCGCTAGAAGAAAAGAAAAACGTGGATGTCATTTACACCGATTTTGCTAAGGCATTTGATAAATGTGACCATGGTATAATAGCCCACAAACTGAAAGCAAAAGGTATAACTGGGAAAATCGGACGGTGGATATACAATTTCCTCGTAAACCGAAAACAATCAGTAGCAGTAAACCAAGTCACATCTGAGCCTTCGGATGTCAAAAGCTCAGTGCCCCAAGGAACAGTGCTTAGCGCCCCTTCTGTTCCTCATACTAATTTGCGACATAGATACCAACACCAGACACAGTACGGTGTCGTCTTTTGCTGATGACACAAAATTAAGCAAGATAGTAAACACACAAGAGGACACGGGCCGACTGCAGGAAGACATGAATGTAGTGTTCCAGTGGACCAGAGAAAACAACATGCAATTCAATGAGGAAAAATTCCAATTAATACGGTACAGAGATAATAATGGTGTTAAAGAAATTACAAATTACTTAACAGAATCTAACCACATAATAGAACGGAAAGACAGTGTGAAAGACCTTGGGGTATTAATGTCTGAAAATATGGGTTTCAAAGTACATAACCAGGTCAAAGTGGCGGCTGCGAAACGTCTAACGGGTTGGATTCTGCGTACTTTTAAAACACGCGGTGAATTGCCTATGATAACGCTTTTCAAATCTCTAGTGCTACCGCGGCTTGAATACTGTAGCGTATTAACATCCCCATACAAAGCAGGTGAAATAAATGACGTAGAGAGTGTACAAAGAAATTTCACTTTGCATAATTATAAGTTCGATAAAACATCTACACTATTGGGAGCGTTTAAGAGCACTGAATCTGTACTCACTGGAACGTAGAAGAGAACGTTACCTAATAATATACACGTGGAAAATCGCAGAGGGTTTAGTACCAAGCCTACATACTCCGATAGTCATGAAATTCAGTGATAGGAGAGGCTGGGAATGCGAAATCCCCCGGATGAATAACAGGGGTGCTATGGGCTCTCTGCGAGAGGGCTGGTTATCACACAGAGGCCCACGTCTCGTCAACAAACTCCTACGGCGAGTAAGAGACATGAGGGACATCTCGTTAGACAACTTCAAGAGAGCCCTAGATGTCGAACTGCAAAAAGTGCCAGACGAGCCCATCCTCGCAAGGGAGCGAGCTGTCGCTTCAAACAGTCTACTGCACCAAATCACCACCCATAACGAGGGGCGTCGCGCTCCTTGGTGCCGCTAGAAGAGTGGCGAACACATCAAAAGGTATCAAAAGGTAAGGTAATTAAGTTATAATTAATTAAGCCCATATATCCCAATATCTGGAGTAATCACATATTTTAATGTTAAAGTATAAATACAATACTATTAAAAACGATCATTGACCAACACATAAAATGGGTACCTTGATTCAATGCATTGAATATGAAAAGTTAAAAATATATGGTTACATGACTGTGTATTCTCAATACAGTGTTCACCTGACAACCCACCTCCACCTAACTACGGTAGCTCACACTAATCTATTCATATTTCGTAACTAGTCAACGCAAACACATGGCCACACACATTAATGTAACATTACATTACACATAGTTGCATGTTATTTTCTTACTTGAGGACATTTGACGTTTTTCATCCGCCTCAGCGAGCGCTGCTCCCTCCGAGATTAACCCCTTCCGTACCAGGTTTCATTGTATTGTTTATTTTGCTCTATTTACGCAATGGTATGCAGCTAATGAGGGATATGTGGTATTAAGAAGGGTTAATTGAAATGGTATAAAGACGTTTAACTGTTACACTTCCTTCTTTTACTGAATAATAACGATAATAAATAACTATATTCCATTCACTGGAGAGGGTGAGATTAATGTGTTGGGAGAGGCCACCTGTAAGTGGTGAAGGGAGTACTACGGTTCTCCCTACTTCCCAGTGGATAGATGGGCCCACGAGAGTGGGTCTGGTTCTTCTTGTCTGTTCGATTAACATAAACAAATACAGAAATGCAGTTCAGTCAATTATAATATTGGATTGCATTTATGTAAATTTAAACCAAATTAATTTCGACTCCGTTTCATCATAACGTTGAGGCAAAATGCCAATATATGGTATGAAATTTGGGTATATTAAATATGGCAGTTGACACGAATTAGCAAGTCGAACATAAGGCGGAAATACAAAATTAACTATAATTCCTTAAATATGACAAATTTTCGTTGCAGGTGTATTTCTATATCATAGAGCAGAAGACGTTGGTGAATCTTAGCTAGGCCATACATAGAGACATTTAAGTAACCCCTTTGATACCGGGGACATCTCCTATATATTTCACTATGGCTATATTCAGCCTATTATATGTAGATAAGAAAGGGGCTGTGGTAGCTATGGTGTTATTTGCGATAGTATGTAGCATTTCAAATAGTAGACGCCCTTCTTTAAATATTTGCCAGAATCATATGATGAAAACAAGATCACCGGTACTGAATGAGGTAAACCTCATAATTGTAGCGTTAATTGGATGGGGAGATTCCTGCCCATACCATTATAATAAAACACCAACCAAAGAAACTAATACAAGCACCAACAACCTAATGATTCATGAAGTAGGATATAGATGTAATGGTTAAGGAATCTTGTAAATACTGAAAAAGTGGGAATTCACCTAATGTAAAAAAAAATATTGTTGTCCCTTTATTACTTTAAATATGTAATGTCCAATTATTTAATAGGTGTTTCAACATAATTGCTATTGGTTCAAAAAGATCATACAATAAAACACTGGATTAATATTTATTGTAATGATAATACAATGAGGCTGTTCTCCAAAGAGATTAGGTTTACACTGGAGTGGTAGAGGTATTGTTAAACTCGCAGCGGAAATGTTTGGCGTTTGATTATAGTCTTGTCCAACAATAAGAGAAGCTGTAAAGTGTTTGGTTTCTTATGCAACACATCATTAAACTAATAGAAATATTGATATAGCCTTATTTATATGCGGTGGCATTTATTTGTAAACAACAAAAATCCTAAATATTGTTATATTTGATTGTAGCTATTAGCTGTATACACCATCAATTTGCTGAATATATTTCTCAATCCAATATTTCTCAAATTCATGCTGTGAAAAGTAAATACGTGCAATTAATTAATATAGCTAGATATATACACAATGTTCACGTGTTTGTATATAGCTTATACAGGGCCGAACCTGTTGTATACCAGGATAAAAATAAAAGCAAAACAATAATAAGAAAAGAACAAGCACATGTAAAAAATAACTTCTTCGCTCTGGGCTTTATTTACGGTACTTAATTAAGAGGGGGAAAAACACGTTTTAGAGAGCCCTAAGCCGAAGTGTTTGTTATTGTTTCACCATATACTAAGTTCCCCAGCCAGTTTGTTTCAAAATGTATTATTATAATAAATTAATGCCGTGTAGATATTGTGTATTTGAGTTATAGGTTATTTGTTAACAAATTACGGACGTGCACTTCAATAAAACACATAATTGGAAGTAATGTATGAACAATTACAACCGAAACAATGTTACGTAACGTGTCACCATTATAACTAATGGAGGTAACGGCGTGAGTTAAATCAAATGTGTGTTTGAAATGATAGTAAATGAAGGAATATAAAGATGACACAGATTCTACTTGTCAATTCATTATAAGTATTTGTGTCTATAACTATCATAGTAATACATTTGATAGCTTGTCCTGCACAATTTAAGCTACTTCAATCGTGATTACTATAGATATAGAAATATTTCTATAATTTAATCACTGTTAACAAATTATAGTTTACATCCCAAAGGTTCTTCATTCGCTGAATAAAATCGTCGAAAAAGGGCCACCATAAACTGTCAAAATGCATCATGAATCTCAAGGGGTAAATGGTGTTGCAAAGAAAACCAAATAATATACTCCTGTCGGAGGCAATATTCAAACTCGAAACATAGCTCTGTGTTGAACACTAAATACTAAATACCACACATTTACACATTTAAATAGGCAGTGGCGGCATTTCTTCCCTTGCTTGTGTCTACTGTATGATATCTACGTTATATACTGTATGTGTTTTATGTGATATTTTATAGCTCTTAAGGTTTGGATATAACTGATCACATTAGTATTATAATTCTAGTTACTATGACTTATCTAGTTTGAACAAATATGGAATAATAGGACAAGTTTAATTAATTAAAATAATAATGTGATAATCTAGCGTGATATCCAAACCTTAAGAGCAATAAACTATTACAGGGAACACATAACTAACGCAGATATAAAACCGTAAACACAAGCAAGATATGAAATGCCGTCGCTGCCTATCTTTTTATTATTGTGAGTAATAAGTGAAGCAGGGCCTGTGATTGGCTCTAAATTAAGCCGCGTGGGCCAAGTCAGTCAGTATTCATCTCTTGCTTACTTTTTGGGTTTATCATTTCTTTATTTCGCTTGTGTACCTGTATGCTATATATGTGATAAATGTGTATTAATGTAATATATCATGACTCTAAAGATTTGGATATCACTGTAGATTATTAAGTAATCATTAACATTATTAAAGTGTATCTAGTATAACGAATAAATATAGAATAATACAGTTCTGCGACTCTTCTGGGCCAGTGGGCTACGGTATTGATAATATGGGAAATCATGAACGTCGATACCAACTAGGAACCAGATATATATATGGTTCGAGTGAATGGATAATAGCTAAATTTATAAGAGTTTATTCAATTAAGGAAGGAAATGTAACAATTAAAAGGCTTCATACTAGCTCAATTAGTTCTTCTAAATACCACAGATCCTTGCTTATCTGCACAAAATTGTGTAACTATAGCCGTAATAAAACAAAACACAACCCAGATACGGAAGGGCTTAATCTCGGAGGGAGCCGTGTTCGCTGAGGCAGTTAAACGACGCCAAACCTACTTAAGTAAGAAAACAACATGCAAGTTTATGTAATGTAATGTCACATTAATGTGTGTGGCCGTGTGTTTGAGTTGACTAGTTACGAAATATGAATAGGTGAGCTACCGTAGTTAAGGGGGAGGTGGGTTGACAGGCGAGTATTGAGAATACACACGTAACAATATATTTATAACTTTTAATATTCAATACATTTAATATAGGAACCCATTTTATGTGTGTGTCAATTATTTCATTCAATAATATATACACTTTGACAGTGAAATACATGCTTACTCCAAAAAGTGGGATATATGGGCTTAGAATTTCTGCTCCAAAATTTCAGACCTAAAGGAGGTGTATGTTGCTTCGCAAAATCTGAAATTGCCCTGGAGGAGGTTACTAGTTTCAATTGTCCCTATTTTGATTATTCTATATACAAATTAATTTCTGCTGGTAAATTTAAATACATATGTTGCATCTACCCCAAATACTCCTCCAGAGCAAAGTCTTTTTGATTCTCTGTCCTCACAACTCAGTGTCCTCAACTTAAATGCTTCTTCTGAAATCACTGTGTTGGGTGATTTTAATGTCCATAATGTTGAATGGCTCACTCATTCAGCCAGGACTGATGATGCTGGTCTTGAATGTGAGCTATTTGCAGACTCATTTAATCTCACTCAACTAGTCAACCAACCCACCCGTGTTACCAGATAATCCTAATCATAATTCCCACCTACTGGACTTATTTTTAACAACCAATTCAGAAAATGATGATGTTACAGTGAGGTCCCCGCTTGGATCTTCTGATCACTGTCTGATACAGGCCACCTGTCTATCACCTACCACACCTTCCCACTCTGAACCTGTTTTGGTGACTAAATGGCATTACGATAGGGCAGACTGGGAGGGTCTTCAAGGTTTCTTTATTGATATTCCCTGGACCTCTTTATTTTCTAATGATGCACACTCCACCTTGAGCCACATACAAGATTTTGTAAAAATTGGAATGGAAAATTGTATTCCTCATCAAAAGTACAGTAAAAGATCTAATTCACCTAAATGGTTTGACCATAATTGTGCTAGAGTAACTGAACAAAAATCAATAGCCTACAATGCATACACAAGATCAAAAACACATGAAGCATTTGATTACTTTAGAAACATCAGAAATCATGCCAAAACTGTATTAAACCTAACTAAATCAAACTTTCTCCACAAGCAGGCAAATAAACTTCTAAATAATCCAAATGATAACAAAATATTTTGGTCTACTCTTAACTCATTCAAATCCAACTTCACAACTGCTTCATCCATTCCACCATTAAAATCTCCGACTGGCAATCTTGTAATTGACCCACGAGGTAAAGCTAACCTTCTTGCGGATATTTTCTCCACCAACTCAACCTTAGATGAAATAAATCAAGATGTCCCTGTACTTAATTTTAATTCGCCTGAAATTCCCTCACTTAAGATCCACACCAGACATGTCAAAACTAGTTTGCAGAATCTCTCAGTAGATAAGGCTCCTGGTCCAGATGAAATTCCTCCAATAGTACTTAAGAATTGCTCCTTGGTGCTCGCTCCTGTATTGGCAAAATTTTCCGTCTATGTACTCATACCTCATGCTTCCCAGTACCCTGGAAAGAAGCAAACATCCATCCAGTTCCTAAAAAAGGTGCCTCTTCAGATCCATCAAACTACAGACCAATAGCTATAACTTCCACTCTTGGTAACGTCTTTGAAATTATATTAAATAATCACATAATTAAGCATCTTGAGAATAATAAATTAATCAGTGATAGGCAATATGGTTTTAGACGATGTCGATCAACTGCAGACATTCTTTGCCTTCTTACGCATCAAATCAACCAAGCTACAGACCAACATGGTGAAACACATACAATAGCACTGGATATATCAAAGGCATTTGATAGAGTCTGGCATCAATCCTTATTGTCGAAGATGTCACACTACGGCCTTGCATCATTAGTTCCACTAATTTCTTCTTATCTTCATAACAGAAAAATATGTGTAATGGTAGATGGCCTTTATTCTCAATTTCACTCAATAAATGCTGGTGTTCCCCAGGGGATCAGTTTTCGCCCCAACTCTGTTCCTCATTCATATCAATGATCTCATATCTACCATTCATAATCCAATACATTCCTACTCAGATGACTCAACACTCCAAAGTTCCTTCACATTTACCAATTCTTTCACCCAACCCGATCTTATAAATTCAAAAATAAACACTGCAATTTCTCTGAACCAGGACCTTTCTAGAATTGAAGAATGGGGACAAAAGAATCTAGTTTCCTTTAATGCACAGAAAACCAAGTACATTCAATTTTCTAACCGACAGAATCTCACTGACTCCCATATATTTTTTAATGATGTAAATATTCCCACTTCCCCTAGTATTGACATTCTCGGTGTAACATTAACTACTAACTTGAGCTGGACACATTATGTTAGAAGCATTGCTAAGAATGCCTCTAAAAAACTGGGATTCCTGTACAGAGTTCGAGAATTCTTCAATGACGAGCAGTTGGCCGTAATATATAAAAGTCATGTGCGTTCTCAGATGGATTACTGTTCACCTCTGTGGAGTGGAAGTGGAGTGGTTGCATTGAGGCAGTTGGACAAAATTCAAAATAAAGCTATTAGATTAATCAATAACCCTGCAATCACACAGGACCTTCCTACATTATCCATACAAAGAAACGTTGCATCCCTTGCATTATTCTACAGATATTTTCACAGCAATTGTTCCGAGGAACTTGCTTCAATTGTTCCGCCTCTCCACATCTTTCCCCGTAGAACTAGGGCAGCTGAGAGCACCCATGAATTTACACTTTCTCCTCCACAATGCAGAACTTCTGCTTATCAAAATTCATTTATCCCTAGAACTACTTCTCTTTGGAATTCACTTCCCTCGAATTGCTTTCCACAAACTTACAATCTACAAATGTTTAAATCCAGTTGTTACAAACATTTTATGAATGGAGGATGCCTTTAGGCACATGGACCTTTTTGTTTGATCTGTGTTTTTCCTTCCTCCGTTCATTGTCTCTTAAAAAAAAAAAAAAAAAAAAAAATATAACTGAATTGAAATATGATAATGCAAAATTAAATTAAGGTTTCAGTTGCATTTGACTTAAATAACATATATATATTGTTAATAAACTTCCATGTTCGAATTCATTATCAAACTTTATATTTTGTTAAGGTTTGTATAGAATGGCAAATATACAATATATATGAAGTATGTAACGATATGATATATAATTTTAGGAAGAGGATTTGGAAAACATTCATAAAAATACAATGATTTTATGAGAGAGGGAGAAATAAAGAATGGCTTATAGACGTGAACAAAAAGGAAAGAAGTACAAAGGAAATCAAGCAACAACAGCTCTAGTGACCCTTCTAGGCTGCTTATCCTCCAAAACACTGAGGATCAAGTGTCCAAACAGTGGTTTAGAGTGGGTAAGGGAACATTGGAAAGGGAACTACTGCCCTGGAACTAATGTCCGATGTCAAGCCCAGTCTGTGTGTTCATAATGGGCGACCAATGATTGCAGTTACAGACGAACAGGTGTCAGGTTGTGTCAGAACATATGTAATGCCATAGGGAACAGGTATCATACAGGTGTTCAAGAAAAGGGTAAGTGTCAGACGGAGGAGGGGGCCAGTGTATCTACAGGAGTGTGTGGGAAGACAATTAATTGGAATCTGAAAACTCTGTTAGTGAGAAAAGATAATATAGTTAAATACAAAGGAAATTAATAGGACTAAACATATATTATGAATATAAAGAAGATATATGTGTAAATATACCAGACAAAACAAATAGTAGCATAATCGACGAAAAATTCAATAAATATTACGAAAATTGTATTAATAGCGAAAGACAAAACCTAAAGATTTGATGATAATAAAATAATGAAATTTCACAGTGCCGTATTTAAGCGATTAGAGACTTAAACCCACAAATTGAAAGTGTTTCTATTGTAGAGTCACTCTCTCCATTAACCCTTCTTTAGCGGGGCTCGACTTAAGTCCGTATCTAAAAACCTGGACTATGTGGCGGGGCCCGACTTAAGTCTGTGTGCAATTTTGGCGCAATATTGGCTCAGAGAGAGAGACGAGCGACGGGAGGAGCGTAGGTTACCTCATGACCGCTCGCCACGGCCGCCGTGGGTCTACTGACATGTACTCCACACTACTCCACCCTCCCTCCCTCGCTACACACGTAATTATGTAACGAAATGACCGTATTTTAGCGATTTTGCCCTTCGGTTGCACGATCGTTGAAAGACAACCAGTGATCGTAGAAGGATGGTTCTGGTGTCATTGGAAAGCTCAATTTATGCCCTTTCAGGGATACATAATTGTATTACGCTCTGGCTCTTGTTTATGCATGACAAAGAGCACGGAAACAACGCCATTTATGTTAAAAAAAAACGCTGGGCGGCACAGTGAAATATACTCCACCAGCCGCTCTTTGAGTGTTAAACAATAAAATCTCTGTCTATGTGTGGGTTAGTTTTCAAATAATTGTAGTATTAATAATAATAGAAATAATAATAATAATAATAATAATAATAATAATAATAATAATAATAATAAAAAAAAAAAAAAAAATAATAATAATAATAATAATAACATGATAATAATAATAATGATACTAATAATAATAAATCAGTAACAATAACTAAAAGATTAAGACGAATAAAACAAAAAGGCCAACAAAAGGGAGAGAGAGAGAGAGAGAGAGAGAGAGAGAATATGGGTATGCCTGTGTGTTTACGACTTGCATGTTAAACCTTGCATGCGGACAGAAATACCTACTAAGAGTATCATTATTTCATGCTCTCCGCATTACACTTTACATGGATCATAATTTGGATGTTGGTTAAAATACACTTGAAATTGAATTTGTTTGTATTTACAGTAGCTATACAATTTATACATTTACATACACAATTCGGTAATAGTTTACCAGATGAGCCTTTTGAGAGTTAACTCTCTTAAAAGGCACCTGATGTTGCAAAGCCTTTCCATATTTTGTCAAAATGAAACCTTAATTTTCACAATATAATTTATCGTATTCCAATACTACTGTAACACACTGTAAAAACATACTCTGACACACATACACAAACAACATAGTTATACACATTCACTTGTACACAATTGAATAGTCAAACCTTAAATTTCGCATACGTGCAACTCGTATACTTAATTTAATTGTACATACCCTATATCATACAGCATACTGTATATACCAATACACACACATGTATGTCAGCACGATTTTAAGCAAACGTGACTCAATCGTCTAGGCAATTGTGGTACTCGCAGGTGGGTATTGTGCGAGGCTAGCGGCATCCGCCTGTGTCGTCTATCGGCCAGAAAATTTCAAATCTCGCAAAATGTGAGCGCGACGTCCGTTTGCCATAAAACGTCTCATTGGCATCGCAGCACCATCGCATTGCATTCGTATTATAGTCTTCTATGTCGCAATGGATTCGCATTGCCATCGCTATGAATTGTGACGTCATCGCAAGCATGGCGCCGCATGCGAATGAATGCGACGTTGCCACGACAGCAAACGACGGCAATGAGACGGTACTGCGACGGTGCTATGAGGGTGGTGTGTTGCGACGATGGCGAAATGATTAATCTCAACACAATGCAACAGTACCTGAAGAATACAAGACAAAGTAACTATTGAAACGATGGTAAAATGATGGCACAACAATGGTAATGTGAATTGTTGCATCATCAACGAGATGCAGCAATGATGCACTCGGGCGAAGTGACGTGACAACACTGCATAACGTCACCGCCACAACACCAATGAGACGGCACCACGTCACGCCAACACCCTTTTTATAAAAACCTGGTAGGTCACAGACATCACAGACTAGTGCTTCTCCACCACCGTGGTACACCATGACCCGACTCCGCACCAGCACAGCCAAGAAGAGAACAGCACCACCATCCACCTTCGAGGCAGAGGAGGAGGTACAGTTTTCTGAGGAGATAGCAGTAGCTGAAGATGTAGCAGTAGGAGAGGAGGTTACAAGCTCTGAGGATGTAACAAGTCCTATACAGGGCACCAGCACAGACACCATCACTCAAGATGCCACTCCACTCTCTCCTGAACATGCTGAAGATGTCGATATATTTGAGGCGCCCGACCTCACCCTGCTCCATGACAATCCTGCCGCAGAAGACAACCAGGCAGAGGTGTTGCTCCTGTCTGACGGGGATGAGACCCCACTTCCGATGAGCCTACCCTTTCAGCGTCTACTGGGAAAAAGAAAAGGAAGAGGAAGGACTCTCCACTCTTCTCGAAAGACATTGAGGTAGAACTCGGTGAGTGGTATCGGGAGCACCCCAAAATCTACGTCAAGGGCATGCGGCTCTACACGGACTCTGTCAAGAAGCGCCTCATGCAGGAGAAGGCCCAGTCCCTCATGGCTCCAGTAACAAGTGAGTTATCTATACAGGTATACTGTAGCGATACACGTTATTTCTCCAACTCATATATAAAAATAGGATATGTTCCAAACATCACACGTGTAGAATGCCGTGGCAGGGGTGTGTACGCCCCCTTTTTATATGCCAGGAGGATTGCATACACCATTCCACATGGTGTTGTGATACTGTCGTGTCACTGTCTTAACACACACGTGACACACTTGTGACACGTTCGCACCGCCATCGTCTGTCCTTGTGGCACCGTCGGTCAGGGTTGTAATCAATTGTGACCGTATCTCGTCATTGTCATTATGCCGTCGTATACTGTTTCGTTGCTGTCTCATTACCGTCATTGCATGGTTGTTTGAAATTTTCTTAAGCCTAATCCACCCGCAAACTGCAACGACTTAAACCATTGTGGTCCCTCACGACGGTTTTTGTGTATGTGTGAAATACCCTTATTAACCGAAGGGTCCAAAGGGCAATGATATGGAGATGAGCACCACAGCTTTGCGCTGTTTCAGCGTGTGGTCCTGAACTTTACTTTTATATGATATAATTTGTAGCGGATTCCAGGCTCCAATATAAGGCATTGAAAAATGTGTTCCTATGACGCTAGGTTCATGCGTTCAGAGCACATTTCCATGTTTGTTTCTGAGGCATGAATGGCTGTCTAAAATGTTAGAAGCTATCTCGGGTTAAATCAAATCGTCTTGTTAATTCTTTATCTAATATTATTTTTATTAATCTCTCCACCACACCCCCAATGAAATTAATTAAAGTATATATGATCCACCGGGATTCGAACCCGGGTTATCACACACATATTTTTGCCACCTTAACCATTACACCACCAGGACGGTTTATAAGGATTTCAAGAGTTAGTTTGAGCAGTTCGAGAAGTTGCAAAGGGGCATGATGTGTATCCTAGACTGGTTATTGTTGTCTTTCTACACTGCTCATGGTGTTTGTGTAATCTAACCCATACTCTCAATGGTCTTTTATTACATTTGCTATTCTTAGATTTGTTTTGTACTCATTTATTATACTTTGCATGCTTTAACATTTTAGTTTTGCTTGTTTTTGCCTTCCCTCTCCTTACAATATTCGTGTTTTTACCATTGTCTTAACCCTTTGAGTACCAGCGACGTGTGTTACATTTTATTCTAGCTATATTTAGACGATATTATGCAGCTTGGGAAGAATCTATGGTAGTAAAGAGGGTTGGTTGAGATAGTTTTAAGCCTTATCATTGCAACAGGTCCATCCCAACCTGAATAGAATCGTCTAATAGTTGCCAGAATATGATGACAGTGACGTCCCTGGTATTGAACGCGTTAATACAGTGCTCTTACACTGTCCATGTAATCATCCCTTATTATTATATATTATGCTTCAGTATCTCACCATTTTCTCACAAAGCTCTGCATATGTGTTCTGCACTCACTAATGTCATGTTTTGTTTGCTTTAAGGGGGGTCACCTACTTGTTTTCTCTCTGTTTCTGTCTTTTTCTGGCCTGTATCCATTCGGCCCGCTTCAACCTACTGATTTAAGATGTTTACTCCCATCCAGGTGTCAATAGTTTCCTGGCGAGCGGTAGCGAGCCAGCATATATATATTTTTGTTTTGACAGCAAGCTAAATTTGTACATTTTTCGATAGAAACATTTCTCCGGCGAAGCCGGATTTCTCTATACAATGGTGGCTCGTTATCGCTCGCCAGGATGAAATCGACACCTGGATGGGGATAAACGTCTTAAAACAGTTGGCTAAATGGGGCCGAATGGATACAAGCCAGAGAAAGAGAGAAAATGAGAGAAAGACAAAAAAAGCAGGTGACCCCCCTTAACTCAAGTCTCATCTTTCGTCTCTCCGTATTTCTCGGGATGATGTTCCCTCTTTTTCCACTCATTAGAATCTTTCTTATCTCAGCACCATTACTAAACTATCTCTCCGTTGTCCCAGTACTCTCTGTTTTCTCTTAACCCATACTGTACCGGTGCCATCCTTTAAACTTTATTCTGGCCACCATTAAATGATTGTATTTAGTTAAAACAAGGCCTCCAGCAATTAACAGGCTTCGAACTATCTTACTTAACTCTTTTTACTACCACAAATCATTCTAAAACTGCACAAAATCGTTTATATATAGCTCGAATGAACTTAAATAAACTTCTTTGGTACAGAAGGGGTTAATTCATAACATCTGTTATCAAATATGTTTTACTCTCTTCTCTGCATCTTCCTCTCACCCTCTACCTTATGTTTGTGTTCGTTGTATTGTATTTTATTTTATTTTCTACTGCTGAGTCTTAATTCTAAATTTACTGTAGTGGTATCTCTCTCTCTCTCTCTCTCTCTCTCTCTCTCTCTCTCTCTCTCTCTCTCTCTCTCTCTCTCTCTCTCTCTCTCTCTCTCTCTCTCTTTCTCTCTCTCTCTTGTTTAACTCTCGTAATTTCCGAAATGTATAGCTATAGTCTAAATTCTCTCTCCAAACTCTTACTATTCGTCTTTACTTTCTTTCTCCTTGATAATTTACTTCAGCTATGCTACTAAATATTCCATCTAAACTAAATATAGTTGTGCAGATATTCCTACTGGTGTCATTTATATGTAGGGCATACACACATTAGTTTGTTATGGGTAAACGTTTTTATAAGAATACGAAAGCATGTATTTTCGCATTTTGGAAAGAACCCTCCATAGCTAAATCTGTAACTTTATGGACTAAACACAGCTTCTTCTTCCTCCCTCATCTTTAACCCAATTAGTTTTCGGATTTTACGATGTCTGCCTCATTATTTTGTCGATTTTAAGACCTTGCGCCACATTTCTTTGTCAATATTAAGACCTTTCGTGCTATTTAGGTGTCGATTTTTTCCTGGCGAGCGATAGTGAGCCTGTAATTTTGGAAGAACCGACCTACGGCCGTGACATTTTTCTACCGAAAAACGTACGATACAAGAGGAATGTATTGGATGTTTTTTTTTAAAGTTTGATAGAGGTCTAGGGAGGAAACTAGAAAAATCATGAATAAATGAAAAAAATCTACCAAAAATTGTACCATATCCCCTTAACTAAATATGATAACAACATAACCATTACCAAGTATTGTACCATATCCCCTTAACTAAATATGATAACAACATAACCATTACCAAGTATTGTACCATATCCCCTTAACTAAATATGATAACAACATAACCATTACCAAGTATTGTACCATATCCCCTTAACTAAATATGATAACAACATAACCATTACCAAGTATTGTACCATATCCCCTTAACTAAATATGATAACAACATAACCATTACCAAGTATTGTACCATATCCCCTTAACTAAATATGATAACAACATAACCATTACCAAGTATTGTACCATATCCCCTTAACTAAATATGATAACAACATAACCATTACCAAGTATTGTACCATATCCCCTTAACTAAATATGATAACAACATAACCATTACCAAGTATTGTACCATATCCCCTTAACTAAATATGATAACAACATAACCATTACCAAGTATTGTACCATATCCCCTTAACTAAATATGATAACAACATAACCATTACCAAGTATTGTACCATATCCCCTTAACTAAATATGATAACAACATAACCATTACCAAGTATTGTACCATATCCCCTTAACTAAATATGATAACAACATAACCATTACCAAGTATTGTACCATATCCCCTTAACTAAATATGATAACAACATAACCATTACCAAGTATTGTACCATATCCCCTTAACTAAATATGATAACAACATAACCATTACCAAGTATTGTACCATATCCCCTTAACTAATATGATAAAAACATAACCATTACCAAGTATTGTACCATATCCCCTTAACTAAATATGATAACAACATAACCATTACCAAGTATTGTACCATATCCCCTTAACTAAATATGATAACAACATAACCATTACCAAGTATTGTACCATATCCCCTTAACTAAATATGATAACAACATAACCATTACCAAGTATTTATATATTTGTTTTAGCACGTGTCGCCTTTATTTACAGAACAAACCTGCCTCCCCTTCCCTTCCTTTCCTTGTCTCAATTATCAGAAGTGTTTCCACCTCCCTTGTTTTTGTCTCGCTATATGATATTTCCCTTAAGGGGAGATGGGGGCCGTTTTCCTGGTCCCCTTTCTTCCTCATGCCCCTCATGCCTCATGCTCCTCATGCCTCATTCCCCATTAGTTTTGAAAATTGAAGACGCTTGCCCCATTAGTTTGTCGATTCTAGGACTTGTTGTCCCATTTTGGTTGTCACTATTAAGACCTTTCCGTGCCCTTTAGGTGTCGTTTTTGTTTCTGGCGAGCGAAAGCAAGCCTGTAATTCTGGAGGAACAGGCCTTCGGCCTTGACATTTTTCTACCGAAAAATGTACAAATTAATCTAGAAGGGGGATCTAATGGATGTTTGTTTGATGGAGATCTAAGGAGGAAACTAGAAAGAATCTATCTATCTATCTATCTATATACTCAGGCCCAATCCACACTTTTCCTTTTTTTTTTTTCCTTTTTTTTTTTTTTTGCTTAAATGGACCCCCAAAATAACCACTGTCCCCTTACCTACGCTTCCTCCTAGCTTAGTTTACTCAGCCCCTTCAAAGCAGGTGTGTTTATCATGTTCGCTCGTTTCTCACACCCTCGCTCTCTTTGTTTTCTCTTTGTTTTCTCTCTCTCTCTCTCTCTTTTGCTATCCTTTCCTTCCACTGTACCTTACTCTCGGGCTAGCTATCTCTACTAGAGTTAAGTCCTGACCACCTCGCTGGGATCGTATGGTCTGTGTGGTCAGTGTATACAGTATATGTAAATCTATGCAAATTTCTCTCTCTCTCTCTCTCTCTCTCTCTCTCTCTCTCAATAGATACATAAACATTAACAAACAAATATTAAGTGGATTAAGACCCTTGCTGAATTCAGCATGGGTCCTAATCCACTTAATATTTGTTTGTTAATGTTTATGTATCTATCAAGGTGCGCTAGAAACAGAGAGCATAAACATAGCTGCCACTCTTAACCCTTTGAGTACCAGCGACGGGTGTTAAATTATATTTTAGCTCTATTTAGACGATATTATGCAGCTTAGGAAGGATCTGTGGCAGTGAAAAGGGTTGGTTGAGATAGTTTGAAGCTTTATTATTGCTAGAGTCCTTCCCAAGCTGAATTAAATCGTCTAATAATTGTCAGAATAGATGATGGAAATTACGTCCCTGGTATTGAATGGTTTAACAATTAGCTCAGCTCTGTTTATACCACTGCTATTAACATGAGCATTCCACAAGGTATTAATCAAACATACACAATTGTACTTTGGGACTTCAAAATTAAAACAAATCAGATGTTTGAAAAAAGATTGATCTACTGGAAATATAAACTATATAGTAGAGTCATTTTCAGAGCTTCCGTGACCGTGTTTAGGATACCAGTTTCTCAGTGAATTTAACAAGGGCAACTGATGCTAAAACAAATAAGCCCCCATACACCTCACCAAAATGACGGGAAATTTGTTATTTTAGACGTTTTTCAAAATGGCCGCCGCCGTCATCTTAAATTTTTTATAAAGTTCTATTTCTTGAAGTGAATGGCCAAAAATGAAAATTTTGGTGTCTATTCCCACTAATTTTGGTGTCAGAAAACCAATGGGATGGCATAATTAAAAAATAATTAATAACTAATTACCAAATAATTAAGAAAATAAGAAAATAATTAAGAAAATCAATGGGATGGCATAATTCATGATTTAGAGTCCCATTAACCTCAACATCTAAGACAAATATGATGTTGTTAAATCCACTGAGAAACTTTGGTATCCTAAACACGGTCACGGATCCTCTGAAACTTACTCAAATAATATAATATATAATTTAAAATGTAAACCAAGAATGTTGACTGATCAATTCCTTCTTTGTCAGGTTTGTTGCATCGAATTTGGCGTGAAGAATCATAAGCATGGAACGTAGAGGAGTTAGTGATGTGCCTGACCCAGGACCTGGATTAAAATGCACATTATGTCAACATCCCTGTATAGCTGATGATAGTACGGACAAGACATCTGATACAAAGTGGGAGAATCTAAGGAGCAAGTGTTTTCGGTGGAAGGAACTTGATAAATTTCAGCATGCCTATGCAGCAGTGGAGTGGGACAAGGGGCCTAAAGGTCTGTACATGCATAGTAAATGTTACACCCAGATCAGTAGTAATCGCTATATTCAGCAAGCACAGAATCGTAAACGGAAATCTGAACAGGAAGAAGTTCAAGCATCAACTTCAAGTCAACAACTCCCTGGAAATGTGCCTAAAAAGCTTCGTTCTAGTACTGGAGTGGTTCATGATAAGAATCTCTGTGTGTGGTGTATGAAAGGACCACAAAAAACCAGTAATCCTGGCAAGTCCAAACTTTTGCTGCTGTCAAAAGTAGACGCATGGAACCGGTTCAAGTTGCATACAGTTTGTCTGTCAGATGAGCCTATAAGAGAAAGATTGAATACCCTACTTGCATCTATTCCTGACAGTCGAACGGCGTTTGGATTGGAAATTCGTTATCATCGTGAATGTTGGCGCAATTATGTCAGCAACCCTCTGAAGGAGTCTTTTCCTGACGAAAAAACAGAGCATCTGCAACATGTTAATCTTTGAGAGGCCCAAAATATCTTCTTTCATCATGTCCGTCAAGTTATCTTTGAAGATCATGAAATCCGTACACTGCAAGGTCTTGTAAAGGATTACAAAGGCATTACTTCAAAAAAATTATGGTTACTATTCCACAGCAAAGTCCAGTTTCGTGAAGGAAATTCTGATCAAGGAATTTGGAGATGACATAGCATTTCATGAACGAGGTCAGAAGAATGTGAGTGAACTGGTATATGATGCAAGAGCTGCAGGTTCATATCTTGAGGCTGCAATATCCTCTCTAGGTGTAAGTGACGATCAGCTGGTGAAGAATGTAGCTGGGCGACTCAGAGATCAGATCATCAAAACAAAAACTGTTCCTTGGCCTCCATACATACATGAGCTAGAAGAATATGAAGACCTGAATGATCTCCTATTGAAGCTCATCACTTGGTTAAAGCACCCCAGAAAGTCTGAAGTCGATGACAAGCCCCAAGTCAGATCAATTGCATCTATTTTGACCAGCTACATCACTGGAAGACGTACTGCATTTGAGACAAACCTCGGTGTACTGCTACATGGTATGACAAAGAGCAGAGAAATGGTAGACATATTACATAAGGATGGCCTGGGAATCAGTTACAATGATGTGCTTTTGCTTAGAGATTTCTGGGCAGTTACTGACCTGAAGCATTCAACTGAGTGTCCTTTTGAACTTTCTGAAGGAACACCGGCAATATGTATAGTCGACAACGATGACGACAACGATAGATATGGGCGCCATCTTCCAGATTTCATAGCAGTCCTAGAAAGTCTTCCCCACATCCAAGCACAATTCATGGAGAGTGGCATGTTTGCACAGTCAATGACCGGTAAATAAACCCTACTCGTGTGTTGCCCTTGACATATGGATAGTCAACGATGAATAAAGGATCCAAGCTTAAGTGTGGATGGTTGGCTATTCTAAAGAATGAGAAGCAACTCCTGTCAAACACGCGGAATGTTAACAACGTCAACCGAATAAGAGGCGGTGTTCATCGTCACGCAAATCACAAGAGACGAGGTTCAAGAAAGCATGCAGATTGTGCCCCAAGTAAAATGAAGATAGATGAACAATCTGTGCAGGATATCAGTGCATTCAGTGCACCGAGTTCCATTGTGATCCATTTGACCAATCAGATCTGACACTAAGATCCCTACAATCTGGAATTCAAGCCTCTCCAGCTCTCTTTGCTGATCTGAAAGGCCGATGGAGAAAGAAAAGTGGAGGAATTTGTAAATGAAAGAGTCTATTCCAAAACAAAGTCCCTCAATGCTCGAATACCACGTAGTAAAAGAGGCAATTTTGCAACTCAAGAAATCGAGAAGACAGCAAGTGAAAACCTGAAACAGACAACTGAAGAAATGGAGAGTAAGGCATTTACCTCGGTCATCAAACTTGTTGAGGCAAGTGACGGCTTAAAGATGGAAGACTTAATGCAGCATCGAGTAACAGATGAGTGCCTTTCAATTTTCAATGCAAATGGTACTATGCGCAAAACGCAGAAGAGTAAGCTACAGGAAAAACTGACAATGACATCCATACCGTACCCTGATATTTACACATCAATAGTAGACATGGGACTAATCTGGCGTCTAACAACGCCTACTACTGAAGACAGAGAAAAAGCAGATGGAACCAAGTTAACGTGGGGAGACTATGGTGAGAAACTTGTGAACTTTGTCCTGAATAGACATTCGAATGCAGAATGTGTTATCTTGGTTAATGACTCTTACGAGCAAGACTTCTCCATCAAAGATAGTGAACGACAACACCGTCAAAAAAATCAGTCCATTTGCAATGTGTTTAAGAAGTCAGAGGACAAATTTCCTTCTAATAGAGACTTTCATGCTCTTCTTGGTAAGCCAGAGAATAAAGTTCGCCTTCAAGCATTTATCAAGGCTGCTTTCTAAAGAAAGGCATCTACAACCACTATTCAGCTCATACACTGTGTTGTTGGCAAACAAGCAAGGAATCTCACCACAGATGAAGTTTTGCAGAATCTCCCATACGCCCATGCAGAAGCAGACACAGCTCTGTTCACTCTTTATGGTAAGCTGCGGTCAGAAGGGTATACAGAAGCAGTTGTCATAGACACTGAAGATACTGATAACTACGTTCAGACAGCCTATGTGGCTCGGCAAATATCAGGACTCTTGTGCTTGAAACGCAAATCTCAGCTGATAAATGCTCGGTGTTTGTGTAGTGAGGCAATGGCGGAGTCTTTGATCCCACTTTATGTTCTTACCGGATGCGACCATAACTCCAGCTTTTATGGAATAGGCAAGAAAACTATTGTTGACCGTGTAGAAAAATCATCAGAAGCTCGCAAGCTCCTTAAAAGTTGTGGCACAATCATCCCAGTCACACAGGAAATCATCAATGACTTACAGAAATTTGTTATCCGGTACATCTATTGTGACACCAAACACAAGACCCTAGCAGAGGTGAGAGCAGCAAAGTGGTCAGTACTCAAGAAAAAGAAGATCATCAGACTGGTACCTGATTCTGACAGTCTACGACCACACTTAGAGCGCACCAATTACCTCACATATCTGCAGAAGAATTTCCAGCTTCAGAATCATCCATCACCAATTGGCCATGGATGGCACCTTGTAAATGGCTTATGCCTCCCAGTACGCTATACCCAACCTGCACTTCCATCATTCCTGGATCTTCTAAAAACTCCAAGTCATCCACAAATGGAGAGCAGCGATGATGACAGCGGAAGTGATTCTGACAGTTGTGCATCATATTTGTCCTGCAGTGATAGTGCATCTTAATGCAGTAGGTCTCATGTTTTATTAATTTAGAATACCAAAGTTTCTCAGTGGATTTAACATCATATTTGTCTTAGATGTTGAGGTTAATGGGACTCTAAATCATGAATTATGCCATCCCTTTGATTTTCTTAATTATTTTCTTATTTACTTAATTATTTGGTAATTATTTATTAATTATTTTTTAATTGTGCCATGCCATTGATCTTCTGACACCAAAATTAGTGGGAATAGACACCAAAATTTTCATTTTTGGCCATTCACTTCAAGAAATAGAACTTTATCAATTTTTTAAGATGACGGCGGCGGCCATTTTGAAAACGTCTAAAATAACAACTTTCCCGTCATTTTGGTGAGGTGTATGGGGGCTTATTTTTTTTAGTATCAGTTGCCCTTGTTAAATTCACTGAGAAACTTTGGTATCCTAAACACGGTCACGGAAGCTCTGAAAATGACTCTACTAATAGTCTATTCGCTGTAAGTAGGCGAGTAATCATGACCTCTATCCTCTGTAACTCAAAAAGGGCTACAGCAAAATTGCTGTCAATTTCCACATCAATTCCTTGACCGACTCTTCCCAAATGGTATACATATTAGCTCGATTACTCTAGTCGTTTTTTGAGTGACAGAGGTAGGAGCTCATGATTTATCGCCTACGTACAGCGAATAGACTATAGTCATAATGTTGAATATGTCACTCCAATATGGACATTTACCCATTGACTGGAAAATAGCAGGTATAACACCAATATATAAAAAGGGAGACTAATGTATATCCTACCAGATAACTACAGACCCATTATAACTTAACTTCCGTAATTGTAAAACTATTAGAATCAATCATGAGACGAAATTGTACTTTTCACTAAGAATAACAATGGTATCAATATTAGTCAACACGGATTCAAAGCAAAGAGATCATGCCTAAAAGCCCTGTAGGGTTCTATGACAGCCTATTTAAAGTTAATGATTTCACCAAGTCTTGATATAGTGTACGGCGGCGCTAATAAGTCAATACTCAGCTGTCATTTCGTTTGGCTCGCTCTGTGCTGTATTAATGTCTATCCGATGTTGAATAGGGTGGGTAAGTGTAGGAACACGTTGGTATATCTCACTCGAAATGAAGAAATCCTGTTTATATATGGCTGATACAAATTATAGAACAAAATATACTTGGTGCCGAGACAGCACTTATTAGGCCGACTGTACCTGGACTTTCAAAAGACCTTCGACAAGGTCCCTCATAACAAACTGCTACAGAAAGTTGAGAGATTAGAGATACATGGCAGAAATCACAATTGGATAAGGGACAGGTTGAATGAAAGATAATAGAATAATGATTTATGGAGTAGAATCAGCACACAGATAATCACCACCATCACAACAACGACCACTATCGCAATTCACTACTATTATACTACCATAATCACCATCATCATTACTACTGCCACGGAAGAATGTGCTACCCCTACAGGGCACACAAACCACCAATACAGATACGGTGATTACAATACTATGCCAACACTACCGAGGTGGGGGTGGGGAGAAATTTGACCATATATTATTTGTTTTACCTGTAACCTTGACCTTTGAGTAAATAAAACAAAACATGACTGAGTGTCGCATTCACCAACCAAAAGTATGTAGGAAGTTTGGTGAAAATCCATCGAACGATCTAGGAGGAGTTTCCCGACAGACGAACGACGGAGAGGCCAACTGGTTGTGCACAGTATACGTGGGTGCGATACCACTCTGCTTACACATAATTGATAACTAAAAGAGAAAGATGAAAAAGCATGAATATCAATGAGAGAGAACGAATATGCGTATGGCTGTGTGTTTACGGCTTGCATGTCCATCCTACCAAGGCTTTCATTACATTTAATTGTATATATATATATATATATATATATATATATATATATATATATATATATATAAAGCTGACTTTGGCTGACAAGAAAAGTGAGGATAGTGCAACTGCTGTTAGGGATCGTGATGCTCCCTGGACAGTTGTTCCAACAAGTGCAACAACCTGCAAATTTCTACGGCGGCCAGTTGCCCTCAGCAACAAGTTCATCACCTTGGATGACGAATGTGATGGTGAGGCTGCGAGTGCTTCCTTCGGCGAGGAAACCAGGAGAAAGGTAAGTAAGTTGCCTCCAACAGGGAATGCTGTGGCTGCTGCCCCCCCAGGAGTACCTTCAACTGCTGCCCCAGGAGTTCCTGCCGCTGCCGCAGCTGCTACCAAGTCATCGACAAGGAGAGGCAAGTCCTTCTCAATTGTTGGGGACTCCATGGTCAGACACTTAGCTAGGTCCACCTGTACTGATATTAGGAAGCTTGTCTGTCTGCCTGGTGCCGGGGTTGGGAAGGTGTTAGAGGACATTGATTACATCATGAAAGATATTGGAGATAGCCCCATTATCTGTCTCAGTACAGGGAGCAATGATGTTGGTAAAGGTAGGACGGAAGTACTGCTTCGGCAGTACAGGGAGGTGTTAGATAAAGTTAGGAGGAAGGGAGGCATACCTGTAGTACACAGTATCTTGCCACGGAGAGGGGTCAGCAAGGAATGGTCATCTAGGGCAATTGGTATCAATTGTCGGCTGAAAAAATACTGTAATGCAAATGCAATACCATTCCTTGATAACTGGACCCGTTTCTATGGTAAAAATCAGTTGTACGCACAGGACGGGGTTCATCTTTCTCGGCTAGGGGTGGCAAATTTAGCTAGGTCAATAGATAGGATTGTCGCGGGGTTTCGCTGAAAATAAAGCCTGAGAATATGAGTAAGAATAATTGTCTAGATAGGGTAAATTGCCGTACTGGTACATCAGATAGGAATAGAAAATATCAGTCACAGGATTTTAATTGTACTGCTAGTAAAAATATTAAAGGTGTAACAGAAGATGGGAATTCAGTTAGAAATAAAGGTAAATCCGATACCAGTAAAATAAATTCATTGCGATTATATTATACAAACTGTAGGAGTTTATGTAACAAAATGGATGAACTTAGAGCACTTGTTAGCAACGAAAATATAGACATTATAGCACTGACTGAAACATGGATTAATACAGAATCAAGATTTTTTTTAGCAGAATTCCATATACCAGGATATAGTTTGTTTAAACGCGACCGAACAAGTAGGAGGGGCGGCGGAATAGCAGTGTTTGTCAGGAGTTCTTTAAAAAGCTGTATTAAATCAGGTATTAGACTAAATACTGATAACGAAAGTGTTTGGGTTGAGGTTAGCGAAGGTAGTGAGACCATAATTATTGGAGTTATTTATAGACCACCAAATATGAGTAGAAACGAAGGTACAGCTTTATGGCAGGAAGTGAAAATAGCATCAAGGTTTAGCAATGTGTGTATTATAGGGGATTTTAATTTTCCGAATATTGATTGGCAGCATCAAATCGGCGACTCAGATTCAAAAGAGTTTATTGAGGCGGTACAGGATAGTTTTTTATTTCAATTCATAGACTCGCCTACTAGAGGTAATAATATCCTCGATTTAGTTCTCAGTAATAATGAACAAATGATAAATAATGTAGAGATAGGAGACCAACTAGGAAATAGTGATCATAAATAAATTTATTTTAACATACAATGGACAGGAAAGGCTAAAGAGAATACGACACTTATTCCAGATTTCAGAAAAGCCAATTATGGTGGATTAAGACGAGCCTTAAGAGTCGATCCTATGGTTAAACTATTAAGTGGACCCAGGTGCGCTATTGAACATACTCTCTCTCAGATACCTGTCTTAACCCAGGATAATTTGACAGCTACATATAATCATTTTATTTCTTCACTCCACAATGCGCAAAATAAATATATCCCCAAAAGAAAATTTAGATCAACACAGAACCAACCCAAATGGATGAATAATAGACTATTAGACCTTCTAGGAAAAAAGAGAGGAATATATCGAAAAATAAAGAAAGGCGAAATTCACCTACTTGCTTACTATCAGAATCTATCAAGAGAGGTTAAAAAATGTATAAGGACAGACAAAAGAAATTATGAAATCAGGATAGCCAATGACTCAAAAAATAACCCTAAGGCTTTTTACCAGCTATATAAATCTAAAGTTAGAGATAAAATAGGCCCCCTTAAAACTTCGATAGGAGAAATGACAGAAAATGATTTAGAAATGTGCAGTACATTAAATAGTCAGTTTCTATCCGTTTTCACTAATGAAAATTTGGCACAGATTCCAGAAGTCCGTAAGGTATATAGAGATAGTATAGAAAATAGGTTAAGTACGGTTACTATAAGTAGAAATGATGTGCTTAAGGAAATTGACAGACTGAAACCTCAGAAATCGCCTGGTCCCGATGAGGTATATGCCAGAGTATTAAAAGAATGCAGAGTTGAGTTAAGTTACCCATTAACATTTCATTTTAACAATTCATTAGAAACAGGTATAGTTCCAGAAGCTTGGAAGCTTGCAAATGTAGTTCCGATTTTCAAAAAAGGTGATAAATCAATAGCATCCAATTACCGTCCCATTAGTCTCACTTCAATCATAGGAAAGCTACTAGAGTCAATTATTGCTAGGAAAATGAGAAACCACTTAGAAACATTTAACTTAATCAATTCTTCTCAGCATGGATTCACACAGGGACGTTCTTGCCTTACTAATTTGCTTAGTTTTTTCTCAGAGGTATATGAAGCAGTAGATAATGACAAGGCTTACGATATTATATATTTAGATTTCAGTAAAGCTTTCGACAGAGTCCCTCATGAGAGATTGATGAGAAAGGTTGAGGCACATGGAATAGGTGGGGCGTTGTTGGGATGGATTAGGTCATGGCTAATTGGTAGGAAACAGAGAGTCAGCATAAATGGTACCAAGTCAGAGTGGGGAGCAGTCAAAAGTGGTGTCCCCCAGGGATCGGTATTAGGTCCCCTGTTGTTTCTTATATACATAAATGACCTAGATTTAGGTATAACTAGTAGGATAAGTAAATTCGCAGACGATACTAAAATTGGGAGATCAATTGATTCAGATAGCGATATAGAGTGCCTCCAAAGGGATCTAGATACCTTACATGAATGGTCAGTAAATTGGCAGATGAAGTTTAACATTGACAAATGCAAGGTATTAAAGATAGGGAAGATGCAAACAAATGTTAAATATAAACTAGCTAATTTAGAATTAGAAAATTCAGACTGCGAGAAAGATCTAGGTGTGTTTGTTAGCAATGATTTGAAGCCTAGAAAACAGTGTATAGGCGTTCGTAATAAGGCAAACAGGATTCTCGGGTTCATCTCTAGGAGTGTGAGTAACAGAACTGCTGATGTTATCTTAAAACTTTACTTGTCATTAGTGAGACCCCATATGGATTATGCTGTCCAATTTTGGTGTCCTTATTACAGAATGGACATAGATTCATTGGAGAGAGTACAGCGTAGAATGACAAAAATGATCCATAATATTAGAAATCTTCCGTATGAAGAAAGGTTGAAGAAATTAGGTTTACATTCGTTAGAGAGACGCAGAGTTAGAGGGGATATGATACAGGTGTTCAAGTGGGTTAGTGGGATTAACAAAGGGGACATGACAAATGTACTAAAGCTCAGTGATAGCGAAAGAACTCGTACCAATGGTTTCAAATTAGATAAATTTCGTTTCAGAAAAGATATAGGCAAATATTGGTTTGGTAACAGAGTTGTAGATGGGTGGAATGGACTACCAAGTGCTATAGTGGGATCTAAAACTGTAGGGAGCTTTAAGATAAAATTGGATAAGCATATGGACGAGAAGGGTTGGGTGTGAAGGGGGATCAGCCGGGTTGGGCCAATCAGCGCTCTGCAGACCCCCATAATCCTGCGTTAATCTCTAACCGTTATGGTAAGATGATCCTCAGGGTATTAGAGTGTTGAGCCTATAATTGGGCTTTGTAGATTTGGGGTTGTGTGGGACAGGGATCTGCCTTGCTTAGGCCAATCGGCTTTCTGCAGACTCCCATTTTCTTATGTTCTTATATATATATATATATATATATATATATATATATATATATATATATATATAGGCAGGGAGAGAGAGACCGTGCTAATATGCATAAAAATACGTTTATGTGTGTGTATAGAAGTTGTGTGTGTACGAGTATGTTTTATGTGTGCTTACGTGTGTGCGCTTGCTTGTGTGTGCGTGTGCCTGTGTTTGTTTTATCAGTAGCGAGGTAGTAAGGGTGAGGATGATGGATGAGGAAATATGTTTGGGGTCTTCAGCTTAGCTCTGCTGAACCTTGACTTTCATACGGTACTCTTCCAGGTAGATTTATGGTGGAATTATACCTGGGTTTCATCCAGCAATAATTTGTGTTACAACTCTGATCTGGCAGTTTGTGAATAATCTTGTGACAAGGCCTTCTTAACCTATACTGTACCAGCGACGGACGTTTGCCGTCAGTAAAAATGTCACTCGTCAGTACCAGCGATGGAGGACGTCGATCAGTAATATTCGGTCCTTGTAGCTGCCCGTATCAAGCAATACCTGGTATCATGACTTGTACGCACTGCTCTGAGACATTGGCAACACTTCTCAGCATGGATCCAAGCTCCCACAGACTAGCTGGGTCAGTAATCCTCCAACTTTCGGGGTGAGAGGGTGTTCTATCTTGACTCTGAAGACATTTTGGCCACAATGCCTGATACTGGAGAGTACATTTATAGTAATACCCTCTGCTACAGTAGGGGTTAATAACCGTACTGAAGTGAAAGGTGTAGGTTATTGGTAGTAAATGTACTAGATATGGTACACTTGCGAAATTATAGACCCTGGTAGATATTCTGGTAGACATTGAACTAAAGGTATATTCTGATAAGTCACATAATTCTTTAACAATTACATTTTACAAGGTGGCAGTTCAGAGTTGCGGGAAAAAGGTTACGGGAAAATGCTTGTGTAAAAGCTCCTTTACAGAAAAAAACTTTCTTCCACAACTTCTATGAGGAAATTATATAATCTTATATTTATCTGTCTATCTATCTATCTATCTATCTATTTATCTATATATCTTTTACAATATGCCAAAACGCCCCAATCCTCGAGGGGGTGGTCACGATTGAATCGCCTCCATACTCCTCTGTCATTGATCAGCCGGCGCCTCTCCTCCCACCCCGCACCAGTTTCACTTATATAGCTCTCAACTCCATCCTTCCATCTTATTCTCCATCTACCTCTCCCTTTCTGCTCTTCCACATCACTCACATACACCCAATTAGTAATTTTCTCACTCTCCATACGCTCCACATGACCGAACCACCTCAAGGTGTTCCTCTCCACATTCTCAAACACATCTACATCGACACTACAACGCTCACGTAGTTCCTCATTAGTCTGTCTGTCTCTCCATGTGACCTCACACGCACTTCACCACTAACTCATTTCTACCACCTATAATAATGTACCTTTATTCCTTGTCTCAATTCTCAGTAAAGTAAACATATACATATATATAATATTTACTTTACCTTTACTTTCTCCTAGATTAGTTTGTCCAACCCTTTCACAACATGTTTATGCTATTCCCTTGCTCCTCCTTCTCCATTCCTGTTTTTATTCTCTCTTCCTACACCTTCTCTCTCTCTCTCTCTCTCTCTCCGTTCCTGTTTTTAATATCTCTTCCTACACCTCCTAGCTCTCTCTCTCTCTCTCTCTCTCTCTCTCTCTCTCTCTCTCTCTCTCTCTCTCTCTCTCTCTCTCTCTCTCTCCGTCTCTGCTCATTCTTCTCCCTTCCTCCGCCTCCTTTATCTCAATGACAACAAAACATTCCTCCATCATCCCGTCCATATATATATATATATATTTGTTTAGCCTTCAATCAATTATCTCTTCTTTTCTCCGTCTTTCTTGCTGAAGTCATCGTTTATTTCATTGCATCTTTTATTTACTCTTAATCCAGTTGTTACACTTTGTCAACAATATAAAACATCTTGTATATACGTAGTAAATGTAATGTCGGTGGCATTACATCGGGTAATGTACATTTGTGTATGTATTTATCTCAAGCATCCATTCCTCACCCTCTAATAAACGACCTATTAAGGACAATTGTTGCTACTGCCTGGTTTATTTGATCATCCTTTGTAATATCATATAATACAGTTATGTGCAATGAGTCAATAAGTTACAAACGACCTCTTCTAACCCTTTTACCCCCAAGAACTTATCCCCAAATTATAAAAAAAGACTGAGGGTACCAAATATGCAATTGAGAAAGGAATCACCTGATTAAAAGGGTTACAGCTCGTCCTGAAGGATACATCCTGTGGCGGTGAAGTATTTCCACCGCCTGACTGCTTTTCTTGAAGATCTTTTAGGAATTGGCATTCGTATGATTTTTACTTCTTTCACCACTTCTAGTTGGCAAGGAAGTAAGATTCTTGCAGTATATTATAGCTGGTCTTTGTGAAAATTCCAGTTTTAGCCATTGAAGCCTTGCCACAACCTTGGCCTTGTGGAAAGTTCAGTGCATTGCCAGAATACTACGTCACTTATATATATTCTGTGTCCCATGACTATTCTTTCCTCTCACTTAAACATTAGGCTACCATAGTGCGGTGGGAATATGAACATGATTAGATTAATATCCAGTATCCGAGAATGGATAATAAGTCGTAGGCGTGTGCATAAACCTTTAACCGTCTTGGAGGTGTAATGGTTAAGGTGTCTAAAAATCTGTGTGTGATAACCCAGGTTCGAATCCCAGTGGATCACATATATGCTTTCATTAATTTCATTGAAGGTGTTTGGTAGTGTGGTGAAATTAATAAAAAATAAAAAATAAATATAAATATATATATATATATATATATATATATATATATATATATATATATATATATATATATATTATGTATATATATAAATATATATATATATATATATATATATATATATATATATATATATATATATATATATATATTGTATATACACACACACACAGTACATATCTATATATATTCCAAAGATAGTCTTCCCTTCACTGACTTAGATTTCCCTGCTGTTCTCTAGTACAATGTCTAAAGTTATCTTTTGTTGTACACCCCCGCATGCAAGTCATGTTTCACCTTCATAACTTCAAAGTATGTTTATGTTTTAGGTTAATGCACAATTACTCCTGAAACGCATTAAAACAAACAATTCGTTAGGGATATCTTATATTCCGAGTAGACATTATGAAGGTAGGGGCGCGAATTATGACCCGCGACTGTACCTATTTTGTATACTGACCTAGCACCTCCTCCTATCATTTACAACTTAGTTATCTATTGTGTTCCTCTTGTCCTCCATCTTTCTCTTCTTATAGTGCTTTTTCTCTCCCAAGTTACCCCCCGTGTCGAATTCAATAAACTCTCACTTGCTTCATATTTCGCTCTTTTCCCGTTTCGTTTAAACATTTATACATATTGTTGCATGTTCCCTATTCCGCCATCTATTCTATTTTCCTCTCCAGTTCTATATTACATCCCCTTTATATCGATCTTAGCTGCATAATATTTATATCTATCTATCTATTTACTCAGACCCAATCCCCACTTTTCCTATTTTTTTTTCTTTTGTTCCCCCTCTTTTCATTTGTTGTTTTTTTGTTTTTGCGGGTGACTCAAGACAGAGCAAGAACAGGAAAAACACAAAACACAACGTAAAACAACGAACACACACAGGCAAAACATAAATTCACACACATCCATCTCTCTCTCTCTCTATCTATCTCTCTCTGTCTCTATTTTTTCCTTTCTCTCTCTCTCTCTCTCTCTCTCTCTCTCTCTCTCTCTCTCTCTCTCTCTCTCTCTCTCTCTCTCTCTCTCTCTCTCTCTCTCTCTCTCTCTCTCTCTTCCTCCGCGGTGTATTAAGTATGAAGTCGTAAAATATATTTTCTTCCCGTCTTCCTCGTCTCCTCCTCTTCCTCTTCCTCCTCTTTATCCTACTGCTCATTCCTCTTTTCCTCCTTCTCTTCTATCTCCTCTTTATCCTACTGCTCGTTCCTCTTCTCCTCCTCCTCCTCTTTATTCTACTGCTCGTTCCTCTTTTCCTCCTCCTCTTCCTTCTCTTTATCCTACTTCTCGTTCCTCTTTTCCTCCTCTTTATCCTACTTCTCGTTCCTCTTTTCCTCATCCTCTTCCTCCTCTTTATCCTACTGCTCGTTCCTCTTTTCCTCCTCTTTATCCTACTGTTCGTTCCTCTTATCCTCCTCCTCTTCCTCCTCTTTATCCTACTGCTCGTTCCTCTCCTCCTCCTCCTCTTTATCCTACTGCTCCTTCCTCTTCCTCCTATTTATCCTACTGCTCCATCCTCTTCTCCTCCTCCTCCTCTTCCTCCTATTTATCCTACTGCTCCTTCCTCTTCTCCTCCTCCTCCTCTTCCTCCTATTTATCCTACTGCTGCTTCCTCTTCTCCTCCTCCTCCTCCTCCTCCTCTTTATCCTACTGCTCCTTCCTCTTCTCCTCCTCCTCCTCTTATTTATCCTACTGCTCCTTCCTCTTTTCCTCCTCCTCCTCCTCCTCCTATTTATCCTACTGCTCCTTCCTCTTCTCCTCCTCCTCCTCCTCTTTATCCTACTGCTCCTTCCTCTTCTCCTCCTCCTCCTCCTATTTATCCTACTGCTCCTTCCTCTCTCCTCCTCCTCCTCTTATCCTACTGCTCCTTCCTTTCTCCTCCTCCTCCTCCTATTTATCCTCTATGCTCCTTCCTCTTCTCCTCCTCCTCCTCCTCTTTATCCTACTGCTCCTTCCTCTTCCTCCTCCTCCTCCTCCTATTTATCCTACTGCTCCTTCCTCTTCTTCTCCTCCTCCTCCTCTTTATCCTACTGCTCCTTCCTCTTCTCCTCCTCCTCCTCCTATTTATCCTACTGCTCCTTCCTCTTCTCCTCCTCCTCCTCCTCCTATTTATCCTACTTCTCCTTCCTCTTCTCCTCCTCCTCCTCCTCCTCCTATTTATCCTACTGCCCCTTCCTCTTCTCCTCCTCCTCCTCCTTCTATTTATCCTACTGCTCCTTCCTCTTCTCCTCTTCCTCCTCTTCCTCCTATTTATCCTACTGCTCCTTCCTCTTCTCCTCCTCCTCCTCCTCCTCTTATTTATCCTACTGTTCCTTCCTCTTCTCCTCCTCCTCCTCTTTATCCTACTGCTCCTTCCTCTTCTCCTCCTCCTCCTCCTCCTCCTCCTTTTTATCCTACTGCTCCTTCCTCTTCTCCTCCTCCTCCTCCTATTTACCCTACTGCTTCTTCCTCATCTCCTCCTCCTCCTCTTTATCCTACTGCTCCTTCCTCTTCTCCTCCTCCTCCTCCTCCTCCTCCTTTTTATCCTACTGCTCCTTCCTCTTCTCCTCCTCCTCCTCCTCCTCCTCCTTTTTATCCTACTGCTCCTTCCTCTTCTCCTCCTCCCCCTCCTATTTACCCTACTGCTCCTTCCTCATCTCCTCCTCCTCCTCTTCCTCCTATTTATCCTTCTGCTACTTCCTCTTCTTCTCCTCCTCCTCCTCCTCCTCCTATTTATCCTACTGCTCCTTCCTCTTCTCCTCCTCCTCATCTTCCTCCTATTTATCCTACTGCTCCTTCCTCTTCTCCTCCTCCTCCTCTTTATCCTACTGCTTCTTCCTCTTCTCCTCCTCCTCCTATTTATCCTACTGCTCCTTCCTCTTCTCCTCCTCCTCCTATTTATCCTACTGTTCCTTCCTCTTCTCCTCCTCCTCCTCTTTATCCTACTGCTCCTTCCTCTTCTCCTCTTCCTCCTATTTATCCTACTGTTCCTTCCTCTTCTCCTCCTCCTCCTCTTTATCCTACTGCTTCTTCCTCTTCTCCTCCTCCTCCTATTTATCCTACTGCTCCTTCCTCTTCTCCTCCTCTTCCTCCTATTTATCCTACTGCTCCTTCCTCTTCTCCTCCTCCTCCTCCTCCTCCTATTTATCCTACTGCTACTTCCTCTTCTCCTCCTCCTCCTCCTCCTCCTCCTCCTATTTATCCTACTGCTCCCTCCTCTTCTTCTACTCACGTCATTCTCTTTAGTCTTCTTTGTATCGTTAACCCGTGCATTAACGGTGGCATCATTTTCTATATATTCTGGCAACTATTAGACGATTTTATTCAGGTTAGGAAGCATGTCAACCAATAAAAAGACTGTTGACTACAGTATATCAATTCATCGTTTCAGCTACCATATATCCTTCTTAAGCTTAATAAAATCGTCTAAATGTAGCTGAAAACAAATATATAATACGTCGACGGTACAGAATGGGTTAATGGTGACTCTTTTCTATTTATATACTGTATATCATTTGTTATATTATTTACAGTATTCCTCTCTTTCTTCTCTTCCTCTTTCTTTCCCTATGTGTATGATGGAGACAAAAGGCAATGTTGTCTGTAACAAGTGTCCCCCTTAAAGTTGAAAGAGAGACAGGGAGCCAAAATCAAGGTACGTTAGAGATAAAATGTCTGGATACACGGAGTTTGCAGCAGTTTAAGTCAGAGGATGAGGGAATGATAGATCTTCGTCTTCCATGTCACATCCTTCTTATTCTGTTTATGGTTGCTGGTAAGGATTATTTTTTCCTATTTGATCATAGTATACATTGTATTATCAACCTTCCACTTCTTTTTCTTCTCTTTTTCTTTCTCCCATGTATTGTTTATATTGTTTATATACACTGTTTCCTTCGCCTGTTCGTTGCCGTTATTGATCCTGTTTACTTATACATATTTACACATCTGACGATTCTTACGCGGCCTGACGCCGCGATCCCCGAAGGGGTGGCCACGAAAGAACCGTCCCCAGTCAGTCGACGCCCCTCCTCCCAACCAGCACCGCCTTCATCCATATACTTCCTTACTCCATACCTCCACCTCTCTTTCGGTCTACCTCTCCCTCTCTGTCCTTCCACCTCGCTCTCGTACACCTTCTTTAATTAGTCATTCTCTCGCTTCCCATACGTTCGATATGGCCGAACCATCTCCAGTTGTTCCTTTTCACACTTTCCAGCACATCTACCTCCACACCACACCTCCTTCTTACTTCCTCATTCGTCTGTCTATCCCTCCATGTAACTCCGCACGCACTTTTCAAATAACTCTTTTCCACCGCTCTCACTCTTGGTCGGAGTCTCTTCCCGAACGTCCAAGCTTCGCTTCCGTAAGTCAGTGTCGGGATTACCACACTGTCATGCAAGGACTTCTTCACTTCCATACTGACCACCCTATTTCTTCTTACTGCTTTCAGCTGTCCTACAAATCTCTTTCCCTGTTGCACCCTCTCCCGTACTTCTTCATCCATAGTCCCATCTTTACTCAACACACTGCCCAGATACTTAAATGAGCTGACAATCTCCATAGCCTGACCGTTCAACTTCACCTCACACTCTGTGGCTTCGTCACCCCTTTCGAAGACCATAACCTTGCTCTTCCCCGCATTTGTACACATACTGTACATATTACTTATAAGATATACATATTACCTGTTTACTTCTTTTTAATGTATATCGCATTGCATTTTGTTCTTCGTCTTCTCGTATGTCACCTTGTATTCTTCTTCCACCTCTTTTACTCCGTCGCGCTATTCTTCTCGTGCAGGTTGTTGGTAAGGCCATTTGCTGGTATTACTTACTCATAGCACATGCATTATACCAACTACCTCCTCGACGTTTTTACTCCATCATTCACTGCATGCATCTTGTATCGTTCATTGTTTTTATGTTGCCTATTTCTACTAGTCTTCTCCTCCTCCCTGCTTTCCCTTCATTGGTTCACTTCTTGGGCGATTTTTGTATGTGTTCATTATTTTTCTAGTTTCCTCCCTAGACCTCCATCAAATTAAAAAAAAAAAAAAAAAAAAAAAAACATCCATTAGATCCCCCTTCTAGATTAATTTGTAAATTTTTCTGTAGAAAAATTTCCCGCCCGAAGGCCGATTCTTCCAACATTACAGGCTCACTATCGTTCGCCTGGGAAAAAATTAGACATCTAAATAGGACGAAAGGTATAAATATTGACGAAGAAATGGGGCGAAAGGTCTTAAAATCAACTAACTAATGGGGCAAACATTTTAACATCTGAAAACTAATTGGGCTAAACATGAGGTAGAAAGTGGATCAGAAAACCGACCCATCCTCCCTTAAGGCCATTTGCTCGTATAACTTATTCATAGCACACGCATTATACCAACTATACCTCGACGTCTTTACTCCATCATTCACTGTATGCATCTTGTATCGTTCATTGTTTTTATGTTGCTTATTTCTGCTATTTCTCTCCCCCCCCCCTCCTTCTTTCTTTTTATTTGTTTATCTCGTTTTACTTTCCCCTTTTAACTATACTGCATTGCATTCTATTAATTAACTACCTCGCCTTCTGTACAATATCTTTCATTGTATGCATTTTGTTCATTGTTGAAAATGTAACTAAATGTTACTGTGTTCTTGTATTCGTCTTCTTCTCCGTCTGTTCCATCTTGTTATGTTCATTACACACATAATTTATCTCATTGACGGTATTTTGGGGGCTATCATAGTGTTTACACTTTTCTCCGTCACTATTTTCTTTGCCAGCATTAGTCTTATAGTATTTCACATCGTTCACTTTTTGTTGTGTTAATATTGTTTACTATTACTACGAGGCGCATTAGTTTGTGTTCCTCAGTTAAGGGATTTTTTTTTTCTTGACCAGTTTCTCCCTCATCTTTAGCCTTCGGAGTGTTGCGAAATAAGACCTTTTGCTCCATTATGTTGTCAATTGTCAAACCTTTCACACTACCAGTATCATAGGTGTCGAGATTGTTCTGGTGGGCGATAGCAAGTCTGAAATTTAGGAAGAACCGGCCGATGGTCTAAAATGGCTAAACTTGCCTCAGACACAAAAAAGATGCAGTAGGTGTGTTGGTTATATTCTCTCTCTCTCTCTCTCTCTCTCTCTCTCTCTCTCTCTCTCTCTCTCTCTCTCTCTCTATCGCTAAACTATAATAACACATCTGAATAATGCCAACCTGCTTTATAAACACAAATATTAATGTAACCAGACGACGATGCTGTTGTTTCAGTGGAATAATGGCTCTTTGAGCAGTATGTATCGCTTTACCAGTGGTTGTCTACTCACAGGATGAGGGGCGCTGCTCAATAAACTCGCCCCTCGGGGCAAATACAAATCTCTCTCTCTCTCTCTCTCTCTCTCTCTCTCTCTCTCTCTCTCTCTCTCTCTCTCTCTCTCTCTCTCTCTCTCTCTCTCTCCATATTGCATCGGGTTCTTCCTCCTTCCTTCCCCCATTTCTCCAATTTTTCTTCCCTGGTCTTGTTCCTTTTTTACTATGCTCACCCCGGATTTTTTGTTTTTGTCTTCTCTCGCCAATAAATCTTGCAGGTGAATTCGTCTGTGTTCATTCTCTGGCTCTTCTTTGTATTCTGCCTACTACAGTGGTACCGTATCTCTTAACTTATTTATGTTTGGATATGAAACAAATGAATATATACATACACATGTACTGTATATAAATAAAATAAAATAAATATACATAAATCCTACTACTACTACTACTAATAATAATAATAATAATACTAATAATACCGGTAATAATAATAATAATAATAATAATAATAATAATAATAACAATAGTAATAACAGTAATAATAATATAACTAATATTATGATTGTAATAGTAATAATAGCTAATCTATTTTTTATTAACTTCACCACAACACCAAACACCTCCAATGAAATTAATGAAATACAAATCATAGTACTAAAATAATATTAATAGTAATCAATATTGTAATAATAACTCAAATATTCTGACAATAACTGTTGCAGCATAACATGTACTGTATATTAGCATAATTTGTGTTATTGCATCATATACTAAGCCCAATGTACACTCACGCGTACTAAAAGTTGCTCAAGGGTGGGTCCTTCCTTCCCCTACTCCACCCTGGGCAGGTGGAAGGGGGGAGTCGGGTCCAAGTCTACCCCCACCTTCCTTCTCTAGTTGGCAGTTAGTGATTAGCCACGATTGTTCACATGCATTGCAAATTATTGTTAAACCATCATTGCACATGCTTACAATGGCCAATATTTAATATTTATTAAGAATGTATTAATACAATATACTACGGTATATAATTGTATTCTCAAAATGAATCTCTATACACAACGTGGTTACAAGAATCTCAGCTGTAGTGATCTGTTCTTCTCTCTCTCTCTCTCTCTCTCTCTCTCTCTCTCTCTCTCTCTCTCTCTCTCTCTCTCTCTCTCTCTCTCTCTCTCTCTGTCTCTCTCAACACGCAGACTACGAGGTCAGTTCATTCAAGTATTTAAAATATATAATGGGTTTGATAATGTCTATCATAGCAAAATGTTTAGCCTCTATATGAATACAATACGCAACCATGGCTGGCAGTTTGAATTGAAACGGTTAAGCACTAGTATTTGTGGAAACTGTTTCCCATTTAAGATCTGTTCTCCCTGGAAGAATCTTTCCTCAGAAGTTGTAAACATTTACTCAGTTGAGCAGTTCAAGAAGACAGTAGATAGTATTTTGCACACTCTGTAAGGAGTGTAGTGCATTGCAAAATGTCTCTCTTTCCACTTCGAATATTTCCCCGAAATGGACCGGAAGGTCTTTGAGAGTTGTTAATTTAATTAATCGATTTTAGGAGTAGAGTTGGTTGGTGGAGAGAACATAATAATACTAACCACTCTTTGTAACTCCTTGTAACTCTCTCACAGCACACACTTTCTACAACCAAGATTTAAAGGGTCTGAATGTGGTATACTTCCCTTCATTAGTGTGTGTGATGCATTTGATACACATAGAGGAGAGTTGATGGTAAAACTGCCAATCAATCCTATTCCTTATTTGGGGGTTTGTAGAGGTGAGAGGCTGGGATCACAGATAGAGACAGAGAAGGGGGAAGTGAGAAGGCGAGCCCTGCTACTCAAGGGCTCTATACTCACACGTCCTTAATAAAAGTTAAAACCGACTTTGATAGTAATTTGTATCAAGTTCTACATTGACTTGATTAAACAAAAGTGTACAGGCCACATACAATTAAATGCAGACCGTTTATAGTATGTATGGTATTGAATAAATGGGAGAAACTTATTCAAATGATAAACTAAACAATCAATACCAGTCGCAACACTATTCTAGCCTATCTTTGCCTGTAGTCCTTTCCTTTTATGATATAAAAGCTCGAATGTGTAAGTAATTTGAGAACCTAGGAGTAAATCGTAGAGGGCACGTTGATGTGTATTGCAATAATGGTGAACATAATATCCTGAATACGGTATGATATTGGATTTAATTACGGTATTATTATATTGAAATCACATTAAGTCTTGATCGTCGAAAGTATTGCAATAAGAGAGAGAGAGAGAGAAGACCACTACAGCCAAGATTCCTGTAACCCACGTTGTGTATAGAGACTCATTTTGAGAATACAATTATACATTATATTGTATATATAAATTCCTAATAAATGTTAATGTCGGCCATTGTAAGCGTGTGCAATGCTGGTTTCACAATAATTTGTAATACATGAGAAAAATCGTCGCTAATCACTAACTGCCAGCTAGAGAAGGAAGGTGGGGGAGTTGGGGAGAGTTTGGGGGTGGAAGTTAGGGGTAGACTTGGACCCGACTCCCCCCTTCCACCTGCCCAGGATGGAGTAGGGGAAGGAAGGACCCACCCCTGAGCAACTTTTAGTACACGTGAGTGTACCCGTGTGTGTGTGTGTGTGTGTTTTTGTGTGTGTGCATGTGCGTGTGTGTGTGGTGTGTGTGTGTGTGTGTGTGTGTGTGTGTGTGAAAGCATTAATATTTGCACATTAACGTTAAATTAATTTGTCTATGTGTATGAAGGAGTCAAAAGGCAGGATGCCTGTAACGAGTGTCTCCCCCAAAGCCAAAAGAGTAACTGAGAGCCAAATTCAAGGTACGTTGGGGCCAAAATGCCTGGACACACGATGCTTAAAGCAATCCAAGTCATAGGATATAGGAAAGATTGATTGAGGGAGTGAGTTCAAGAGTTCACTTATTAAGTAGAACAAAGACTGAGAAAATGTGTTAATTCTTGGGTTGGAGAGCTGGACAGAATAGGATTGGGATTTTTTTGAAAGGCGGGTGCCTCCTACTCGCCGTAAGGGAGGGGTCATGCACTGAGAGAGTTCTGAAGAACACTGATTGTTATAATAGCGTTACAAGAGTGACAGATGCAACATTACGGGGTGTAGAAAGATATTGTAGGGAATTAGGAAGAGGTGGTGATCGAGTTGATAAAACGGAACGCTTTGGACTCTACCATTTCGAGAAGTGCGTAATGGGGGAAATCTCCCCACACATGTAAACAATACACGATACATGGGGGCACCGTGCACATGTTAAATACTCAAGGTTACTCGGAAAGGTCCAAATATAATGACTAATAAGGTACCTACAGAACAAGACATTTACACAAACATTCAAACAATAATATCATAACAAAATCCGATGCTAAAACTTATTAAACAAAGCAAAACCACTGTGGAGACAAAAGGACTAAACACTCAATTATCCATTAACTTCGTAATGCATTTTTCTCAGAAGTTCGGAGAGTGCTTTTAGTGGGGCGGCCTCTCAAGTCTGCTACTTCACTGATACACACACACTCATACAAACACAGACACAAAAACACACACATATACACACACATATATACACACACACATAATACATATATATATATATATATATATATATAATATATATAAACACACACACACACACACACACACACACACACACACACACAAACTCACACACATTTAAACACATACACATATATGTACGTGTGCACATGACGGCGTGTTATCGGTATGATTACGTGTACATTTCTTGTTAAACGAACTTAACTTAAATCTACTTATCTAACTAAACCTAGCCACTCGGTTTCCAAGTAGTATATCATATTTGTACACACGCACATTGTATTTGCACATACACACACACACACACACTCTCTCTCTCTCCGGTTCTCGCTCTCATCGAATATGGAAATAAAGAAGTCACTGCATGATAGTGTGATAATCCCGACATTGATGTACAAGAGAGAGTGAAGCATGGAGTTGTTGGAGAGATATAAATCACGCTTAAGAGGGGTAAAAATTAATTACTTGAGAAGTGCATTTGGAACCACATGGAGAGATACACATACCAATGAGGAAGTATAAAAGCATTGTGTGAATATGGAGTCTGAAAAACATCTTGAGGTGCTTAAGTCATGTGGAGCGCATGGCAATTGACAGAATGACTAAAAGAATGTATGAGAGTGAGGTGGAAGGGCACAAAGGAAGAGGCAGACCTACTGTAGAGTGAGGTGGAAGGAGGGAGTTGAGAGGTATATTAGTGAAAGGAGTGTTGGGTGGGAGGAGGGGAGCTGACCGACGGAGGACAGAGCAATATGGAAAGATATTAATTCGTGGTCACCCCCCTCGGGGATTTGAAGGTCTGGCAATTGATAGATAGATAGATAGAAATAGATACAGATTTTGCTAGAATACTTTGACAATTACTAAACAAATACATCGACATATTAATCTTATTCAGATAAGGAAGATCTCTCGTAGTCAAGGGCTTCAAGCTCTTCTACATCAAGAGATAAGGCCCTTTTTAAACTGAATTAAATCGTCTAATAGTAACCAGAATAAAGCTGAAAGGACGGCACCTAAAGAGAGAGAGAGAGAGAGAGAGAGAGAGAGAGAGAGAGAGTGTGGGGGGAAAGAAGGAGGAAGGGAAAGAGAACTGACGTGATGAAAAAAGAGAGAGAGAGAGAGAGAGAGAGAGAGAGGGGGGGGAGAAAGAAGGAGGAAGGGAAAGAGAACTGACGTGATGATAAAAAAGAGAGAGAGAGAGGGAGAGAGAGAGGGGGGGGGAGAGAGGGAGGAAGGGAAAGATAACTGACGTGATGAAAGGGAGAGAGAGAGAGTTAGTTTTATAAGACCTATTTAGTATCCTGGCCAATTTCAGAATGGCACCTGTACTGAACGGATTGTAGTTTCTCGTGTGTTCTACAGATCGATTACAACTGTACAGTAGGCCAAAGTGTTGTATGTTATCTGCGATAATTTCACACGTGCTTTTAAATCTGACTAGTTAAAATCATGATTGTTGTAATTTATAAATAACCCCCCCCAAAACAAATATATATGATAATTATAATACATTAATTTATATATAAATAAGATAAAATCTATTATACTAATTAAATATATAACATATAATAACAAATATAAATGTGCATGTAAATTAATCGCTGCAGTAATATTTCCCAAGTTGAAAATATAATATCGCCTCTGGAATTTCCAACCCAGCTGCTTGAAGGTAAGAGCATCAAATAAAAGAACTCATGAATATATATAACAAGAGGAAGTGAGAAAGAGAGAAGGAGGAAGGAAGTGTGTTTTCCCTCATGTTTAGCATATTATTTTTGAGATTTTAAGACGTTCGTCCGGTAGTTTAGCGATTTTGAGTCCTTTCACCTCATGTCTTTGTCAATATTAAGACCTGTCGTGTCATTTAGGTGTAGATTATTTCCTGGCGAGCGATAGCGAGCCTGTAATAATAGAAGGAACCGGCCTTCGGCCGGTTTATGGGGTCTATGGGGTGTTTTCTTTAAGCTTGATGGAGGCCGAGCGAGGAAACTCAAAATTATATTAATTAATATATATATATATATATATTATAATATACACTATATAGACCAAAAAACAAGCACTACCCCCTTAAGATATATTTGATCTAGACAATGCATAGCGTCACTATTTAAAAAAGGAGAGAAGGAGAAGTAAGAGAAGCCAATAGAAGAAACACTCGTGAATTATTATGTTTTTTACACCAACCAACTTCACACCTAAACTCAAATATAAAAATAGAGGAAGTGAGAAAGAAAGAAAGAGGAAGGAAGACTCAATTTTTTTTTTTTTAATGGAGTTACAAGGAAGCGAATGTGAAGCTGACGACTTGATACTCCTTGGTGGAAGTTTTATTGCTGGGAGAGAGAGAGAATGTGAAAGTGAGAGTGAGAAAGTGAGAGAGAGGGAGAGGGGGGGGGGAGAGAGAGAGAGAGAGAGGTGAATATATATTTGTTTTTATTTTGTATAAAAAATACGTAAATTAAAGGACATAATTCATTTAAAGGGATGGTTTAGGTGGGACTCAAGAATGATGGCCAAAAGTCTGAAAAGAAAAGAAGAACATACATATGGAATACGGAAACAAAGCTTAAAGAAACATTTAGTATATTGGGCAATTAGAATAGAAGAAGAATGAGGGGAAAACATAATCGAAACAAATTAGCAAATTATGTGATTATTTCAGTATATCATGACACATTTTCAAATTTTATTTTTATTAGACAATGTTATTTAGTTTAGAAGTGATTTATTGTGGCTAAAGCCTAAATTGAGATTTTACCAATTTGATTTGCTAGAAATAGGGTGGTCAGTATGGAAGTGAAGAAGTATTTGCATGCCAGTGTGGTAATCCCGACACTTGACTTACGGAAGCGAAGCATGGACGTTGGTGGAGAGACTCAGACCAAGAGTGAGAGGAGTGGAAATGAGTTACTTAAGAAGTGCGTGCAGAGTTACATGGAGGGATAGACAGACGAATGAGGAAGTAAGAATGTATGGTGTGGAGGTAGATGTGCTGGAAAGTGTGAAAAGGAGCACCATGAGATGGTTCGGCCATATGGAACGAATGGGAAGCGAGAGAATGACTAAGAGGGTGTACGAGAGTGAGGTGGAAGGACAGAGAGGGAGAGGTAAACCGAAAGAGAGGTGGAAGGATGGAGTGAGGAAGTATATGGATGAAGGCAGCGCTGGTTGGGAGGAGGGGCGTTGACTGACTGAGGACAGAGGTGCATGGCGGCGTTTCGTTCGTGGCCACCCCTTCGGGGATCACTGAGTCAGGCAATAGATAGATAGATAGATAGATAGAATGCTAGAAGTCTTCCATAAGCTGTATACAATTGCTGACCGGTAGCACGAATAACAAACAACGGCTTCGTTACTGAAAGGGTTAAGTAGATAGAGAAAATTAAAATTAACTCTGAAATGTTGACATCATGAATAAAAACACAATTTGAGGAGGAACACTTTATTGATTCCTCCTCGTCATGTTTTATTATTATTTTTGACATTATTATTGTTCATATTTTCATTAGTATTGTTATTATTATTATTAATATTACTGTTATTATTATTATTATTATTATTATTATTATTTTTTGTTTTATTATTATTATTATGATTATTATTATTATTATTATTATTATTCTATTATCATTATTGTTATATTCATTTTATCCTTTTCCACTGGTTTCACTCTATAAAAGCGTGGTTCCAATACCTCAAGAGTCATAACTCATTACCTAATTGATGAAGACGATATTTACTTGTCTCTTGTCAAAGGTTCGTGTCTCCGGCGTGTTGCGGGCGGAAAAATACAAATTCAATTTTCACGGGGCCATAATTTCCCAGAGTGTTAAGGGGAGACTGGCCGTTTGTTTGGTCTATTAATTCATGTATTCATATATATTTTAAGTTTCCTCCCTAGACCTCCATCAAACTTAGAAAAACAAAACCTAGACGATGAATTTATACATTTTCCTCTCAAAATTGCAGGCTCGCCATCGCTCGCCAGGATATAATCGACACCGAAATGGCACGAAAGGTCTTAAAATTGACAACGAAATGGGGCGAAAGGTGTTAAAATCGCCAAACTAATGGGCCAAACGTCTTATAATCTCAGAACTAGTGGGGCTAAATATTAGGGAGAAGCGGGTCCAGAAAAACGGTCTGCCTCCCCTTAATTAAGCCGGAGTCACACGAGCCCTTTTTCGAGCAATTTGTATGGGCAATTGCGGACTGGAAGCTTAACCTCTCCGCGGCGCACAGGGGGTTTTCTACAGGGTAAGACTGTGCTGATTTTGGGACCTATTGCCAATTTCGATAAAAAGTACATCATCGTGTAGGGAATGTTTGCGTGCATCGGCCCATATATATTTGACCCCCCAAAAAATGTCTGGGGGGGGTAGGGGAACGGTCCGTAGTTGAAAAATGTGGAGCGAATGGCACCGCGCGGCTAGATTGTCATCGAGCGGCGAGATTTCCCGGCCGAATTTTCACGCGCCCAGGGGATAGAAGGAGAGGGAGGAGGGGGTGGGTTACCGCGTATTATCACGTATATCTCCTTTTTCGAGCCCTTTTAGGCTATTTAGAGTATGTATACGTGTGTAGGGCACCCATATAACAATGAATATGCCTCATAGTGACCAAAAATTGCAATATATAAGGGAATTATAAGATAATTTTTAGGCGGGAATGAAGATGTGTTGGAGGTTTGGCGGCAATTTATGAGCTGAGAGTGTGGTTTACGCCATACATATCACGTATATCTTGTACGTAGAGCACTGTCAAGCTATAATACAGACTTGTACGTATGTATACGTGCCATATATCAAAATATATACCGCATATAAACCAATTCATGCGATATTTACGCACATTATCAATGAGTTTCTATCCGTGAACCAAGGTGTGAGTGAGTTGTGGTGGGAATGAAAGGGGGAGAGGGTGTGTTACGCCATAAATATCACGTCAATCTTGTATTTAGAGCACTCTCATGCTATAATAAAGACGTGTACATATGTAGGCGTCCCATATAACAAGGAATATACCGCATATAGCCCAATTGATGCGATATTTACGCAAATTGTGAATGTGTTTCTAGCAGACGGAAGCCTGAAAGGGTGGGTTGGGGGTGGGTGGGTGGGAGGGAGGCATGCAGGGGTGCAGTGAGTGAGTGAGTGAGTCGTGGAGAGATGGAAGTCAGGCAAATCTCTAGATAGATAACCAGCTTTGTGATAATTGTGGAGGCGCCCCAGGCGTATTGATGTTTGGTATTTTGACCCTTATGTCTACCAGATGGCTGGTGTTCGTTGCCATCAACAGGTCTACAATAACATGAGTCAGGAATGGAGAGAGAGAGAGAGAGAGAAACTGAGACATGCGTATGTCGTACGTATAAATGGACTTCAGAATTGCATCACGGCGTCAGGCAATAGATAGATAGATAGATAGAATTGCATTTTTATGCAAGCAGACATTGCATTTTAGACACATGTGAAGTACCACAGAAACATGTAGGCCATTGACTGTAAATAAAGTACTATATTTATAGACCACCAGCGACGGTGCTGAGTCAACACAGGCAGATTGCCTTTTGTGATAGAGGGCTAAATATAGACTGGTGTCTCCTTACACTTGCGAAAGGGTAGATTGCCACCAGAGAAACGTTTACTTATTTATTTCGAAGTAATATGCAATCTAAATGTATATTCGAGACCTACTGCAATTATTTGTATGACAGTCATGACTATGTATAATCCAATATACGAGCGTAGGCGAGACATAAGAAAGCTGGTTGAGCAATTTTCGACACCCACACAGTTATTATTCATTTTTATTTACAATATTATACAATACAAATGTATTTGTGAAGAGTATTTTATCCATTATTGTATTTATACCAATTTTGTTCCCAGACAGAGCTGCTGTAGCTGGAGCATCAAGGAGCGGCAAGGGTCACCTCGTGACCGCCTGACCGTGTGAAAATGAGTGGAGTCACACTGAGAGGGGCAATTTTGCTGAGTGTTTGGGCAATTTTTGACAGAATAAAGTTATATAATTACTAATTCTTGACAGAGACAAACTATTATAAACCTTGGCATGATATAATTGATAATCCCATCAATTTACAAACGTAAATTGGTGGGATAATTAATTTTGTTTTGTATATTGTCATTTCGATTGTAGACACGAAGTTTTGAGTGATATTTGGTATGAGCTCCTGTGGCATGGTTGGTAAGGTCGCGGACTGGAAAACTCAAAGTGTCGTAGGGTAGTGGGATCGAATCCAGGAGGGGGTTATGGGGAAGGTTTTATATTGTCTAGAATTTTTTGTATAAATGTTTTCTTTTACAAGATCATGCCATTGTATTCAAACAATATGAAATATTCATAGAATATATCATATTGTAAGAATACAATGACATGACCTTGTTTTCTTTTTTCTTTTTTTTATTGTTTTATTTTATTATCATAGTAGGTTTGACAGGATTTATTGAAACATTTATTTTTGTACAATTCATTTGATTTAAGAAAATAATTATATACACATTACTTTGGCTAATAACAAACATATATATTGATATACTAAAAAAATAAGGCATATTACATGTAAATCTTTGAAACTTATAAACTAAATAATGAAACATACAATTATATAATGTAAAAACTATATCACCTACCACACCTTCCCACTCTGAACCTGTTTTGGTGACTAAATGGCATTACGATAGGGCAGACTGGGAGGGTCTTCAAGGTTTCTTTATTGATATTCCCTGGACCTCTTTCTTTTCTAATGATGCACACTCCACCTTGAGCCACATACAAGATTTTGTAAAAATTGGAATGGAAACTTTTATTCCTCATCAAAAGTACAGTAAAAGATCTAATTCACCCAAATGGTTTGACCATAATTGTGCTAGAGTAACTGAACAAAAAGCAATAGCCTACAATGCATACACAAGATCAAAAACACATGAAGCCTTTAATTACTTTAGAAACATCAGAAATCATGCCAAAACTGTATTAAACCTAACTAAATCAAACTTTCTCCATAAGCAGGCAAATAAACTTCTAAATAATCCAAATGATAACAAAATATTTTGGTCTACTCTTAACTCATTCAAATCCAACTTCACTACTGCTTCATCCATTCCACCATTAAAATCTCCGACTGGCAATCTTGTAAGTGACCCACGAGGTAAAGCTAACCTTCTTGCAGATATTTTCTCCACCAACTCAACCTTAGATGACATAAATCAAGATGTCCCTGTACTTAATTTTAATTCACCTGAAATTCCCTCACTTAAGATCCACACCAGACATGTCAAAACTATTTTGCAGAATCTCTCAGTAGATAAGGCTCCTGGTCCAGATGAAATTCCTCCAATAGTACTTAAGAATTGCTCCTTGGTGCTCGCTCCTGTATTGGCAAAATTTTTCCGTCTGTGTACTCATACCTCATGCTTCCCAGTACCCTGGAAAGAAGCAAACATCCATCCAGTTCCTAAAAAAGGTGCCTCTTCAGATCCATCAAACTACAGACCAATAGCTATAACTTCCACTCTTGGCAAAGTTTTTGAAATTATATTAAATAATCACATAATTAAGCATCTGGAGAATAATAAATTAATCAGTGATAGGCAATATGGTTTTAGACGATGTCGATCAACTGCAGACATTCTTTGCCTTCTTACGCATCAAATCAACCAAGCTACAGACCAACATGGTGAAACACATACAATAGCACTGGATATATCAAAGGCATTTGATAGAGTCTGGCATCAATCCTTATTGTCGAAGATGTCACACTACGGCCTTGCATCATTAGTTCCACTAATTTCTTCTTATCTTCATAACAGAAAAATACGTGTAATGGTAGATGGCCTTTATTCTCAATTTCACTCAATAAATGCTGGTGTTCCCCAGGGATCAGTTTTGGCCCCAACTCTGTTCCTCATTCATATCAATGATCTCATATCTACCACTCATAATCCAATACATTCCTACGCAGATGACTCAACACTCCACAGTTCCTTCACATTTACCAATTCTTTCACCCAACCCGATCTTATAAATTCAAAAATAAACACTGCAATTTCTCTGAACCAGGACCTTTCTAGAATTAATGAATGGGGACAAGAGAATCTAGTTTCCTTTAATGCACAGAAAACCAAGTACATTCAATTTTCTAACCGACAGAATCTCACGGACTATATTTTTTAATGATGTAAATATTCCCACTTCCCCTAGTATTGACATTCTCGGTGTAACATTAACTACTAACTTGAGCTGGACACATTATGTTAGAAGCATTGCTAAGAATGCCTCTAAAAAACTGGGACTCCTGTACAGAGTTCGAGAATTCTTCACTGACGAGCAGTTGGCCGTAATATATAAAAGTCATGTGCGCTCTCAGATGGATTACTGTTCACCTCTGTGTGGTGGAAGTGGAGTGGTTGCATTGAGGCAGTTGGACAAAATTCAAAATAAAGCTATTAGATTAATCAATAACCCTGCAATCACACAGGACCTTCCTACATTAGCCATACGAAGAAACGTTGCATCCCTTGCATTATTCTACAGATATTTTCACAGCAATTGTTCCGAGGAACTTGCTTCAATTGTGCCGCCTCTCCACATCTTTCCCCGTAGAACTAGGGCAGCTGAGAGCGCCCATGAATTTACACTTTCTCCTCCACAATGCAGAACTTCTGCTTATCAGAATTCATTTATCCCCAGAGCTACTACTCTTTGGAATTCACTTCCCTCGAATTGCTTTCCACAAACTTACAATCAACAAATGTTTAAATCCAGTTGTTACAAACATTTTATGAATGGAGGATGCCTTTAGGCACATGGACCTTTTTGTTTTATCTGTGTTTTTCCTTCCTCCGTTCATTGTCTCTTAAAAAAAAAAAAAAAAAAAAAAAAAAAAAATCACAGGGACATCTTTGGAACTTATACATTATATAATATATATGTTACATTATGAGGTAGCGTGATCAATTAGGTCAGGTCAGGTAAGGTAGGGCGCGAGTCCAGGGCAGGGCAGGGCAGGGGGCGAGTCCAGGGCAGGGCAGGAGGCGAGTCCAGGTCAGGGCACGGGGCGAGTCCAGGGCAGGGCAGGGCAGGGCCGACACTCAGTAGTTCTTGAAGGTGTGGTAGTCCCTGAAGCAGTCACCCAGGCAGAGTGCAACTTTGCACTCGGCGCACATTGAGGTGACTCTTTTGGTGACATGGGGTTTCCTGACACTGGAGCTGCAGACGGTGCACTGCACCTGCCTGTGACGAGTGCCAATCAGCTCGGTGTTGGTTGGGTAGTGTCTTTCGACACCCAGCTGGATGCGGTCAGGAACGTGATCCCCACGCCATGCCGTACGTCTGTGAGTGGTGGTGCCATACTTCTCCAGGAGTTGGTAGGAGACGTTTTACACGAACTCCCGGAATTTCAGCTTCTGGTTTGGGGCCATATCCTTTTTCACCAACCACATGTTGTAGGCGTTCAGCATCGTTATGTCAACTAGGTGGAGGAAGAGCTAGTGATACAACTTCACAGTCTTCCTCAGACACTCAACGCCTGACAGCTGACAGTCAGACTTGTCCACCAGGCGCATGTTTTTTGTGTAGTCCACTACCATGTCGGGCTTGTAGATTGTCTTCCTGGTTCGGTAGTGGATTTTGCCAGAATCCACCTGGGCACCTGTGTGGACGGTGGAAAGCAGGTGGACGTCTCGCTTATCCTTCCACTTCAGGGCTCTCAGTTTCCCACACTTCTCGAGCTGCTTGTATTTCTGCCCCTTTCGTCGCCTTCTTCGCACATGCCTCTCGCGGTGTTCCTGGGCCAGGTCGTCTTCTGAAGGTGTGTCACTGGAGGAGGCATCTGTGAGAGGAATGACATCACCTGTGAACTTTGGCATAAACTTTCTTGTCTTTCTGACAGTCCCACATGACCCCATTTGGTTGTCATAAAGAAACTGGCAGAGAGCAGGAGAAGTATACCAGTTGTCAGTGTAGATGATGTGGCCTTTGCCCAGGAAAGGTGCCAACATTTTCCTGACGATGGCACCTGACATGCCCATGGGGTCATTGGCAGCGGCTTTCGGTACGTCAATGTCAGTTCCTGTATACACGATCATGTCAAGCACTATTCCAGTTTCACAGTCGCACAACACGAAGAGCTTGATTCCGAACCTATGCCTTTTCAAGGGGATATACTGCTTGAAAACAAGACGTCCTTTGAAGAGCACGAGCGACTCATCAATCACCAAATTGAGGAAGGGGTAAAAGTATTTCCTATACCTCTCCAACAATATGGTGAACACATCCCGAACTTTCCATATCCTGTCAATCCTGTTAGGATTTTCGTTGTCTGCAAAGTGCATAAATCTTAGCAGCAACAAAAATCTGTCACGAGTCATGAACTTATTGAAAGTTGGGGTGGCGATGAGAGGGTCGTGCTTCCAATAGTGTTGCAACACATGCTCCTTGATCAGAGGCATGAGGAACAACAAGGCAAAGAACGTCACAAATTCTTCCACAGTCGTATCCACCCAGCCTCGTATTCTCGCTTTTGGAGAAAGGACGTCCAATCTGCCAAACACCCACCTGTAGTAGGCGTTTGTTTGGGCAACGATGTACGTCATTACCTCCATGTCGAAAAAAGCGAGGAAGAAGTCGCTTTCGTTCGCTTGATCATCACAGGGCCAGTCGTCAGTTGTTCCTGACGTCCCAGGATTGAACTGGGGCACGTCAGGTACAAAATTGACCCCGTCAGACCAATCGAACGAAGGCAGCTCAGGGATCGGAATGTCGTCTGCGTCTGCTTCATCGTCTGAAATATCGCTTCCATGGTCGCGATACAGCACTTCATCATCATTACCCTCCTCTTCACTTGACAGACGATGCCCTTCCTCATTTTCGTCACCGACGTCGGACTCACTCCCACTGTCCACTCCCAAATCCCCCCACCCTTGGTCCCGTGCTAGGGCTTCGTCGTCGAAACCCGGGCTGCCAATGTCCTGCGAATCACCATCAAACAGCAGGGCGGCATACTTAGATGGTGTCAGAGTTTTCCGGGTCACTTTGGCACGTGCGGGAGTCTTATGGACAGGGACAGCAGAGGTGGTGGCAGGGGCGGCGGCAGGGGCGGCGGCAGCGGCGGCGGCAGGGGCAGCAGTGGTGCGTGGCCTTGATGGCAAGATGATGGTGGTGCCTGTCGCCCTTCTCTCTGTTCCTTGGGCAGGGGCGGCATGGGCGGCAGGGGCGGCAGGGGCAGCAGGGGCGGCAGTGGCGGCAGGGGCAGCAGGGCCGGCAGGGACACCAGGGCCAGCAGTCGCTTTCCCAGTCGCTTTCCCTCTCCCTTTCCCCTTCCCCTTCCCTGTTCCTTGGGCCGGGGCGGCAGGGGCGGCAGGGGCAGCAGGGGCGGCAGGGGCGGCAGGGGCAGCAGGGGCGGCAGGGGCAGCCGGGCCAGGGGCGGCTGGTGGTGTTGGTGGTGGTAGGGGCACTGTGGCTGGCGTACGGGTTCTTTTCCCTACGCCCGTGCCTTTCATTTTTCCTGCCCCCGCAGGTAATGCAGCCCTAGGGCGGCCTCCTGCGTCGCTGGTACCGGTGGCAGGGGTGGCAGGGGTGGCATTGGTGGCAGTGGTGGTGGTAGTGGTTGTTGCAGTGGCCTGGGTCGTGGTGGCAGTGTCCCGAAAGACCAATGACCTCTGTGCCATTGCCCTGCTTGCACGTGTTTTCGTGCTTTGGGTGCTGGTGATTCGTCCTCTGAGCTGTAGGGCGTGTCGTACTGGTAGCTAGGGTCTTTGGCAGCCACCCTCTGCCTTCCACGGCGGCTAACACCACCAGAAGGAGGGCTGGTTGTGTCATCATGGAGCGAGCGTGAGGGACGTGTAGGCTCCATGACTAGTGCGTGGTTACTGGCGCGGTGGTGCTTGCACGAGTGCGGGGCGAGCGTTTGGCGGGGTGGTATCGAGAGTTGACATGTAGTACTATACCCACACCAATTTTCAGCCGCCTGGCTATAAACGCGCGGTTTTGGTACGTGTTCAAAGTCTCTGCTCTTAAGAGTCTCCCCGCAGTGCGCCGGGGGAACTCTTAAGAGTCTCCCTGCAGCTCCCGGGTTAAAAAAACCCACTTTATCAGAATTCAGCCTGCTAACATAATCAACCTTCATGCTAGTTGCAGATACCAGTGCGGAAAGGTCCAGAAATAATACGAGAACAAACTTGCTCATGGAAAATTGACGGAAAAAGCGCTCGTGTGACAGCGGCTTTATGGTGTGACGGTAGCAGTGTTGCCAATTTAGCTACTTTACTGCTAGATCTAGAGGTATTTATTGCGACCTATAGGAACATTTTACACTAGCGACATAAATGATAGCGATATTTTATAATTTCTAGCCATTTTAGAGACAAAGTATAGAGATTGTGCCGTTTTTCTTGCTATTTTCGGCGGTTCCATGTCATCTCAACCAGTAGACCATTTCAACCAGTAGCTCTCAACCAGTGCCAAATTAACCCAGACCAACCAAACCAGTGCCAAAATATAGTACTAATCTAACCTAACCGTATTGGTTGATTTGGTACTGGTTGAAATGGTCTGCTGGTTGATTTGACCGGTCACCATTTTCGCCATTTATTTACTATCTAGCGAACTTGATATGGCAACCCTGGTGGCGTCTGTAGCAGGGACCCTTTAGTACAGAGAGCCGGGACAACTACTAATGGTTGGGGAGATTGTAGGCACCAATCGCGAAGGGCAGTACCCAGGGGAGGCCACATAGGCATATGATAAGGAGTTGCTGGAACGCCGGTTTCATTTGCTTGGCTTCCCCCACTGTTTCTATTCGTGCCTCACCTACACAGATAACAAACACCTCCTCCTATTCATTTCACTACACTTAAGGGGGGTCAACTGCTTTTTTTCTCTTTCTCTCCTTTTTTCTCTTTCTCTGGCTTGTATCCATTCGGCCCCATTCAGCAAACTGTTTTAAGACGTTTATCCCCATCCAGTTGTTGATATCTTCCTGGCGAGCGAAAGCGAGCCAGCATTGTATGGAGAAATCCGGCTTCGCCAGAGACATTTTTTATCGAAAAATTTACAAATTTAGCTTGCTCTCAAAACAAAAATATATATATTCTGGTTAGCGGTGACACCTGGATGGGGGTCAACGTCTTAAAACAATAGGCTGAATGAGCCGAATGGATACAAGCTAAAGAGAGAGAGGGAGAGAAAGAGAAAAATAAGCGAGGTGGGCCCCCTTAACAAGCACACCACACTTCGTTCCAACACACCTAAATTACCTCTAACATACCTTGATTTCGGCTCTCTATCACTCTTTACAACCTGGGGGTGGGGTTGGGTGGGGGGTGGGGGGAGGGGGCACTTGTTACAGGAAGTTTTGCCTTTTGTCTCCTTCATGCACACAACAAAAGTACAGTGGCGGCCATTAACCCCTTCTGTATCGTCGATATTTTTTGTATTTTATTTTGGCAACTTAGTTTAGGAAGGACCTCTAACAATTATAAAGCTTCGAACTATCTCAAGCAACCCTCTTAACTACCACACAACCTTCCTAAGCTGCATAAACACTTCTAAATATAGCTACAATAAAATATAGCAGACGTCGCTGGTACAGGAAGGGTTAATTATTCTGATACAGTTTGGTCTATCGAAATAATTACACGAACCTCCAAAATACCAAAATCAAGGGTAAAATACTAAGGATTTTCAATTTAGCACGACATAGTTTCAACTATAGTCTGTTTATCTCCGGCTGACGGTAAATTCAATACCTTAGCAGTTGATATTTCGATACTTATGAAAATACTATGAATATGCTATGTCTAAAATACTATGAATATGCTATGTCTAAAATACTATGAATATGCTATGTCTAAAATACTATGAATATGCTATGTCTAAAATACTATGAATATGCTATGTCTAAAATACTATGAATATGCTATGTCTAAAATACTATGAATATGCTATGTCTAAAATACTATGAATATGCTATGTCTAAAATACTATGAATATGCTATGTCTAAAATACTATGAATATGCTATGTCTAAAATACTATGAATATGCTATGTCTAAATACTATGAATATGCTATGTCTAAAATACTATGAATATGCTATGTCTAAAATACTATGAATATGCTATGTCTAAAATACTATGAATATGCTATGTCTAAAATACTATGAATATGCTATGTCTAAAATACTATGAATATGCTATGTCTAAAATACTATGAATATGCTATGTCTAAAATACTATGAATATGCTATGTCTAAAATACTATGAATATGCTATGTCTAAAATACTATGAATATGCTATGTCTAAAATACTATGAATATGCTATGTCTAAAATACTATGAATATGCTATGTCTAAAATACTATGAATATGCTATGTCTATTCATCATAATAGACAAGTAATTATAGTTAACAACATATTTTGCTACAATATCTTCGTAATAGCCGAGTAGCGAAGATGAAGACATAGCAATTTACCGTCAGTTGAAAAAAAACAAAAAACAGAGGATAGTGGCAGACAGCATTACTGATGGCAACTGTACAGATGTCAGCCGTACTATCCACACTCACTTGTCTCTGTATTGAACTTGGATGAGATATTAAAGTGCTTGATTTTATCCCTGATCTAATTTTAGTTATAAATGGTGGGTATTGTATTTTTGTTTTTGTTTTTTTATTTGTATTATTAATATCACCCCAACACCAAACACCTCCACTGAAATTAATGAAAGCATGTATGTGACCCACCGGGAATCGAACCTGGGTTATCACACACAGCTTTTTAAACACTCTAACCATTACACCACCAAGACATTGCTTGTTTTACTAGGCACAGTATTTTAAATTGTGAATGTACATGCCAAGCAGTTCAATTCTCTAGTAATCTTTTATAGTTCGTTCAGATATTATGAACTAATTATCCTTTTACTTGGCAATATTCTAAATATGGTATATGATCAATAAAGGTAGTTTCCAATTATTTAAGATTTTCAAGATACGCTCAAGTCGATGTATGTCATCTATAATTATTATGCAATGTTATCTTTAAACGATTTAAATACCACTGTGTCAGGTCTATTACTAAGTCTTCGTATGTACCCCACCAAAAGGCATAGGGAAAAGATGTCCAATGTATTTATTCTATATGTTCTATATATTCTATATATTCTGCGATGTTGCTTCGCCATAGATTCTTGGTGTGAATTACGCGACATATGGATGACATATTGGCAGATATGGCTGTCAAACTCGGATATATTTGAAGGAAACGGAGAATAATGACAAACAAGGAAACTAATAAATATAATGTATTAAGAAGGAATAATATTGAAGTATAGTTAAATATATAAAGAAAAATGTATTGTATTAATGGAACCCACCTCTTTTTTTTTCTCCCTCTCTTCTTCTCTCTCTGGGTTGTATTCATTCGGCCCCATTCAGCCTACTGTCGCAAGACGTTTATCCCCATCCAGGTGTTGATTTTATCTTGGCGAGCGGTAGCGAGCCAGCATATTTTGTTATAATGTTTTTGTCAGCAGGCTAAATTTGTACATTTTTCGAAAGAAAAATTTCTCCGGCGAAGCCGGATTTCTCCATACAATGCAGGCTCGCTATCGCTCGCCAGGAATAACTCGACACCTGGATGGGGATAAACGTCTTAAAACAGTAGGCTGATTGGGGTCGAATGGATACAAGCCAGAGAAAGATAGAAAAGTAGATAACACAAGCAGGTGACCACCCTCAATAAATTCCCAAAGTAACACAGGAAAAGGAAAATCGATAATGGAGTATCTTTGTAGGTGTTCTTATATCAATCAAGATCCTTCACCGTTTATATGGAGATCCCACCCCCCAAACTCACTCTCTCTCTCTGTCTCTCTCTCTCTCACACACACACACATCAACACGGAGGAAGTGTCACCGTCGCCTCCCCGTAAAGATTTATTGAACTCCGATACCGAGACGCCGGTGTGTGTATAATCTACCCAGAACCTGACCAACCTTGACCAAGGTTGACCAAGGCACATGGACCTTTTTGTTTTATCTGTGTTTTTCCTTCCTCCGTTCATTGTCTCTTAAATTTGTTTTTGTTTTCAAGACTACGACATACAGGAGAGAGAGAGAGAGAGAGAGAGAGAGAGAGAGAGAGAGAAAGAGAGAGCGAGAGAGCAAGAGAGCGAGAGAGAGAGAGGCAGGCAGGCAGACAGACAGACAGACGGAGAGAGAGAGAGTAAGAGCTTGATCAGACCAGATGGCTGGAGCTGGAGTGAAGTAGGAAAGAAGAGCAACTGGACAGAGGAAGAACGAGCGGAGAAGTGAGCAGTACAGTAGAAGACTGAAAGAGAGATATATATATATATATATATATATATATATATATATATATATATATATAGACTGCACAGACCTTGCGGTCCCTACTAGGTAGTCTGTACTTAATGTTACCAAAGATTTTTCTAAAAAGTGGAAGGTAAGGATAGCAAAGCAGAAGGCAAAGAGAGAGAGAGAGAGAGCATTACTTCTACATTTCTGCGGCTGGTCCTGCTTAATAATAGCATAGCTCATGGCTTAATAATGCAATTTCTATTATTATGATGGTCACTTATTACAGATGAAGACTATTGATAGAAAAACTAATAAATACAAACATAAAACGATTCCAAGGTTAAGGGGAGATTTTTATTTAAGAGGGTGTTTTTGAGACGTTCGCCCCATTAGCTTGTCTATGTCAAGACCTATCGTGCCACTTGGTGTCATTGTTTTGTTGTCGAGCAATAGAGAGCCAGTAATTTTGGAGGAACCGGCTTTCGGCAGGGGAATTTCCCTACCTTTTACAAGTTCATCCTTTAGGGGAGTTTTGAGGGTATTTTCTTGGGCTTGATGGAGGAATATGGAGCAAACTAAAAACCTCTCCTTCATAATTTCGAAAACTTTTTTGAATGACTGGTTTAACAGATACCGTATCACGAGTTAATCGATTACGATTACGATTACGAGATGCCTCGCCTAGTTGCTATAGGTAGCGCCAACGAACTTGACAATAATCTTGACCCCCTAACTTCTTATAACTCAAAATTAATAAAAGTAATTGAGCTGACACTTCCATCATTTGGGAAGAGCCCACTAGGAAATAGGTGTGGATATTTACAGCCAGTTTGCTCTAGTCCCTTTTGAGTTATGAAAAGTTAATGGGTCAAGATTATTGTCAAGTTCGTTAGCGATACCTATAGCTACTAGGCGAGTCATCTCAAAGATTAGGGGGCAAATTAATAATATATTGCTAGAAAATATAGAAAACAGGTCAACACCATCAAAAATAATTGAACCAAAACACCTCAATATTGCTCCGTGGCCAAGTGTTAAGAGTCTCAGCGCCTTTCACGGGTTAAGGGGGTACTACTCGATTTTTCTGGACCCCCTTCTCCCTCACGTTTAGCATATTAGTTTTGAGGTTTTGAGACGTTCGTTCCGTTAGTTTTGTCCTTTAAGTGACAATTTTTTCCTGGCGAGCCTCTAATTTTAGAAGGAAGCGGCCTTCGGCCGGAACATTTTTCTACCAAAAATTGTACAAATTTATCTTGAAAGGGGGTCTATGGGGTGTTTTTCTACGCTTGATAGAGATCTAGCGAGGAAACCCAAAAATAGATAAATAAATAAACATAAAGGCCAAAAACCAAGCAAGGAAGGGAAGGCAGAGGAAGCGGTGAAGTGAGTCAGAGGGGGTTTGGGGGGGAGTGGGAGGAAACAGAAAGAGGGGGGGGGGGGGGAGTAGAAGATGAAAGACTGAGGAAGTATACGTGGTGCGTTGACACTATCTAAACCAAGGGTGTTCCTTTTTTAACCACCCTGGTTTCGCCCCTTTATGTTGGACGATTCACCCCGTTTGCTCAGCAATAATAAGTAATTTTTCCCCGTTGTGGTGTTGATTTAATTTCTGGACGAGTGATATATATGGAACCTGTAAATTATGGGAAACTGGCCTTGGGGAAAAGTTAGCTTGAAGGGAGGTAGTTGTTTATGTATTTATTTATTTGTTTGTTACTATCTATTTATGTATTTTAGTTTATATATATATTTATTGATATATTTTTATTTATTTATTATATATTTATCTTATACTGTATATGCATTTTTGTTTTTCTTTTTGCTGGAAAAGGTTCTGAGGAAGCGTTATTTTTAGCTTAAGTGGTAAACTAAAGATGAATCAGTCGAAAATGTCACAAACCAATCAAATCCCTCAATGCTAGTTAAACAAAAACACCCTAATAAACACTCAAACGTCGGACGGGATAGTGATAGGAACACTTTGAAAGAGTTGTGAGAAGCGTGTATTGCTTGTTTGTTTAATATACATGATCCTGTAAGTACGGTAAGTCTGTGTATGTAATTCACTTACGATCTCTCGCCAGCCATATCCTCCCGGGAGAGAGCTAATTAGAGCTCGTATTGTCCGTTCATTGGGTAAGGCTGAGAACTTTAGGTCACAACTCCTCGATTACGTCCGGTACCTATTTACAGCTAGGTGAACTGAGGCTATCACGTGAAAGGAGACAAGCCCAAATTGTCCCCACCCGGCCGAGGATTCGAACCCCGGACCTCTGGATTGTGAGTCGAGCGCACTACCACTTACGCTACCGGGCCGCTTGTGGCTGTGGGTGCTTGCATTTTAACAGTCAATATGTGGTAAAATAAAGAAATCAGGTTGTTGTTGTTGTTGTTGTTCCCTAAGCTGCCTGGCCGAACAGCCCCGAGTCCCTGAGGAAGGCCATGGCCACGATCGGGCTTTCCCACAGAGCTCTCATTGAGTGTAGATTGTGTTGTTGGCGTAAGTGGTTGTGTGAAATGCAGTCTTCTATGATGTGTTTAATGGTATGGGGTGCTGTGTTACATCCCGGGCAGGCGTCGACAACGGAGTCATCCAGTCTCTTCTGATAGCTCAGAAGAGCTGGATGGTGTCCGCATCTCAGCCTGGCCAGGTGGACGCTGTCCTTGCGAGGAAGGGAGGATTCGGAAGGCTGGATTTCGGGAGGTCGTGCTTGCAGCTGCGTATTGTCTGTGAGTGAGTGGATGGATCGGCGAGAGATATGAGTATGGATGTGCTTCTGGAAGTTGGTTCGGGGTGGGCAGGGAGGGAGAGAGGACAGTAATTGTGTGTGATACCGTGTGCTGGGTGTTGTTTTGATATTTCTTGGTGTCTGTGGGTGTGTTGCCATGTAGTTTAGTGGGTGGTCTTGGTTCGTGGAGGCTGCTGCCAGGAATTGAGTGCCTCTCATGTCCAGATGGTCTTTGACTTTGAGGATTTTGGTTTCTTGATGTAGGTGATCTGTGGGTGCAGTAGCTGTTCAGCCTGTAATGATCTTCAGGGCTTTGTTTTGAATAGTCTGTAAGGTCTTATGATGTGTTTCAGCTAGGTTAGAAGCCCAGGCTGGGCTTGCGTATTCCATCACTGATCAGGTTTAAAGCATTGCATAACAACAAAAATTCCATGAAAGAGGGATGGAGGTCGTTAACTGTGAAGGCAGGAACCGAATATATAAACATGTAACTCTGAAACTATAAACAACAGATGCACCACTTAATCGCACGTAAAGAGAAACTATAAATGACAAACTAACAGCAAGAAAATAAAGTGGTACTGTGACACACGAAATATAAATTGAGGCAGTACTTACCGCGGAGAAAACACGATAAAATAAAAATGAACGCGGGGGGGGGGGGGATGAAAGAGCGGGAGGATATAAAGCGGGTGGATAAAAGGGTTGTGGGTAGGATGAGGCAGTGACAGAAAACGCAAGACGTGGGATCAAAAAAATAAAACAATAATACAAATAAAACAGAGAGAGAGAGTGTGTGTGTGTTTTGTTTTTGTTTTTTGTTTTTTTCGTGCTGAGTAGTACACATACGTAAACAGTGTTTGTTTTAACCATATTCGTCTGATATGCGAGGAACAGAGTCGTTCAGGAGAATAACCTCATCTTCGACAATCATGCATTATATATTATTCATGAGGACAAAAATATGGTACAGAGCAACGTTCGTAAAACACTATTTGCAATGTATGGAAGAAATGCTAGGACCAGATACACACATTGATAGTATTGAATACAAAAATAAATATATATACAGTATATATACATAAATAAATAATTAAATTAATAAATACATAAATATTGATAAAACAAGAAATACATACATATTCAATGATTTTTCATCTTAAGAATGTAGCTCTCCCTGGAAATATTACTTATATTATATATCTTGGCTTATTGGCAATAAAAGTGAGTTATTTCTTCGAGTTTTGTTAAATAGAATCGTTCAATGTTATGCATTATTGAAATTAATATAGTGTGTGCGTATGTACAGTACAGTCGTGAACTAAAATGTTTGTACAACATTGGGCAGAAGAAATGTGATAGGTAGGCGAATTATTGTTGGTAAACTAATGACAGAATTACTGGGAGTCATATGGCCTAAGCTCATACGATCTCAGTATTGTTCAAAGAATATTGTCCGCATGTGTAAATACTCAACTCCTAATATCCCCCCACCACCCCCTATAATACATGTGTAAAACTAACTCGAGTATTCACTAAAGTATTTCTCCTTCGTAACATGGACCTTCCGTTCGACACGAGTTGTATATATACAGTATGACCATAAGTTATTCTGGGACGGTATCTCATTATCAAATATTGATAAAAAGGTATAGAAGTGTGTGTGTGTGTGTGTGTGTGTGTGTGTGTGTGTGTGTGTGAATTCATAATTATGTCAGCATATAAATGTGTGAATGTGTATATTTACATATTATTGCCCATACACTGTACAGTATATATATATATATATATATATATATATATATATATATATATATATATATATATATATATATATGTTTCCAAGCTCTCAGTGGGGTTCAAACCGTCGACCGTCAGACGATAGCCGACGCTTTAACCCGGGAGCTGCAGGGAGACTCTTAAGAGTTCCCCCGGCGGACTGCGGGGAGTCTCTTAAGAGCAGAGCTTTTGAACGCATACCAAAACCGCGCGTTTATAGCCAGGCGGCTGAAAATTTGTGTGGGTATAGTACTACATGTCAACTCTCGACACCACCCCGCCAAACGCTCGCCCCGCACTCGTGCAAGCACCACCGCGCCTGTAACCAACCACTAGTCATGGAGCCCACACGTCCCTCACGCTCGCTCCCTGATGACACAACCAGCCCTCCTTCTGGTGGTGTTAACCGCCGTGGAAGGCAGAGGGTGGCTGCTAAAGACCCTACCTACCAGTACGACACGCCCTACAGCTCTGAGGACGAAAGACCAGCACCCAAACAACGAAAAACACGTTCAAGCACAACAGAGGTACCGAGGTCATTGGTGTTTCGGGACACTGCCACGACGACCCAGGCCACTACAACAACCACTACCACCACCACTGCCACCACTGCCACCACTGCCACCGGTACCAGCGACGCAGGAGGCCGCCCTAGGGCTGCAGAACCTGCAGGGGCAGGAAAAATTAAAGGCACGGGCGTAGGGAAGAGAACCCGTACGCCAGCCACAGTGCCCCTACCACCACCACCACCACCAGCCGCCCCTGGCCCGGCTGCCCCTGCTGCCTCTGCCGCCCCTGCTACCCCTGCTGCCCCTGCCGCCCCTGCCGCCCCTGCTGCCCCTGCCCAAGGAAAAGGGAAGGTAAAGGGGAAGGGGAGAGGGAAAGCGACTGCTTGCCCTGCTGGCCCTGGTGTCCCTGCCGGCCCTGCTGTCCCTGCTGCCCCTGCTGCCCCTGCCGCCCCAGCTGCCCCTGCCCAAGGAACAGGGAAGGGGAAGGGGAAGGGGAAAGGGAGAGGGAAAGCGACTGCTGGCCCTGCTGGCCCTGGTGTCCCTGCCGGCCCTGCTGCCCCTGCTGCCCCTGCTGCCCCTGCTGCTCCTGCCGCCCCTGCCCAAGGAACAGAGAGAAGGGCGACAGGCACCACCATCATCTTGCCTGCCACCAGGGCCACAAGACCACGCACCACTGCTGCCCTTCCGCCGACCCTGCCGCCTCCCCTGCCACCGCCTCTGCTGTCCCTGCCCATAAGACTCCCGCACGTGCTAAAGTGACCCGGAAAACTCTGACACCATCAAAGTATGCCGCCCTGCTGTTTGATGGTGATTCGCAGGACATTGGCAGCCCGGGTTTCGACGACGAAGCCCTAGCACGGGACCAAGGGTGGGGGGATTTGGGAGTGGACAGTGGGAGTGAGTCCGACGTCGGTGACGAGAATGAGGAAGGGCATCGTCTGTCAAGTGAAGAGGAGGGTGATGATGATGCAGTGCTGTATCGCGACCATGGAAGCGATATTTCAGACGATGAAGCAGACGCAGACGACATTCCGATCCTTGAGCTGCCTTCGTTCGATTGGTCTGACGGGGTCAATTTTGTACCTGACGTGCCCCAGTTCAATCCTGGGACGTCAGGAACAACTGACGACTGGCCCTGTGACGATCAAGCGAACGAAAGCGACTTCTTCCTCGCTTTTTTCGACATGGAGGTAATGACGTACATCGTTGCCCAAACAAACGCCTACTACAGGTGGGTGTTTGGCAGATTGGACGTCCTTTCTCCAAAAGCGAGAATACGAGGCTGGGTGGATACGACTGTGGAAGAATTTATGACGTTCTTTGCCTTGTTGTTCCTCATGCCTCTGATCAAGAAGCATGTGTTGCAACACTATTGGAAGCACGACCCTCTCATCGCCACCCCAACTTTCAATAAGTTCATGACTCGTGACAGATTTTTGTTGCTGCTAAGATTTATGCACTTTGCAGACAACGAAAATCCTAACAGGATTGACAGGATATGGAAAGTTTGGGATGTGTTCACCATGTTGTTGGAGAGGTATAGGAAATACTTTTACCCCTTCCTCAATTTGGTGATTGATGAGTCGCTCGTGCTCTTCAAAGGACGTCTTGTTTTCAAGCAGTATATCCCCTTGAAAAGGCATAGGTTCGGAATCAAGCTCTTCGTTTTGTGTGACTGCGAAACTGGAATAGTGCTTGACATGATCGTGTACACAGGCACTGACATTGACATACCGAAAGCCGCTGCCAATGACCCCATGGGCATGTCAGGTGCCATCGTCAGGAATATTTTGGCACCTTACCTGGGCAAAGGCCACATCATCTACACTGACAACTGGTATACTTCTCCTGCTCTCTGCCAGTTTCTTCATGACAACCAAATGGGGTCATGTGGGACTGTCAGAAAGACAAGAAAGTTTATGCCAAAGTTCACAGGTAATGTCATTCCTCTCACAGATGCCTCCTCCAGTGACACACCTTCAGAAGACGACCTGGCCCAGGAACACCGCGAGAGGCATTTGCGAAGAAGGCGACGAAAGGGGCAGAAATTCAAGCAGCTCGAGAAGTGTGGGAAAGTGATAGCCCTGAAGTGGAAGGATAAGCGAGACGTCCACCTGCTTTCCACCGTCCACACAGGTGCCCAGATGGATTCTGGCAAAATCCACTACCGAACCAGGAAGACCATCTACAAGCCCGACATGGTAGTGGACTACACTAAGAACATGCGCCTGGTGGACAAGTCTGACTGTCAGCTGTCAGGTGTTGAGTGTCTGAGGAAGACTGTGAAGTGGTATCACAAGCTCTTCCTCCACCTAGTTGATATCACGATGCTCAACGCCTACAACTTGTGGTTGGTGAAGAAGCTGAAATTCCGGGAGTTCGTGTACAACGTCTCATACCAACTCCTGGAGAAGTATGGCACCACCACTCACAGACGTACGGCATGGCGTGGGGATCACGTTCCTGACCGCATCCAGGTGGGTGTCGAAAGACACTACCCAATCAACACCGAGATGCTTGGCACTCGTCGCAGGCAGGCGCAGTGCACCGTCTGCAGCACCAGTGTCAGGAAACCCCATGTCACCAAAAGAGTCACCTCAATGTGCGCCGAGTGCAAAGTTCCACTCTGCCTGGGTGACTGCTTCAGGGACTACCACACCTTCAAGAATTATTGAGTGTCGCCCCCTGTCCTGCCCTGCCCTTGACTCGCCCCGTGTCCGGCCCTGGACTCGCCCCCTGCCCTGCTCTGCCCTGGACTCGCGCCCTACCTTACCTGACCTGACCTAATTGATCACGCTACCTCATAATGTAACATATATATTGTATAATGTATAAGTTCCAAAGATGTCCCTGTGATATAGCTTTTACATTATATAATTGTATGTTTCATTATATAATTGTATGTTTCATTATTTAGTTTATAAGTTTCAAAGATTTACATGTAATATGCCTTCTTTTTTTAGTATATCAATATATATGTTTGTTTTTAGCCTAAGTAATGTGTATATAATTATTTTCTCACCTCAAATGAATTGTACAAAAATAAATATGTTTCAATAAATCCTGTCAAACCTACTAAGATAATAAAATAAAACAATAAAAAGAAAAAAAAAAAAAAAAGGTCATGTCATTGTATTCTTACAATATGATATCTTCTATGAATATTTCATATTGTTTGAATACAATGGCATGATCTTGTAAAAAAAATTGTTTATAAAAAATGTTCTAGACACTATAAAACCTTCCCCATAACCCCCTCCTGGATTCGATCCCACTACCCTATGACACTTTGAGTTTGCCAGTCCGCATCCTTACCAACCATGCCACAGGAGCTCATACCAAATATCACTCAAAACTTCGTGTGTACAATCGAAATGACAATATACAAAACAAAATTAATTATCCCACCAATTTACGTTTGTAAATTGATGGGATTATCAATTATATCATGCCAAGGTTTATAAAAGTTTGTCTCTGTCAAGAATTAGTAATTATATAACTTTATTCTGTCAAAAATTGCCCAAACACTCAGCAAAATTGCCCCTCTCAGTGTGACTCCACTCATTTTCACACGGTCAAGCGGTCACGAGGTGACCCTTGCCGCTCCTTGATGCTCCAGCTACAGCAGCTCTGTCTGGGAACAAAATTGGTATAAATACAATAATGGATAAAATACTCTCCACAAATACATTTGTATTGTATAATATTGTAAATAAAAATGAATAATAACTGTGTGGGTGTCGAAAATTGCTCAACCAGCTTTCTTATGTCTCGCCTACGCGCGTATATTGGATTATACATAGTCATGACTGTCATACAAATAATTGCAGTAGGTCTCGAATATACATTTATAGTGCATATTACTTGGGAATAAATAAGTATAAATTTCTCTGGTGGCAATCTACCCTTTCGCAAGTGTAAGGAGACACCAGTCTATATTTAGCCCTCTATCACAAAAGGCAATCTGCCTGTGTTTACTGACCACCCTCGTTGGTGGTCTAGAATATAGTACTTTATTTACAGTCAATGGCCTACATGTTTCTGTGGTACTTCACATATGTCTAAAATGCAATGTCTGCTTGCATAAAAATGCAATTCTGAAGTCCATTTATACATACGACATACGCATGTCTCAGTTTCTCTCTCTCTCTCTCCATTCCTGAATCACGTTATTGTAGACCTGTTGGTGGCAACGAACACCAGACATCTGGTAGACATAAGGTTCAAAATACCAAGACATCCATACGCCTCGGGCGCCTCCACAATTATCACAATGCTGGTTATCTATCTAGAGATCTGCCTGCCTTCCATCTCTCCACGACTCACTCACTCACTCACTGCACCCCTGCATGCCGATGACAATCTAGCTGCGCGGTGCCATTCGCTCCACATTTTTCAACTACGGACCGTTCCCCCATCCCCCCCAGACATTTTTGGGGGGGTCAAATATATATGGGCCGATGCACGCAAACATTCCCTACACGATGATGTACTTTTTATCGAAATTGGCAATAGGTCCCAAAATCATCATAGGTGCGCACAGTCTTACCCTGTAGAAAACCCCCTGTGCGCCGCGGAGAGGTTAATCAACTACACCACGGCAGTCGTGGTGTAGTTGATTAAAGCGTCGGCTATCGTCTGACGGTCGACGGTTCGAACCCCACTGAGAGCTTGGAAACATTTAGTGGCTCACATGTATTTGTGATATATACTCAATATATATATATATATATATGTATGTGTGTGTGATTATACAAATGAGACTGCAGTGAAAAAACAGAAGAAAACCCTGCAAAAAAATATATCGAACACAATTTGATCTATTGGAATACGAAGAGGTATTAGAAAGTGAAACACATACAGTCGCGCTAATAAGTGATGTCTCGGCACCAAGTATGTTTTGATCAATAATTGGTAACAGCAATATCTAAGCTTAATTTCGTCATATCGAGTGAAATATACAAACCTGTTCCTACACTTACCCAACCTATACAACATCCGACAGACATTAATACAGCACAGAGCAAGCCAAGCGTAATGACAGCTGGGCCATGACTTATTAGCGCGACTGTACAAGGCGTTGAGTAACTGTCAAGGCAAATTATTAAAGAGCGGAAGAAGGACAGTGAAGGTGATTGACTGACAAGCCTTATGCCCCTTTCCCACATGTGCGATTTCTTACGATTTTCACCGGCGACACCCATATTCGTGACATGTCGGACAACAAACGTATACCCTCGCATAATAATCGTATGCTTCGGCTGGCCTCGCGTGGACCCTCGCGGGTCGTCGCAAATGTTCGGTTTGTTCAAAATTTGGGACGAGGACTCACGAGGGTTCATTGCCCTCGCAAGCATCGTCGAACATTGCAGAATGATCCGAGAGGCCCTCGGGGATAATCGACGACATCGGCGAGACATCGCGGAGGGTTTCTCACAAAAAAAAAATTTGCAACGCTGCATGGCAGCTCGCCGATGCTCTCAGATAGTCTGAGAACATCGACGATGCACAAGTCATCAGCAATTTCCTCGTCGATTAGTCGTCGACCTGCGCACAATTACTCACCGAGAGTATACCCACCAGGGATATGCTCCGCACGAGGCATGCGAAGGGCCTTGCGACGTTGTGGAATGCTCAAGACACACCTGCCGAGGCCAAAGAGCACCTTCGGCGAGGTGGGTAAAAAAAAAAGATTAGGCCTATAGTGAACCTGTCAACCCTTTTTTCTATTCACCTCTTGTGGGGGGTTCACCTGTTTTTTTGTTTTCTCTCTTTCTCTCCTTTTCTCTCTTTCGCTGGTTTGTATCCATTCAGCCACATTCAGCCAACTGGTTTAAGACGTTTATCCCCATCCAAGTATCGATATCTTCCTGGCAAGCGATAGCGATAGCGAACCAGCATTATATCCCCCTGAGTGCCAGGTCCGTTTATATACGGACTAGTGTCTTGTCACGCCCAGTGTCAGGTCCGTATATATACGGACTCGCCGAAAAAAAATCGTACCAGCGAAACGACTGCACCCATGGCTTTCATATTTCTACCACATGTACAGCTTACCCTTCTGCCTTCTTGCCACCACCAACACGACCCCCTCCACCCACCCACTCGCTGACTATCGGTCGCCTCACAAGGAAAAACAAGGAAAATCTGTGGCGGCGAAGCGAATGCACCAATCGGTTCCATATTTGTGTGACAAGTCCCTTACCCTTCTGCCTTCCCCCCACCACACCCCCAACCGCCTCCCACCACCCACTTCCAGCGTATCCGTACGAAGAAAAGGAAAAAAGGAAAATCCGTGGTGGCGAAACTACCTCACCAATCGGTTTCATATTTGTAACACGAGTCAATTACGCTTCAACCTCCCCCCCCCCTCCCCACCATCTAATGGAGAAAACTTAAAAAAGGCGAGGTGGGCTCAATTTTTAAGCCTTAACGCGAACATTGAGCCCACCTCGCTGTTTTTTGTTTTCTCTTTCTCTCCCTCTCTCTTCGTTTTTTTCTTTTTTTCTATTTCTCTCCCTCTCTCTTTGCCTTGTATCCGTTCGGCCCCGTTCAGCCTACTGTTTTAAGACGTTTACCCCCATCCAGGTTTCAATATTTTCCTGGTGAGCGGTAGCGAGCCAACATATATATTTTTTGTTTTGAGAGCAAGCTAAATTTGTACATTATTTGATAGAAAAATGTCTCCGGCAAAGCCGGACATTGCCAATCTCCGAATTGGGGAGATGGGTCGTTTTTCTGGTCCCCTTTCTTCCTCATGGTTAACACCATTAGTTTTCATATTTTATGACGTTCGGCCCATTAGTTTGGCGATTTTAAGATAAATTTATACATTTTCGACGAGTTGGGTTGGGTATAAGGGGGGATCTGCTTGGTGTGGGCCAATCGGCGCTCTGCAGACCCCGTAATCTTGTGTCGATCTCTGACCGTTTTGGTGAGGTCAGTCCTCAAGGCATTAGTGATTTGGGTCTATAATTAGGCCTTGTAATTGGGGTTGGGTGTGACAGAGATCTGCCTTGTGTGGGCCGATTGGCTTTCTGCAGACTCCCGTTTTCTGATGTTCTTATGTTTTTGCCATGAAATATATGCAAAAAATTTTCGGATAATCTCGCCGAGGTAGTCGCCGAACCATCGCTTAATTCGCCGACGTCGCAGAACATACGCCGAGGATTCGTTCATCCTTCGCATTATTTCGCAATATTTTATTCAAATGTGACAGTTCTCGCCGAGGTCATCGGCGAACCATCGCTCAATTTGGCGAGTCATCGCATAATATCTAATATCGCCGATTACGTCTTACCCATCGGCGACGTCGTCACCGGGTGTAAACTTGTCAACGGTTTTTAACTTTCAAAATCGTAGACGTCGCACACATTCCTTGCGAATTGACAAGACTACGTCCTCGGCGACGAAAATCGTATGAAGTCGCACATGTGGGAAAGGGGCATAATTAAGTGATATGAGAGAGAGAGAGAGAGAGAGAGAGTGAGAGTGTGTGTGTGAGAGAGAGAGAGGGGGGGGGGAGGGAAGGCCACTTTTCGTCGTTAATAATGATAATATATATACTAACGAAATAATGTAATGATATATACAATCGTCTACTGATACCCAGGATTAAATAAAGAAAAGCCTTAACAATAATTCCAAGTGACACACTCCCTTCCTCCTAACTTATTGTTTCTCCCAATACAGCCACAAATCATATTAACTCCACTCACCCACGTCAAAAAGAAGGTCTGATTTTCCTAGCCTCTCTCTCTCTCTCTATCTATCTCTCTCTCTCTCTCTCTCTCTCTCTGTTTTTTCTGTCTCTCTCTCTCTCTCTCTCTCTCCATACACACAATTACATACACGCACTTACACACATGTACACACAATTATACATGCACATTCACTTGCATATGCACACGTAATAACGCATGCAATTATACACATTAAGTATAGTACACATGAAATTACACATGAATCTACACACAAACAAACATAATTATGAACGCACATATGCAATCACACACATCTATGCAATTGACCACTTACGAGTTTCAGGCTATAAGGAAGTTGGAGCCGTATATATGGATGCTAAATACATTTGCAATAATAATGTAGGTTACTGATGAGTTTAGGGTATGTTGAATTGAGTCTTACTAGTTTTAAAATGTATTACAACCATATATTAGCTGGTAATTCTGCTAAATATCGATGTCTACGGCTCCAACTTCCTTATAGAATGAAACTCACAAGTGGTCAATGACGAACACGCATACACACCGACCGACTGCTATCACTACCCTATCCTTCATTAGTGCAAACATTCGTATTTCATCCTACGAATTCCAAAGCTCGCCGACAACTGCTACCGTAAACTTGGTCTGCTTTAACAAACATTATGAATCCATATACCTAGGCAGTATTTACTCCTTTCCAGAAGTCCATAAGCTTATTTAGCTTTATTTTCAATTATTTGTTTTCAAATAATACGTTTCGTTTCTACCATTACTGTAAAATGGATTATATTAGATTGGGAGGTATCATTTGGACATATCTGGATAAAGTTGTAAAATGGATTATATTAGATTGGGAGGTATCATTTGGACATATCTGGATAAAGTTGTAAAATGGATTATATTAGATTGGGAGGTATCATTTGGACATATCTGGATAAAGTTGAAAAATGGATTATATTAGATTGGGAGGTATCATTTGGACATATCTGGATAAAGTTGTAAAATGGATTATATTAGATTGGGAGGTATCATTTGGACATATCTGGATAAAGTTGTAAAATGGATTATTAGATTGGGAGGTATCAAAGTTGTAAAATGGATTATATTAGATTGGGAGGTATCATTTGGACATATCTGGATACAATTGAAAACGCCATAGTTATAGGAAAAAGGTTCGATATTATGACAAATCATTGCAGACATAATTATTTGTTTTTCCATAATGTCTGTCCATTTTTCCATAACTGCGGTCCATTACATTTTCACCAGACATGTCCGAAATTAGCTTCGTGTCTTAAGGGGAGATTTCTACTTGAAGGACTTTTTTCTTGACCCCTTTCTCCCTCATGTCTAGCCCCATTGCTTTTGAGATTTTAAGACATTTGCCCCATTCTGTCAATTTTAAGACCTTTCATGCCATTTAGGTGTCGATTTTATCCTGGCGAGCGATAGCGAGCCTGTAATTTAAGAGTAATCGGCCTTCGGCCGGGACATTTTTCTACCGAAAAATGTACAAATTTATCTTGAAAGGGGGTCAAGGGGGTGAAATTTTAAGATTGCTGGAGGAGTAGGAAACAAACTAGAAACCTCCCCACCCTAGAACGGTTACGGCGGGAGAATTTCTCCCGGGCGGCGCAAGAGGTGATCACGTGATTCACCCATGTGGCAGCGTGCTGAGCGTGGGTCTGGCTTGGCGCACCCAGTACCTTCAGTCCATTGTCTGACTTGGTTGAGGGTGGATGTGCGGTCCAGCTAACTCGCTTGGTTTTGCCCCTAAATCACATTTAGGGAGAATTTCTCCCGGAGGAGTTGCTGTTAACGTGTGTTGTGCAGTTCGGGTGAAATTTACAATCCGGGAGAAAAAGTTTGGGATGGGACTCAGCCATGGTATGCTCCCATCACCCCAAGACTGCACACACAGCAGGAGAAGCCAATCGGGCCAGTATTTTTTTTTGCCTAATAAATTAATATGGTTTAAAAAAAATATATAACTTTTTAGTTATGTTTTTGAAATTTAAAAATCATTCATATTTTAAACTACAATTTACATTTAAAATAGGCTAAGTGAAAGAAGAAAAGCTCTATTTTCATTGTGTATTTTCAAAATAATTTTTTGTTCTACATAAGTATTTTTTTTCCCTTTTTCATTTCCGGGAGAAATTCTCCCGGGGTTTCCTTTTACGTTACTGAAATCCAGGGTTACCATTCTAGGGTTAAGTTAGGCCATATTACCGCTATTAGTTTTCTCATCAAACTGCCGGTGAAGTTTGTAATCAGATTGTGGAATAAATACTCGTTGCAAATATTCACTACAATCGACTACATTATATATGAACAATCGAATAACGCCATGTATAGTTGCTTTATTATATATTCGGGAACTCCTGATGCATTTCTTTATGAACAAACAGCCATATGGATTGATTTATGCATGTGATTTGTGTTATAACATAAGGTAGCTATGTTATTTTTATCAATAAATATATATATATATATATATATATATATATATATATATATATATATATATACAGTATATATAATAACATTATCAAAGTAATTTACATTAATATACATGCATAATTAAAAATATGAGAGATCCGGGAGTATTAATAATTGACTTTACATATTATAGAGGTACTGGTGAAGTCTGTGAAACGTTGTCAATAAAGTGCTCCTCCTCATATGGTGTTATTTCACATACTGGTGAAGAGTCTAATATTAAATACTCACCTACCCATAACCTGCTAGGCTTCGTCAACCTCAA